>JAQPPZ010000619.1:0-473516 GCA_028583015.1 Wollemia nobilis | reverse complement strand
ACTCAGTTGGTTGACTTCTTATAACCTTGTTAAATTATAAGTGTTCAACATAGCACGTTAATAATGCTATCGGAATGGAAGTGTGGCTATTGTGTAAATTGGAAATTGATAAATGAAATTTAGGGTCCTAATACGAAACTACTTTATACAACAATGGATTTGTTTATCTTATAGCTTTGTAGCTATACGGTGGAAGGAATTTTTTTTTGAACAAGCGGTTGGAAAGCGTCGATTTCTTTTGGAATAGATTGGGAATACTTGCAATGTTCAACTATGTTGAATTGAAAACTTTATAGTTATCATATAACTGATCTTTTGAAACTTGGTATTTTCACGGCGGGAAACTCGCTATAATGAGAATATAATATCGAAACCAAAGAAAATATATTTAATAAACTTTCAAAAGAAAAGCTAACCAAGAAGGAAAAAATAAATTTAGTTATTATATTAAAAAATGTTTGTTTATAAAAAGGTATGCACCAACTTTATAAAATAGTTTGAGATAAATTTAAAATAAATATTGTGTTTCTTGTGAAGATGTTAAGTTTTGATAACAATATTTATTTTTAATTTAAAAAAATAAATAAATAAAATTAAGAGAATAAATAAAACACCAAAACAGGAACTCTTTACCAGACTCTTGAATTTTTACCCAATTCAAACAATTTGTTACAGAAAGATTTAGCCAATTATAAATAAATAAATATCAAAACTACAGTTTTACAGCTAGTCAATTGCAGTGGAGATTTTGACACCGAACAGTATAATCTCCTGTTTCCGAGGAGACCTGGTGATCATATAATCATCTCCCTCCCTTTCAAACAAGAGAACATCACCAGGCTGCAGTTTTTTCCCCTTGGCGAACTTTATCCACCCCTCGGTAAACACATAAGACTTCCTGCTCTCCCATACCTAAACTTCCACGCCTTATTGCTCTCGTCCCTGAATGTCAGAACCGTTTTTCTCCTCCTTCGCCAAATCTAGCTGGAGAGAGGCCCTCGCATAGGCCAGGCGGGCCTCGCAGAGCGTGCCGAAGGTTCCAACCCATTCTCTGGCCTTGTCCACATAGATTTCACACCCCCATTTCCAGTTGTGCTGGCGTACAACTCCTTTGTGGTTTTGCCCTGCTCTCTCTTCTCTACTTTACTGCGCCTCTTCTGTCATGGCGACTAAATTTACTATAAATTTAATACTATAATAGACACGGTCGAATGTGTAAACTTAAGACCATAAGAGACACTGTCGCAAAAAGGAACAGGAAATATTTTTTGTCATGGCGACTAACATGTTACGCATGCACATAACACCTAAATTTACTATAAATATAAGAGACACTGTCGCATGTAAAAAGGAACAGGAATTTTTTCTTTTGCATAGCAGTGATGAATAGATAACTGTGTATTTTTTCTCTGTATCAAAGACATTTATATCTATGTAGATTTATTTATTTATTTATTTTTGGCGCCGTTAAAATAAAAACTGCTGCTTAAAAATTAAAACAAAAAGCCTGTTTTTAGTGGAGAACTTGTGCTTTTGTTTTTGATACGAGAAAAAAAGGCATCAATGAAACGCGGGTTAGATGAGTGAATGAAAAGCTTATAATGGGGAAGATAGATTAATAACTTGTCATTCGTTTCTGAAGGTTAGAATAATGCTTTAAAAAAAACAAAAAACAGGTTAGCAACTCGTTTTTTCAATATTGAAATATTATTAAAGTTTATTTTTTAGTTTTTAAAATATTTAAATATATTATAAAATAATATTGTTGTTTTATATATATTAAGAGGAGATCCAGGTTCAAATTTTCCGGGCATGTCCACTCTAAGACAAAGGTAGTAGTCTGAGTAGAATCCGGTGAGTGTGCGCCAGCTTGATGATGGTGGTACTAACCACGTGTCTTGCGTGTTTACGGAGGCTAGGTAGGGTTTTAGTGGTAGCTCCATGATTTGACTCTATGACCTAAGGCAAAGTGATTTGACCTTGTGACCAATTCAAAAAGGAAAGGCAATTGCCAATTCCCCTATGTATCCAAAACAAATATTGTTGTTTTATTGTTGCAGGGACAGGCTTTGGTTCTTCTTCCGTAGGTCCAAGGTTTAAACCGCGGTGTGGGCGAGTGTGTGAAGTGGTGGCATGGGCGAGTGTGTGGTGACTGGGTGTTAAATTCCCTTGATAAGCATAGCTCTTGGCTTTACAAAGAGTTATAGTTGGAGGAGACTACTGGTAGTGGTAGTAGGAGTTTTTTGTACTAACCAAATAAATAATATATAACTGCTTTATTTTTAAAATATAATAAAATTATTTTTCATTGAATTTTTAAAAATAATTTTTTTAATTATCTTTATTGTATATCAAAAATATTATTTAATTATATTTTGAAGTAACTTTTAATATTTGTAAACTTATAAAATATATAAAAAATAATAATAAAAAATATATAATTTATTTAATGAATGTTCATTAATCTTATTTTAAATTTGTTTTTATATCAAATTGTAATTAGTTTATTTAATGATGGGTGGTTAATTATGGTATATTATAATCATTCTTGTTTATGTGATCTTAGACCAAATGTTGTTGGCCTTCTCCTATTATAAAAGATTCCCAACCTTTTCAAAACCCTCTTATATCTAATCAATATATATAATTAAATTATAATTATTCAAATATAATATATAATTATATCTCCATTGAATTTTAACACTATTTTTTAACTTAACTTAGGTAATGTAGGGTCACTTTAGCCTTGTCAAGACTAGAGCCGTCATTTGCCGGCATCGTCGTTTGAAATGGCCTTGTCAATTAAATTATATAGCTAAATTAGTTTCTTACATACGACTTTAACGGCGTGATTATATATGTAAAAAAGTTGATAGTGTCAGAAAAACAGTCTGAATGCAAAAATTATGGTTTAAGATTTAAATATCATTAGTGTACGATGTTCAGATATATGAATTATAATAAATTATATATATAAAATTTAAATTATATATTTAAGAAAAGAGAAATATTTTGTTGTTTTTTTTAATAAAGATTAGAATAAAGTAAAAGAAATATATTTAAGAGAGAAAAATAATAAGTAAACTTTAAGTATTTATATTTATATTATAAATAAATAAATATATTAATTTTTTTAATAATTTAAAGGTAAAGGTAAAGTGGTTTTTAACATCCTTTAACGAATTTTATGGAGGATGTTTATCCAATGTATTGTTTTCAACCATAATCAAACATGGTGTACAACCTTACCCTATAAGATTCAAATCTTGAACTTTTATTTAGAGTTCCAAAGTCTTCATTGTTAGACTCACTTATATTTGAACCTTAAACCTCTATTCAAAGTTCCAATGTATTAAGAAAAGGGTGGTTGAAAAAAACATTGATATTCTAGCAACTCAAGAGAAAACAATTGCTATTGTGAATTTAGATGTTTTAATCCTCAAGTATTAATTGATGAAGGTTGCTTAAAAAAATCATTGAAAGTTCATATTTTTATTGATTATCTTTATTTATAATAAGTTATATGTGACTTCTATTCCACTCTTATCAAAATACTAAAATAGGACATTTGCTATAGGTCAATAAAACTACATCTAGCATGTCTTTCTATCACAAATATATTTTATTTTATTTTATCAAATATATTCTTCAATTTTCTCAAACTACTATGTTCCTACAATCAACTCCTTGACATCATTTTGATTAAGAGATAAAATCTTACTTGGCCATTTGTCTTTTAAAAATTGAATTTCACCAAGAGGGAGATCAACACCATAATTGGCTAATTTATCTACTATCCAATTTTCTTCTCTATAGATATGCTTACATTTCCAAGAGATTTATTTTTGGCACTCTAGAAATGCACATGCATTTTTTTTGGATGGAGCTCGCATGCTTGGATCCAAGTGAGAGAAGGACTTTGAATATGAATTTTGAATTGGACATAGGTGAAATATCCCTGGCATGAGTGGAAGAGTCTCTAGGAATGGAGTGTGGTATGTACGGTTAGAGGCAATAGGTGGTTGTGATCCTGGTTTGAACAAGAGCATCTCTAGGGATGGAGAGTAGTTTTTTGGGCTAGAGGCAATATGTATCGAGGTAGGCTCTGGTCCCCTACGTTTCCTCTGTAGGAACCCCCTCCCTTTTCCTCTATCTCTAGTGCCCAGTCCTATGCTACAATCATCTAAAAGAACTTAATTTTTGGGTGTGGGATTGAAAACCTTTTTTTATCTTCATCCAGGTCAGGGTAAAAGCCATGTCCCTACAGAGCTCATGCATTTGGCTATCTCTCAAGAATAAATCTCTTTGGTAGGGAAAATTCTAGGCTCACGCCTTGACATTGACTCCATCAAGCAGTGGGTTCTCTCCAAGTGGAAACCTCAATGGCACACGGAGTTAGTGGCACTTCCCAAGGGTTTTTTCCTCATTAAGTTGCTCTATGTTGAAGACTCAACTCACATCCTCAAAGGGGGGCTTGATTCTATGGTAGGCATAGTCTTAAGAAAATAGAGCCCAAAACTTCAACTTGAACAACTCTATTTTGATATGGGTTAGACTCCCTATTCTATCGATCCAATTCTAGCATGAAGACATCCTCATTGCTATTGTGAGAGCCATAGGGGAGCTAGTTTATTTTGACCCAACTACAAAAGTGAAGTTAAGAATGATCTTCACCAAAATGTGCATCTTGGCTAATTTGTAATCAGAGCTACCAAACTCCATTGAGGTGATCTCTGATATCCCCACTTGGAATCAAGAAATTGAGTACAAAAGCAAACCTTATTTTTGTTTCATATGCATGAAATAAGGACATCTCATCTCGATGTCCATCTTCGAAGATCCATCTATATTCCAAGAAGACACCCTCTAGATATCCTTAGGAACCTATTCATGTTTCCAAGAAGACACCTTCTAAAGCCGCCAAGTTTCCTCAGGAACCTATTCCTGCTTCTAACATACCTCAAATTTTATCCTAGCATCTCTTGGCCCAAGTAAGCCCTCCTAAATTTCCTTATAAGAAAATCCTTTTGATTTCCTAGTGGGAGAGACTCTTTCAATATTAGAGGAATTCGTGGAGCCTCAGTTAGAATATCTTATAATTCTAATATATTTTATTTCTCAATCAAGAATTTCCAACCCCAATTGTTCTAAAGCCTCTATGTTTGCAAGATCTAATTCCAAATATCATGGGATAAAAAACTGGTAACAAGCACTGCACTCCTCACCCTATTTTCAAAATTTAAAAATTAAAGAATGTAGCTATTGGTAGTGAAATGAAAGAGGGTAGGACCTTGAACCAAATCCTCAGGAAAAAAGAAACTCAAATCCTTGCAATTGAAGGTCCCCTCTTGGAATGTGAGCTGCTATCTTCCATGAAGAAAAAATTTAGGTGAGGCAGATATTGATGAGGAATCCCTAGCTTTCCCTACCCCTCTATTTTTGGTTTTTGGTTCCATGTTCTGGTAGTTTCGAGGTCATCCCCTATTTGGGTTAAGTCTTAGGATTTCCTCCCTCCTATTTTTGGGAAAATGCATTGTAGGCTCCTCTCTAAGGGCCATATCTAGTTGTAAAAGGTTTGGGGACCTTTCAAAACCCCTTACCTCTATCAATAAATAAAAAAATTCCAAGATATTATCTCCAATAATAGATAATGAACATTAACAATAATATTGTTTTTTATCCATTCCCCACATTCATTTTTTTCTAATAGTATTAATGATAATTTATGAATCTCCCTCAATTAAAATATTTATTTCCTTTTTCTATTGTAATTTTTATCCTTGTAAGAAGTGCCCTAGCCTCTACATAGTTGTTAGTAGAAGTTCTATATGATTTTGAGTAAGTGAGGAGAATTTTGCCTTCATTATTTCAAAAAACACCACCTCCATCGGTTTTTCCTAAATTTTCTTTAGAAGCACCATCAAAATTAATTTTGATAAACCCAATTTCTTGATATTTGTATTTTACCCTAGATCAAAGTAGTTTCTTTGTTTTAATATCATTATCGTAGATGACTCTTCTGCATATGTTCAAATACTATAACCAAGTTGTTACCACCTCCTTTTCTACATTTGAGACTTCCTATGACGAGCACCATATCTAAAAATATTTAGAAAGAGAGGCAATAATATGGTTCCAAACATGGGCATGATTTTCAGATTTATTTTTAAAAATTTTATTATTCCTTTCAAGTCATCAACTCCAACAAAAAATGGTAAGACAATCCTCCATAGAATACTTAATTCTTTAGCTTTGAAATAATTAATCCAACTTGTTATCAACTCTTTTGTTTGTTTATGGAGCTACCCAATCTGTTTTCATACTTACAAAAAATTAATCCCAAATAGTGTGATAAAATGGACAATGAAGAAGTAAATGGTTTTATAAATCTTAATTTTTTCATACAAGGCACATCTGAAAGGTCCATAATTTCCTCTTCTTTGTAGACTCTCTCATGTAATAATCTTACTTTAAACTACTAACCAAAGAAATGTTGAGGCCTTAGGGAGAGCCTTTAGTGACCAAACATTCTTCCAAGAAAAATATTTGATAGTAGGGAATTTTGATTGCTCTAAATCCTTCTATCCCAACTTGATCAAGTATCCACCATATTTTTATAGTTTTCAAACCAACTCATTCTATGTGTAAAAATCGATAGATAAAACTCTTGAAGCATATTTTCAAGTTCATATGCAATTTGTTTGAGTTCCTCTCCTTCTACTAGGTTACTTATAGAAATCCATGATCTGGTTTTGTTGCTCATATAAGTGTATCCTTTGACCTTTGGAACTTTACAAACTAGGCATGCTCTAGCCAATGGTTACCAATTTGAGTCAAAGATAAGAGGATAAGGCTTCAACCAAGATCATATCAAAAATTTGCATGATTTTCCTCATTGGATGACCATTTAATATGTTTCTTGATCAATTATAAACTATATGATATGAATTTCCATGTTGATGATCCTTTAGGTAGGGGTTTTCCTAAATTATTTTAGTACATCAAAATAATCCATCTATTTTTGAAGTAATATTTTTACCCAATTCTTTCCTTGATCTTTGAATTGTCTCCATCCAAGCTTTGTCCCTAAGGCTAATATCATAAGTCTACAATTCCAAAAGCCTACTCCGCCAATATTATTTCCTTTGCAAATCCTACACCACTTACAAATATGTAACTTAATTTTTTCCTTGCATCCTTCCTAAAGAAAGTGTCTTTGAATGATGTTATACCTATTGACAATCTTGAAAGTAACATCATATAAATAGGGATGTATTACAATGTGGTTTCTATGAGTTGTAGCCTTCTCACCATGGTTAAAAACATATCTTTCCAACCTACCAAACAAACTTTCATTCTTTCCAAAAGTCTATAAATTTATACAAAAATAATAACAAATAATTTTTTAAATATAAAAATATAAAATCAATTAATCGCTTATAAAATATAAAATCAAATTTATGGGAAAATGAAATGTCACAATCCAATTTACACACAAACAAATCAAATAAAATATTAAATAAGAAAATGGTTTAAAATAATAATGAACATAGCTAATATGATTGCTGAAGTTTCCAAAATTCTTCACTTGAGAGAGGAGTTTTTGGTTCAACATATTTTAAAGAAAGAGAATAATATGGTAGACCTCATGGCTAATATTAGTGTATCTCAACAAGATCTTTTAGTTTGGAACTCTAACTACCCTCAGGGTCTCATGAGGCTCATGGATGAAGCAATTATCTAACTCCCTTTTTATGTTGATGTCCACTTTTAGTCGATATCTTTTGACAAAGTTTCTCTCTCTGTTATGGTGGCTAGGTCTTACTTCTATTAGTTTTTAAAAATGCTTGGGTTTCTTGTTAGCTTTTGAAGCTAAATACTTAAGATAAAATTCATCAAAGGATCTAAAATAAAGTTGCAATGCAATATATATGATAATGGATTATTCTAAAAGTATAAAACTCAAAAATAACTTTAACAATCACTCATAGAATTGCCATTAACAAATGCTCACGAAAATACTACAAATCATGTTATGCCATTTTTTTCATGTCCTTGTCATGTCTACAAGAATACATATATAATATGATGTGATCCTTAATATGGAGCACTCTTGGCCTTCACTCTTCTAGAGACTCTTCATATTCCTATTCTATGGACTCATGTGCATATGGACTATTATGCACATTTACAATACCAAAATACTTTGCACACTTTAATAATACTTGTGCATTTATTACATTGCATAAATTAAATACTCAAATTCTAAACTATGATACTCTTTCCTAATATAAATATGTACCAAAGGTGGTACATTAGCATGTACCAAATAATGTAATATATTCTAACACACCTATTGGAATAATTTCTTGCATCCATAGGATCAAGTTGTCACGCTAGAAGAATGTTTTGGAACCAATGAGCTATTACAAGCTCTAGTCAACCTACCTCTTTATTTTGTTAAGGGATGTATTTTTAAGGTTAAAAATAAACCAAAACGGGTAAGGAAACCCCAGTGGTAAACTTAAGATTTTACAAGCTTATGCACTTCCAGATTTTAATTATAAACTACTTCTATAAATTTGACCAAGTAATGATAGCAACTCTAATTATGCCTTATGTGTAGACCGGTGCCTAGATTCATTGGGTTGTTATAGCAATTTTAACAATGCTTTTAAATGAACACATAGAATGGGGAAAAGAGAAAATTGGTGCTATTAAACTCATTCAAATATCATAATAAATCTAATAGTTAACCAATGAAAGAAATGTTCATAACACATTCAAATAATGTAATATGCAATGAAGCTACACATAGTATTGAAGACAACAATTTGACAGAATTAAAATCCAAAATTGTATTAATTTTCACATAAATTGCATGCAGAGTTGGAAGAATACCATTAAAATCTATTTAAATTATTTTAATACAATAGAAAATTCTTGTTCAAATAATGTAACAAGACTCTCCTGCTCTCTCATTCCAATCTGGTAATAGGAAAAGTCTCTGGACCTCGGGCTCACTAGATTTAGAAATAAACATAGCTTCTTGAGAACTATTCTACCAAAACCTGCACAACAAAGAGGAAGAATGAGGTATAAAAAATAAAATAGACACAAAGGGCATACAATAACACAATTATAGGGCACTCAAGTATACCTCTTAGCAAGAATTTCCTATCTCTAAAGCTTGATGTCAATTCTAATCGTGGTTATTCCTTTTATAGAATTTGGTTCTTGATTTGGTTATTTTTGGCCTCATTCAGGCCTTACACTTGTCATCTTCTAGTTTGATCCCTTAGATACTACATGTCATCCATCTATTCTGAACCATTCAAAACTAGTTTTCTTATCGCAGTTTGCTTTTGACTTGAAGGGAGCTCTTAAAATATGGTGGGTTGGGTAATTTTTAAGTGCAGACTAATGGAAAACCTATATATACATATATAAATATATTTCTTATTTCCTATTTACCCTAGTCATCTAATTTTATTAGTTGGGATCAAACTACTTTTATGAAGTGGATTTTTTTTTATGCAAGACAAAGGAAGACCTGGCGTGATGGAAAATAGAGGGAAGGTGGCATGGAAATTAGTAGGATGGAATGGAATATATTATAGAATGGTTATGAAGTATATGGGAGCAATGAGAGTTTGTTTATGCATGGGATGGTGGTGAGAAGAAGCTTTGTGGGGTGAATGGTTACGGTGGTCAAAAGAGAATGCCTAGAAAGAGGAGGGTAGTGGTAATTAGGTTAAAGGAAAAAATGGAAAATAAGAGTTGGAAGCACATATAAGGTACTTCCATAACTATACTCCATCGAAGTGACCCCTCTGTAAGTATATTCTATCAAAGCATTGAGTGAACATTTTTTTGTGAGCTGAGCATATCCTCACTCTTGCTACACTACTTGTATCTTCTAGGTTTGCAATACATGAACTGGTTGCACCATTAGGACTTCTTCTCAAAGAATTGAATTTGTGCTTCATAGTCTATTACCATTCTCATGATCAACAATTCTTACCTAATTTTATTCATATTTATCCTTCAAGTTGAGGATCTATTTTGCATAAGTTCATTCTATGCAAGTTTATTTTATTCTCTTCCAGTACATGATCATGCTTTGAAGATATGAAGAGATTCTAGAGCCCATCCAGATAGGGGATCTCCATCAAAATTCATCTATAGACCAATTCACCCCTCAAACTATGAATCTAGGATCCATTTCATATTTTTCCCTACAAATTAACTATACAGTAGGTCTACAACATCAAATCAAACATGTATTAGCTATTTAGTGATTTTACATTATTTCCCTTAGTTTTTAGCACTTTTTAATATAGTTTTCATGTCGATTTGTCTTTATATCATGGGGCTTGACCAAGGCAGACCTCGAAATTCACTAACAATATTTTACAAGTCCTAAACAAGTACAAAAGAACACACATTAGAAAACTATCGATGGTACACGCACATAGAAGCCCACCTTCATTGAGGAGCTCTAAAGGACACCATCATAATGCTTCATATTTGTGAATAAAATAGTTAGACTTGTTTTGTAACCTTAAAAACTCTTGATGAATAAAAGTAAAATTTCTAAACAATTTACATTTTGTTATTTGTTTGATCAAATGGTTGTCTTTCTATCACTTCATTCTAGCACGCCCAGTGGGACCCCCACAAAATTTGTGTTAAACTAAATCTTCTTACGAATCTGATGTAATTTCTAGTTTTCCGTTGTTATTACGAGTACTATCAAGGCAAAATAGAACCCTACAAAACCTTGATATACACTTTAGGTCAATAGAATAGGAGTTTTAGGCTTCTAAACCTAATTCACCCCCCAAATTATGAATCAACATCCCATTCATAGGACACCCTACAAATTTTTTCAGACTATCTTAGAGCACCCTAAAATAATAGGGTATCATAGAAAAGATATTAATCAACTCATATGACACCACATGAGTCAGTTATTCCCCTCGGGACCTCTTGGTTTTGTCATTATTTTGCAAGGAAATTTTACTTTCAAATACATCATGACATTTCATGAGTTTTTATTTTTAATACATAGATTAGGGTTAACGTGTTAGTTTAGAATCAAATAGATTAAATTTTCTCAACCTTATTTATCACCTTTTAAAATAAATTTGCATACCTTTTTAAGCCATTAGAATAGACTCTTGTTTGTTTTCAATCTTCACAAATAGTTTCTTTCAAATCATCTTTTCATGCATTAGTTAGATCTTTACAAAATCTCTTTTCAAATTTATATCCAGATCATATTTTCAACTTTTTCTTTCCAAAATTTATTTCAAATTTCTTTCCCAACTTGCACTTAGTATTAGTTTTTACAATCTCTTTCACCCCATTTCACACTTTCAATTCAAATTTCCTTCCCACCTTGATTTAAGATTAGATTTGAAATTTCTTTCACAATTATTTTATAATTCCTTATCAAAATTCATTTCAAATTCCTTTTCAAATTGACATCTTTAATATACTTTCAAATCCCTTTCATGTCATTTTGCAACCACTTTTCAAAATAATTTCAAATTTCTTTTCGAACTTGCATCTAAAATAGACTTTCAAATCCCTTTCATGTCATTTTGCAATACCTTTTCAAAATCATTTCAAATTTCTTTTTGAAATTGCATCTAGGATAGGTTTACAATATCTTTCACATTATTTTGCAATTTCATTTCAAAATTATTTAAAAAAAATTCACACTTGCAACTAGGATTAGCTTTTGCAAATCTCTTTCATGTCCTTTACATTCCTTTTTGTAAATATTTTTCCAAAATTACATTTAGGTTAATGATTCAAATTTATTTCAAGTCATTAGGGTTTACAATTCAAAATTTCTTTTCAAAATTCTTTGGGTACATTTCAATCTCTTTCAATTTGTAAATCACATTTCAATCTCTTTTCAAGTCATTTACGTTAGGACTTCATATCTCTTTTTGATTTTCTTACCTTTGTGCTTTCTAGATGAGATTTCATTTCCAAAATATATCTAGGATATTTTTCATTTTTAAAAATGCATCTAGGGTTAGTTTTATTTTTGAAAAGGCATCTAGTTAGTTGTTTTTGATTTCACCACATCGGTAACAAACACACCTACACTCACTCACATGGTATACACAGTGGTGATATTTGACTTCATCCCCAATCCATTGCTCAAGACTGGTGATATTGGAATTCATCTCCTTCCACCATCTCGTCCCTTAGACACCTTAGTAGCCCCTATGAGTGGTTTTTTGGACTTCATCACTAGAAAATCCCCTACTCTTGAGACTGGTTTTCTAGAATTAATCATTGAAAGGGACCTTCAGAGTAGGACATCATTAGACACATTCATTCACAAGGCTCACATAATTAGTGAATAAGGTAATTGTCATTGTTGACTAAGCTCACCTAAGAGTGAAGCAAACACCTGGTTGGGCTAGTAGCAGGTCTTAGATAGTGCCCCATCTTCTTGTGAGAGGATATTTGACTCATTAGTGCATTTTGAGTTCCCTTGCATTTGGTTACCATTTTATTGCACCTTCCATTCAAGTCGCCACTTGTCCGTTGAGACA
Source organism: Wollemia nobilis (assembly GCA_028583015.1). NCBI lineage: Eukaryota > Viridiplantae > Streptophyta > Pinopsida > Araucariales > Araucariaceae > Wollemia > Wollemia nobilis. The sequence continues at coordinate 460,935 of JAQPPZ010000619.1, read as the reverse complement.
CTATTCTATTATGTGCTCCTTTGGGTATTGTAGGAGGTTCCATACCGACAAAATTCTTGTTATTTCTAGAGTTTCACCCTACTACTCATGATATTTTCTAGGAGGCACATTTCAACATAGAAACACATAAAATAAACAAACATTTTATTTTTTGCATTTAGTACTGATTTGAGTTACGCATTGTTTTCATGCTCACAAAATTGGTTTCAGCACATTCACTAATCAATAGCACATCTATTGGCTATCTATAGCCTGTCACTTTTGGTTTTCTATTTGAGTCATATTCTGAGTCCAATTCGTAGGTCAACCTATAAACTAGGTCCCATTTTACATAGTGATATGTGAATCCTATTTCCAGACATAAACATTTTCAAAATATCATAGGGCTACCTAAAAAACCTTGCGCAAATCACACCTAGAACCTTAGATTTCTATTTTTGTACATTTTTGAGCACTAATTCATAATGCACAACACTATACCTATTGTCACACATAGTCAATCACGCAAGCAAGTGCATCTTGAGGAGGAGGCTTCTTTCACCACTTTAAGTCAATCTACTTCTCCTCCTCCCTCTACAATGGAAGTTTCCACACTCACAATAGACCTCCCCGTAGGTCCATATTTACCTCACATACATACTATATCTCATGACAATACTCCTACTTCACCCAATGAAGATCACCCACATATTCCCCATTCACCTTCACCTAATATGCCTTTCATATTTTGTGATCACATCATCTACACTACTCCAATACATCCATCTTATTTCTTTACTATTGATTAGGAGACTCTCCCTACTTCACCTACCTTCGCACATCATTTCTTCCAGATTCTATCTCAATCACTATTCAAGAATGACTCTTTCTTGTTCAATCATACTTGTCCCTAGGTTTCCTCATTTGCCCCTATCATAGGGATGGTATCAGATCCCTCATCTTCCATTCGAAGCACTCAAGCATCCTCATCCTAGATCCCTTCACTGTAGCCTCCTTTAGAGCCACAATATGCACCATTCACATCATCATATCAGGATACTTCTCAAGTGTCACAACCACCATATTACCAACAACCCTTATTTGCATCCTTCAATGCTACCTCACAACCACCTCCTCACTTAAAAAAATTCTCATATCAGCTACATCAATAGACCCCATCCCCCTTATCCAATGAGGAAATTTTCACCACACCACCTCCTCAATATCCTACTATGGAATCCCATGTTCCTTCCTCATCATTGCCTCCACCTAAATTCCATCCTCCTAGAATGTATGGTGCACCACCCTCTATTCCACTTCCATATTTTTCTACTTCCATATTTTGAATCCCTCCATCGTCTCCATTTTGAGCTCCACCTCCCAATTTCTTTCCTACCTATAACCCATGACCTACATCTTATCTCACCAATACTCTAAGGCATCCTACGTCGACTAGCTTATTCACTCATCGTGATCCTAGCCAGATTCAAGTACCATATTTTGATACCTCATATTGCCCACCACTATCACCATTTATCCAAATTCCACTACTTCCACCATAGCCTGCTACATTTACATTCTTCATGACACCTCCTTATTGGTCATAATATCCTACAATCCAACCATTATAGTAGGCCCCTCTCCAACAGATCCTGGTTCAACAAACACAAACACTGCAACCATAATATTTCTATCCCTAGTAGGTACCTACTCTACAGTAGATTGTCCCACTAGCTTTGATATCCTACACCATCCAAAAGCCCCACCTATAGGCATCATTGCAATATGTCCTTTCCCCACAATGGGAGGAACAACAACTCCAATGTCCACATATTCTTAGACTCCACCTGCCCCCACATAATCCTCTATACCTCTAGCACTCGAACTTAAAAATTCTACAAGATAAAGTGAAGATGCTAAACCTTTTTATAGATGGTTATGGACAAGGTTATGCATAAGGGGTCGGCCCCGAAATCTATTTATAAATTTAAGGCAAATTGTCTTGGATTCTTGGCGAAATATGAAGAAGTATACATGGCGAATTCCAAATATTTTTCTCCAAAAATTTTCAAATCATGGTGAATTGCAATTATTTTTCTCCAAACATTTTCAAACCGTGGTGATTTTTTTTGTGTTTGGGGTCATGAATATTGGTTTGCAAACTTTAAAAATTTGATCGGTTATAGGCATACTGATCGACTACAAACATGTTGATCAGTTGCAGCCATGGCGATCGGTTGCATACATGTTGATCAATTACAGGTATACCAATCGGTTGTAGCCATACCGATCAATTTTAGCCATATTGATTGGTTGTAGCCATGTCAATCGGTTGCAGACATACCAATTGGTTGCAGCCATGATGATTGATTGTAGCCATGTCGATCGGTTGTAGCCATGTCAATACTTATGGACCACAATTATAGATAGTGCTTCTACACTACCTATGAAACATATTCTAAGAGACAAGAAGTAGTCTCTGATAAGACACATACTCCTGACGTAGAACCAAATGATATTGATAGTTATCTATAATAGATGAGGAAAAATAGCTTTGGACAAAATAACAATGGAATAAGAATACCAATTTTAAGTCATTATTCCTTGTGTTGACAAACACTACTCTACAATCGATCATATTTTACTGATCGACACCTCTGCAATCGACAGAATGATTCTTATCAGAATGTAACTACAATCGATAGACTAATGCCGATCGACATGACCCTACAACCGATAGATAAATGTTGATCGACATGAATCTACAATCGATTAGTTTATGCTGATAAACACGGCTATGTAATAGATTAGATTATGCCAACAGATACAACTCTTTAACTGATCGACTTATGTTGATACACATGACTATACAACTGATTTGGTTATACCAATAGATAAGGCTCTAAAATTGATTAGATAATGCCAATAGATATGATCCTATAACTGATCAACACGTCTGTAATCGATCGATACCTTTGCAACTAATCAACTTATGTCGATAAATACAATTCTATAATTGATCAGCTTATATCAATAGTCATGGTTCTACAACTGATCAGCTTATGCTGATATTCACATATCTGTAACCAATCGGCTTATACTGATAGACATAGCTCTATAATTGATCAACTTATATTGATAGACATGGCTCTACAATCGATCAGCTAATACCAACATACATGACTTTGCAACTGATCGACACCTCTGCAATCGATCAACACCTCAGCAATCAATTGACACCTCTGTAACTAATTAACACCTTTGCAACTGATAGATACGTCTGCAATCGATCAACACCTTTGCAATCGATCGACACCTCTACAATCGATCAAATTATTTTGATCATCATTAGTTGATCGACACTCCTCTACAACTGATTGGATTATGTCAACAGAATCCTCTTCAACCTTGGTAAGTTTTTCATTATTTTAGAGTGATGTATGTTTATCAATACCCACTACAATATATATATGGGTAGTATATGAGGCAATTTGGGTGGGAAAAATAAAATCATTTATAATTTGAAGGTAAATTAGGTAATAAAATCAAAATCATTTATAGTTTGAGGTCGACAAATTAAAATAAAAATATTTTAATTATTTTCAATGACAGGCAAATTTACCCCAAAAAAACTTCCACCCCTTAATTTTAAGGCAAATGCGCCCTACTGAAATGATCCAAAATTAACCTTTTCAAAATTTAAAAAATCCTAAATAGAGCCAATTTATGATATTTCATGCTTATGCATAACCCTGGTTATGGACCACAAAAACCCACATACGATGAACTCTACAATAAGCTAGTCTACCCTTATGTTCCTATCCCTCCTTACTCACAAACAAAATAGGGATTCATTACCTTCTAGGTAGTCTTGGAGGGCTTCATAGCCATTGGAGCTTGTGCACTCAGACATTTGTGGTCCAATGCATACTAGCACATTTATTTATAACAAATACTTCCTGACCTTCATTGATAACTTCAGTCGAAAGATATGGATCTATCCCATGAAGCTGAAGTCAGAATTTTTTACCAGATTCAAGGAGTTCAAGACTCTGGTGGAGAAATAGAGCGGCTACTAGGTGAAAACCCTCAAGAAATATGGTGGAGGTGAATAAATATCCAACAAATTCCAAAATTTTTGCAAGACAAGTGGAATTTAGAAGTAGCTTACTACCAGATACACACCGCAACAGAATGACATAGTTGAGAGGAAGAACATAATCATCATGGAGATGGCATGGAGTATGTTGAAGGTGAAGGGTTTACCACATGAGTTCTGGGTAGAATCTATGTCATGTGCAGTTTACCTACTGAACAGATGTCCCACCAAGAGCATGAAGGATAAAATTCCTAAGGAAGCCTAGAACAATCAGAAACCAATTGTGGCTCATTTGCAAGTTTTTGGGTGCATAACATATGCACATGTTCCATAAGAGAAGAGGCAGAAGCTAGATGACAAGGTAGAGAAGTGTATATTCATAGAATATATTGAGCAAGTGAAGGCATACAAGCTGTATAATCTTGTGACGAAGAAACTTGTTGTCAGTTGCAATGTGAAGTTCCTAGAAGATGAAGCCTGGAACTAGAAATCGAAGACTGGCAAAACTGAGCCAGCAGTTATCGAATTTGTGGACTTGGAGGAGAATAATGTGCAGACAGCTATAGCCTCAAGCAGCAGTGGTGGTGCTAGTAGCAGCACAACCTCACCATCCTGATCATCTCTAATTGCAATCAGGATTCCAAATTTGGTGACACCCACAAAGACGAGGAGCTTGCAAGACATCTACGAGGAGACTGTCATTGATAGGAATGATACATAGCAACTTTCAGATCTCCATGCAGGTAAGAAAACCATTGGATTCAAGTGGGTGTATAAAACCAAGTTTAATACCCAAGGATAAGTTGATTGGCATAAGGCCAAATTTGTGGTGAAGGGCTACAAGCAGAAGTCAGGCATTGACTATCATGAAGTGTATGTTCCTATAGCCTGACTTGACATAGTTAGGCTGATCCTGACACTGGAAGCTCAAAAGGATTGGAGTGTTTACCAGATGGATGTCAAGTCAACCTTACTCAATGGTATTTTGAAAGAAGAGGTCTACATAGACTGACCACCAGGTTATGAGATTGAAGGACAAGAGGGCAAGGTCCTAAAACTGAAGAAGGCTTTGTATGGGTTGAAGCAAGCACCTAGGGCATGGTACATCCGAATTGATGGCTATTTTTAGGAGAACGGGTTCATAAAATGCCCATATGAGCATACCCTATACTTGAAGGTAAATGAAGCAGGGAAGATGATAATCATCTGCTTGTATGTGGATGATCTAATTTATACTAGCAAAAATAATGTACTTTTTGACCAGTATTTATGATCAAAAGAGCACTTTTGGGTATGATTTCCATATTAGATCGAGAGCAGTGTCATGGTCATCCAAGAAGCAACCAATCATTGGATTGTCTACTATTGAATCCAAATATGTTACCGCCATGTGAACCACATCCCAAGAAGTATGGCTACGGAGGGTTTTGGGTGAACTAAACCATCCACTAGAAGGCATGACAACCATATTTTGTGATAATAATTCCACCATAGCATTGTCGAAGGATCCAGTGTTTCATGGGTAGAAAAAGCACATCGACATCAGGTATCACTTCATAAGAGAGCTGGTGAAGTCAAGCGAAGTTCGACTATAATTTTGCAGATCCAAGGAGTAGGTAGCTGACATTTTCACGAAGCCTTTGAGGGAGGAAGAATTCAACAAATTGCGTGAGGAGTTGGGCATAAATTTATTGTGAAATAAATTTTAAAGGAGGGTGTTAGAAATATTAAACCTCGCTTTCACCCTCAGCCGAAGGTCGCTCCAAAGGCGAGCAATTCTGGGAGTCACTCACCCACTACAGTGATCCTGGGAATCACTTAGAAAAGGAGCGATTTCGAGAATCGTTCAAAAAAAGCAACGACAATGAGCTTCCTACCTTCTAACATTATTTGATGTCACAGTGTGTCACATGTGTTTTCTGTTCCGTCACAGTTATTTCCCTCATGCGGGTTGGTGTAAATTTTTCCCATATTTTTTATTCCAAGCCTAGCTATAAAAACCCTGGAGTCGTTGGCATTTGTAAATGATGTAGAGTAGCAAAAGAGAGGGAGCAGAGAGCAAATTTGCATCATTTTTTAGCAGCAATCTTGGGTGTATCTCATTTTTATTTTATCTTGCAATTGACCTTGCAGATGATTGTAAACCCTTAGTCGAGGAGCTCTGTAATTTCAACCGCTTACATAAATAAAATTCTTGCTATCATTCGGGTGTTTAGAAGGATTTGCCAAAATATTATGTATATTAATCCCCTCTGTTCTTCTACATTTGAGATTAGCTTTGGAGGTATTTTAACATAGTTAGTTCCCTTATCTTGCTTGGTAAGATAGTTTTTGCTTATCAAACCCTTGAGTCACTCTACAAGTGAGTGATTCTAGTCGTCGCTCAAGCCAATGAGCTACTTCAGTCATCGCTACACCAATCGAGTGACTCCCGTCATCATGACTCCCAAAATTCCTCAGCAAGTGAGCAACTTCGAGAGCCGCCTTTCCTTTGTTGGCGACTCGCTCCTTTCTTGTTTGGCACATTCAAAATATTTTTAACTCCTTTCTTGTTTGGCACATTCAAAATATTTTTAACTCTTTTAGACCTCCATCGCTTGTCTTTGTTAGCGATTCCCAAAATCGCATGTATTGCCAACGATCGCCATCCAAGACAATTTGACCTCCATCTCCTATTTTGTTTGCAATCTCCGGTATTGCTATTGTATTCGACTATCACTATCTTTAAGAGTGACCGTTGGTTGTCGCTCACTTTTTGAGAAAATCCTTGAGTTGTTGGCAGTCAGTGACTCCCGCAATCACTAGCTCTTAGAGGGACACCCACGATCGCTCATCGCATTGAGCGATTCCAAGCATCACTTGGATTAAGGGTGATTTTCGGACCATCTAAAAACTTCATATACATAGGATGACTCTTATTTACTATGCATGGTTAAGTTTAACACAAAAAAAAAATACCAAAGAAGATATGCAGAAACTTGCACAACCATCAAATGAATTCCATATATGAGCACACACAATAATATAAAATTTAGATGCAGTATTTTTAACATGTAGCTACTGACCCAAATACAATATTGTGTGTTTTTAGTGAAAAAGGCAAATTTCTAAATTTTCTTATCGAGCCTATATTGTATTCAAGCAAGTATTCCCATAAGTCTTATTTTGGTAGCATCTGAGTCATGACAAAACATTAACAAAATAAGTACCACATAAAGCATATGTTCATCAACCGAAATTCAGAGTTATTTCCAACCACATAAATTCATTCCTCAAACATACAATCATATCAACACATTCAACTTCATAAAAATATTTCTTTCACTTACATCATTCATTCAAACCATTTCTCTTAAATGAAAAACTTAGAAAACACACCTTTAACATTTCTCTTAAATGAAAAATTTAAAAAGCACGAAGCTGTAAATTTTGCAAATCTTTCCAGCACACACAATTCCAAATTAGCAAGCAATAACATAGTCGTATAAAACAACAACAAACCCTTTTATTTTTTTTGTCCATGCTCTCAAAACACACTTCCCTCTTTTTTATTTATTTATTATATATGATCCCCTCACAATGATGCCCATCTCCCATGCAAACTAACCCCCATCAAAACATAGTGGGTAGTTAAGGGAAAACATCATGAAGTTTATACATTATCCATTGAATTCATGGCACTCACACAATTGTAAAAATTCAATTTTCATAACATAAAATGGGTATTTTATATTTAAATTCACGGTTAATCAACTGCCTATTTTTATTTATTTATTTATCAAATCCAACTTTTAATTTTTTTTATAAATTTAATTTATAAATCATTATTCTAACCTTGAGAAACGAAGGGCAAGTCATCTTTTAGATGATTTTCCACATTATAAGCTTTTCCTGCGCTCCCTCGGTTCATTGATGCGTTGCATGCTTTTTCTCGTATAAAAAACAAAAGCACAGGCTCTCCACTAAAAACAGTTCTTTTGTTTTTACTTTAACAGCGCCAAAAATAAATAAATAAATCTACATAGATATAAATGTCTCTGATACACAGGAATTATTCATCACTGCTATGAAAAAAATAATTCCTGTTCCTTTTTACATGCGACAGTGTCTCTTATGGTCTTAAGTTTCCACATTCGACAGTGTCTCTTATAATCTTTCAGCATTCGATAGTGTCTATTATAGTCTTAAATTTATAGTAAATTGAGGTGCTATGTGCATGCGTAACATGACAGAAGAGGCGCAGCAAAGCAGAGAAGAGAGAGCAGGGCAAAACCGCAAAGGAGTTGTACGCCACCACAACGGGAAATGGGGGTGTCAAATCTATGTGGACAAGGCCAGAGAATGGCTTGGAACCTTCGGCACGCTCTGTGAGGCCCACCTGGCCTATGCGAGGGCCTCTCTCAAGCTAGATTTGGCGAAGAAGGAGAAAAACGGTTCTGACATTCAAGGACGAGAGCAATAAGGCGTGGAAGTTTAGGTATAAGTTCTGGGAGAGCAGTAAGTCTTATGTGTTTACCAAGGGGTGGATAAAGTTCGCCAAGGGGAAAAAACTGCAGCCTGGTGATGTTCTCTTGTTTGAAAGGGAGGGAGATGATTATATGATCAACATGTGTCCTCGGAAACAGGAGATTAAACTGTTCGGTGTCAAAATCTCTACTGCAAATGACTAGCCTGGCAGAGAGTTCTTCTTTTAGTACATAATGTTCTAATGTTTTATTTAGAATTTTGTTACATTTTAATATATATATTTTAATATTGTTATCTGCATGATGTGGTTTACTGACAAGGATACCATTAACATTATTAGTGCATGATGTGGTTTACTGACAAGGATACCATTAACATTATTAGTGATGTAACCCAAAATCAATGTCCAAAGCATATACATAACAAGTATTTACTCAATACAACCTTTAACTTAAAAAAACACAATATGTTTTTTTTTTTAAATTTAAACTTTTAAAAAAAACACAAAATGTTTTTTTTTTTTTTTAATTTATCTCAAACTATTTTATAAAGTTGGTGCTAAGCAAACTTTTTCTTTTAATATAGTAAATAATTTAATTTTTTTTCTTGCTAGCTTTTTTAAGTTTATTTAATACATTCTTTTTGGTTATGATGTTATTTATTATGTGATGATGTTATATATTTTTTTCCTTTTATGGTCTTTATTTTAATGAAGTATTATATTTAATAAAAAATATAATTTAAATTAATTTTTAAATTGGATCACAATTAGATTAATTATATGATCTCTTTCAAACTAAACAAAGTATTTGAACATATACTCTTTAAATACATTTTTTAATAAAAAGGTTATTGAGCTTGAAAAATGATTTCTGAAAAAAAAAAATTGCTTTTCAAAAAAATATAAATATGTCTATATTCCACCAAAAAAAAAGTATGCAAAAATAATTAAATTTAAGTGGTTCAAACTATTTTAGAATCTAACTACAAATTTTGTATAAAGTCAAAGGCAGGACAAACTTATCTTTTGTAAATATGACTGGCACCAAATTAATCCCTTAAACTTATAAGATTAAGAATACACAATGAAACAATGAATATTTTCCTCAAACATCCTAAATAAAATTAAAGGGAGCTAGCTCAATTATATGGGATTAAAGGGAACTAGTTGTATTGGTTAAATTGGAAATCAAAGTATATATTGTTCTAGGTTAAAATCTCCATTGCAAATGGCTAGTTATTAAGTTGTATAAGTTGTGATTTTCAATTTTTTTTTCGATAATTGGTTTTTTTTTTGTAACAAATTGTTTGAATTGGATACAAATTCAAGATCTTGAACATAGTCTAGAAGAGGATTCATGTTTTGGTGCATATTGTTGTTGATGATATTGTTTGTTTTTGTTAATTTAAAAATGAACATTGTGATGTGTGGAGGCATCTGAATATTTGTGATCTGTGGAGGAATATATGTGATTTGTGAAGGTAGTTGAATATCTGTGATCTGTGGATATTTGTGATCTATGGAGGAATATATGTGATCTGTGGAGGTAACTGAATATATGTGATCTATGGAGGAATATCTGTGATTTGTGAATGCAACTAAAAATATGTAATCTGTGGATATTTGTGATATGTGGAGCTAGTTGAATATTTGTGATATATGGAGGAATATCTTTTATTTGAGAAGGTAATTGAATATTTGTGTTCTATGGATATTTATGATCTATGGAGGAATATTTGTGATCTATGGAGGTAGTTGAATATCTATGATTTGTGGAGGAATATATGTGATTTGTGAAGGTAGCTAAATATCTATGATTTGTAGATATTTGTGATCTATGGAGGAATATCTGTGATCTGTGAAGGCAACTAAATATTTGTGATCTATGGAGGTAGTTGAATATCTGTGATATGTAAAATAATATCTGTGATTTGTGAAGATAACTAAATATATGTGATATATGGAGGAATATCTATGATCTATGGAGGCAACTAAATATTTGTGATCTGTGTTGCCCTATAAAGGATATTGTAGAGGGATTGAAGTTAGGCAACAATGACTCTAGAGGGTTTTCAATCCACAACTAAGTTAGGTGATGGTAGTTGTAGAGAGTTTGTAATCCATAGTTGAGTTAGGTGATGGAGAAGTCGAGTCCAGAAGGCAAGGGTGGCTTGTAGGGATTGACTGGTGGGCAAGGTGGAAGTAGTGTAGGTCAAGATGTGGGGAGTAGTGGAGGTCAGGGTGTGGAGATTGGTGGTGGGGATGGTGAGGAGAGTTGTAAAGGTTTTGTCTCAGGGGCCCGATCTTGGGTTAGTCTTCTTAAGGGGAAGCAAAAATCAATGAGCCTAGGGTTAAATCTCCTTTCTTGTTCAGGAAGACTTGTGGTTCCAGACCCTCTTGCAGATATGGCTGCTTCCCATGGGGATTTTGCTCTTGTTGGGAAATTTGTTGGGGTTCATCCAGATCTGGATGCTATTCGAAAGTGGGCTCAGTTAAAATGGCATCCTAAGGGTTCTTTGGAGATTGTTGCATTACCTAAGGGTTTTTTCCTAGTTAGGCTCAGTGGTTTGGAGGATCGTGATAGGATTCTTCAAGGTGGTCCATGGTTCTTTGGGCGTAGAGGTTTATTCCTAAGGAAGTGGGCACCCGATTTCAACCCTAATTCCCAATGCATTGACCAAGCTCCTATGTGGGTTCACCTTCCTAGTCTTCCTTTATATCTTTAGTATGAGGAGATCCTAGCCAAAATCATAAGTGAAATAGGAGAGATGGTGGCAATAGATCCTGTTACCATTGCTAGATCTAGGTTTTTGTACGCTAGATTCTGTGTTAATGTTATGCTTGATAAGGACCTTCCAAAGTCAATTGAAATCGAGTCTAAGTTTGGGGTCTGGACCCAACCTTTGGAATATGAGAACATAGTTGGGAAATGCTCGGTATGCAAGAAGTTTGGTCATCCCAGCTTCACTTGCACTCTATTTCAAAAAGTTGATAAAGGAAAAAAGGCTTGGGAAAGGAAGTAGACCCCAAATCCAAGTTTTTTGGCATCTGAATCAGGGGTAGATAGAAAGGGTGTTCATGGTGCTCCTAAGGAGTTTATTCCCACATAAATCTTGGTTGTTGGTGCAGTTGAAGGCCTTGTCATAGATGAAATTGATGGAAAGTGCTTAGAGAAAAAAGAAGATTGCTCTAAAGTTGTTAGGATTTTTCTAGAAGTTGGTGGGCATTCCAAGGGTGCAGAGGTGAATACAAATAAATTTGTTGTATTAGGAGAGTTACTGCATTCTGGTCTTGAGGTTGGGTTGGATGCTATTCTAGATAAAGGAGTGGAGATCCTGGATCATCAAGGGGATCAACTACCTTCTGCTCAGGCTCCTGTTGAGATGTTTTCAGGAGTAGCTACCCCTATTTTGTATAATAAGAGGGTTGATGCCCCTCTTGATAAGGAAAAATATGAAGCTATCATGAAGTCTCTTTGGGATGTAGAAGAAGGAGAGATTTCTACAAATGCTTTGGATAGAGAATCAGAGGAGGTCTTGTCTTCCTCGAAGGAAGATGGCTTTCAAGAAGTTCTAAACAAGAAAAATATGAAACTAAAGAAGATAGCTCAACAACAACAACTTCTTCCTCAATCAGTAGAAGCAAGCAAGAAGGGAACAATTGGATCTATGCGGCCCATCAAAAATACCCAAAAAACAATGAATCTAAGTAGTGGGAAGGGGCCAGGAAGACCAAAAAAATCTGAGGTGCTCTTAAAGAAAATAGCTCAATATGTGGATAATGGCTCCCAACCTACATTACCTTTGAGCAGAGGGAAGGCTCCGCAATCCTTGAAGTAATGAAGATTATCTCATGGAATATTCGGGGTCTGCATGCCCCGACTAAACAAAGAGTGCTAAAATATTTTAGAAAAAGTTTCAAGCCTGATATTCTTTTCTTACAAGAAACTAAGATGGGTGATGAGGATTTTGATAGATTACAAAGGTTTGTTTGGAAGGGGTGTGAAGGTGTGAGTAGGGTTGCTCGTGGTTCTTTCGAAGGTTTGTGGATGCTTTGGAATCCTGATTCTGTGGAGGGCAAGCTCATTCATCAGGTTGATAGATTCTCTTCCTTTTTATTCTATTGTAAAAAAACTAATTTTTCTTGGATTTCTACCAATGTGTATGCTCCCAATGTTGCTATGGATAGAAGGAAACTCTGGGTTGACTTAAAAGCCCTTGGTTCTTCATTTGACCTACCATGGTTGCTTGTTGGTGATTTTAATTCCATTTTTCTCCCTAGTGAGAAACTTGGAGGCTCGACTATTTTTTCGATAGTATGGAGGAGTTTGGTGAGTTCTTGACCTCCATGGGACTAGTAGATATTGATTTGCAAGGTTCTAAATTCACTTGGTCCAACAGAAGAAGTGGTGGGGGTCTGATTCAATCTAGGATTGATAGGGCCCTTGCTTTAGTGAGTTGGCTTACCATGGTTCAAGATTGCTCTTTGAGGACTTTACCGAGAATTGCTTCTGACCACAACCCATTACTATTAGAATTCATGGAGGAGAAATGCTCGAAAGGTTATCCTTTTAGATTTGAGACAATGTGGCTTTCTCATCTGGATCTTGAAGGCTTGATTAAGGCTTGGTGGAATACGAATGTCTATGGCACTAAGATGTTCCAAGTGGCCAAGAAGCTAAAAATCATAAAAGCTAACTTGAAGAGGTGGAATCAAGAGGTTTTTGGGAACCTCTTCCATAGGAAGCAAAAAATATTTCAAGATTTGTAGGAAATTGAGGAAAAAGGCCAAAGTGAAGGTTGGTCAAAGGAGTTGGCCAATAAAGAGAAAATTACTCTTGCATAATTCCATAATATTCTTGCTAGTGAGGAGTCTTTTTGGAGATAAAAATCTTGAGCTACGTGGCTTAAGGAGGGGGATAGGAATACCAAGTTTTTCCACCTCTCAACCTTGAAATATAGGAGTGCTAACAAAATAAGAGAAATTACATTGGACTCTGGTGAATGCCTTAAATATAAGGAAGAAATTACTACTGCCATGGTATCCTTCTTTCAAGATTTGTTTTCTAGAGATAAGGAGGAAGATGGGGATGCTTCAGAGGAACTTCTCAGGAACATTCCCTAGGTGGTGATAACTGATATGAATAATGCTTTGAATGCCCCCTTTTCTAATGATGAGATCAGGACCAACCTATTTAGCATGAATAAGGACAAAGCACCTGGGCCGGATGGGTTCCCTACTAGTTTTTTTAGAGGTTTTGGCACCTTCTTGGTTCAGATATTTTAGAAGCCTTAAGAGAATTCCAATATTCTTCCTCCTTGTTGCAGGCATGGAATACTACCTTTATTGTTTTGGTTCTGAAGAAACATGGTGCCTCTTCTCTAAAGGATTTTAGACCTATCATCTTATGCAATACCCTATATAAGTTGCTTACTAAGACACTTGCTAATAGGTTGAAAAGGCTTCTCCCCATCTTGATTTCTCCTCTTCAAGGTGGTTTTGTTCATGGTAGGTAGATTGTGGATGGGATCATTACAGTTCATGAGACTTTACATTTTATGTCCAAAAGCAAGTTGGCTGGAATGCTTCTTAAACTTGATATGCAAAAGGCTTATGATAGGGTCTCCTAGGAGTTCCTTGACAAGGTGTTGCAAAAATTTGGCTTTGGGGATCTATGGAGGAAGTGGATTAGAGTTTGTATTTCCTCTGCAAAATTTTCTATCATCATCAATGGGATATCGAGTGGTTTTTTGTTGGGTCAAAGAGGTATTAGGCAAGGTGATCCCTTGTCTCCATATCTTTTCATTTTGATGGTTGAAGCTTTAGGAAGATCGATTCTTGCTGCTACCTTGTCCTCTAAGATTAAGGGCATTAGACCTATTGGTATTGCAGAGGCAGTTTCTTGTCAATAGTTTGTAGATGACACTGTACTTCTTGGGGAGGCTACTTTGAGAGAGGCTAAGGCATTCCTGAATATTTTGCAGTTGTATGAGAAAGCTTCCAACCAACAAATTAACTTCCATAAAAGTCAAATATTTTTTGTGAATACTAGGGGGCAACTTCAACATAGAATTGCAAGGATTTTTGGTTGTGGCATTGCTAACCTTCCTTCTTTATATCTAGGTATGCCATTGTTTACTAGGAGGATGAAGGAGGAGTTGTGGTCTCCTGTGTTGGATAGGATTCAACGTAAGTTAGTTGGGTGGAAAGGTAATCTCCTGAGCCAAGCAGGTAAGTTGCAATTGCTTCAAGCTACCCTCCAAAACATTCTCGTCTATTCCATGTCTCTTTTCAGAATGCCCTTCAAAGTAAGGAGGAGGATTGACCAGATCTTTAGGAGATTTCTATGGGCTGGGGTGGAGGATAAATAGAGGGTGTCCCTTGTCTCTTGGGATAGGGTTTGCTCTTCTAGGAAAGAAGGTGGTCTTGGGATCAAAAATTTGTTGTTGTTCAATAAGGCGTTGATTGCAAAAACAGCCTGGAGATTATGTGTTGAGGAGGACCATCTGTGGAAAGATATTATGAGAGGTAAGTATCTAGAAAATCACATTCCTTTTTTTAGAAGTGCTGCTCCTCCTAGGGGCTCTATGATCTGGAATGGTTTGTTGGGGGTCAGAAGTTTGGTTATAGAGGGTATGCGGTGGTAGATTGGGAATGGTAAGGATGTGTTCTTTTGGGAGGATACTTGGATTCTTCCTGAACCTCTCTTTCTTAGTCCCAAGTTTTATGAGTTGAAGGCTCCTTTATCATTGAAATATGGAGAAAAAGTAATTGATTACATAATCATCACTAATGGCAAGAGGATTTGGAAGCATCTGACTTTATATACAACTGATCTTCAGATCCTTCAGAGTTTGGCAAGTTTGAACATGTTGCTGCAACAATACTTTCTTCCTCAATAGAATGATAGGGACTTCCTTCTATGGACTCATTCTCCTAAAGGCCTTTTTTCTATCAAGATTGCATATGAGGCCCAATCATTGTCCAAGGGAGGATCTTTTCCAACATAAAGGGTTTGGTATCCTCATTTGATCCCCAAGATTGCATTTTTTATGGTTGTGTTTGCAAAATAAAATTTTGATTGTTGATAATTTATGTAAGAAAGGATTCCATCTTCCCAATATTTGTCTCTTGTGTTCTAAGGATGTTGAATCTGTGGATCATATTTTCATCCATTGTGATTTCTCAAATAAGGTGCTCAATGCTTTATTGGATTCTTTTTCTATCAAATGGACTTTACCTCAAACTTTCAAGGAACTTTTCACTCAATGGAAATCCCCCTTCATCAGTCACAACCTCACTAGGGTGTGGGATCTGGTTCTTCCTCATTTTTTATGGGGTATCTGGTGGGAGAGGAACAAAATAATTTTCAAGGATATTACTAGGGATGAATCCTTTGTCTTTAGAAGGATTAAAGTTGCTATTGAGAATAACCTGATTATCTTTGATGTTGGAAATGGTAGGGAGGAAGTTGTGGAGAAAGAGGTTGTTGTTAGTTGGAATTTGAATCTAGAGAATTCTATTTTTGTATCCACTATTCAAAAAATATTGGCTACTAGATGGCATAAACCAGCTAAAGGGTGGGTCATTCTAAACTTTTATGGGGCTACCAAAGGTAATCCTAGGAGGGTTGGTGGAGGGGGTGTTGTCAGAAATGATAATGGTGAGGTCATTTGGGCTTACGCTAAAGATTATGGTATTCAAACCAACCACCTAGTTGAAGCTAAGGCTCTTTTCTCGGGTGTTCACCAGGTTTTTGAGAGGGGCTTTAGAAGACTTCTCATTCAAGGTGACTCCTTGAACATCATTTGGGATTTGCAGGTTGGAAAGATTGATAATTGTTTCATCCTGAATATTATTAAGGACACATCAAAGATTCTGGAAGGTATGTTAGAAGTTAAAATTGAGCATATTTATAGGGAAGGTAACTAGATTGTTGATGTTATGGCCAATTTGGGGGTGGATAGTGGCCAATTTAGAATTTGGGAAGACAATTTCCCTTCGCGGTTAATGACAATTGTTGCTTTGGAAGCATTGGGCCTACCTATCCAGTAGGTATTTTTATTGTCTTTCTGCTTGGATGAGATCTCATTTGTGTTCTAGTGATCCTCTCTTTGGGGGGTCTTTTTTGGGGGCTAGCCCTTTTGCTCCCTGGTGGTTACCATTCTCAAGGAATATGCTTGGTGTTTTGCCTTCATCCTTGCTCTCTGAGTTTGGAGTTTTGTTATCTGCATCTTGATGTTTCCCCCCCCCCTTTTGGAAAAGGGGGGGGTGTTGGGGTCCCCTAAAGAAAGTTGAATAAAAATTCTCCTTTATGCCCTGTTGAGTGGTGGGCTGGTCTTTGCTTTTGGATGGTTGTTTTAGTTTAATTTCTATTTCTTTTGGCCTTGGAGGCTGGCTTGTGCTTAATTAGCCTTATCTTTCTCTGCCTCCTCTAATGTAAAAGGTTCTGGGACCTTTCAAAACCCTGTTTTTCACCATTAATAAAAAAATATGAACATTTTTGTCTCATTGTTTAAAAAGTTTAATTTTATTTTTATTTTTTCAATAGGATGCGTAAGTGATTGATTCGCATACTAGATCATATTTTTTTTTAGCCCTTAGATAGGGACTAAACTTTCAATTCACGATGAAAACTAAAAAAAAGTGCCAACATTTGCTCATATATCAACATACCTAGTTTTGTGGGTGCCTTACTAATAAACAACAAGAAGAAAATATATATGCAAATGATAAAGAAACATCTCAAGAGTATTTGCAAGAAGCCTTCCTAGAAATTTATCTTCAAGAAATTTTTAAAACTTGGCTTTGTAGGTACAATTTAAAATTAGGATCTGTTGCACAATTGATAGATTGCTACCCTCCTTCTATCGTCATTGACTCGCAAAAGAAAATGAGTTGAGAAAACTCTTTAAATTCCCAAGAGATTTTACAATATTTCTCTAGTAGAGTGTGTGTTGTTTCTCTTGCGAATTACATGTAACAATCATGTTTCATTCTCAAATATGACAAAGTTGTTGCTCTGGAAGAATAACTTGTCTAGACCAATTCTGCACAACATTGACCAGCTACAGATGTTATCAATATTGGATCTTGATAGAAATTCTATTTTAGGATAAATTTTAGAGTATTTCCAAGATGAAAAAGTTGGAGACCTTGCTTTTTTAAAATCAACTTACAGGACATATACTTGCCAAGATTGGCAAGCTGCAGTATTTAAGAGAGTTGAAGCTATTCACTATCAAACTCATAGGGTGGCTACCCTAGATTTTGGAAACTCACTTAAATATTTTTCTCATCTCTATAGATGATGATGAGTTGGAAGGTCGTCTACCCCAAAATCTATGTAGAGAAGGGATTATTTCCTCATTGATCTTATCCTAAAACAACTTCAATGGAATTATACCTTCAACTCTAGAAAATTGTGAAAGTCTACAATACGTGCTATTTTAGAATAATCAACTAAGCGATGAGATTTCAGAGGGGCTATGGAATGCTTCAAATATTAAATGGATAGATATTCAAAACAACAATTTTGAAGGTTAGATTCCTATTGTGAGAAGAACCTGACTTACTTGGACATAAGCAACAACTGGTTCAATGGAAGTATTCCTAGAAAACTTGCACAACTCAAAAGTCTCTAGCAGTTCAGTGTAAGCAACAACCAGTTCTCCAGACCCATTATCAAGCTCATAGATCTAAGTTCCATTAGCACTCTTAAAATCAACCACAACTCTCCATCAAGAGAAATTACTAAGTATAATTTCATTGAATCACCTCACTCTGCTCAATATTTGCAACAATCAACTTACAGGTAAGATCCTTGCATAATTGGGCACCATGACCACGTTGAATATTGTCAACCCTTCAAACACTTTTATGTCGGGTGGTATGCTAGTTGAATTAGGAAGTTTGAGTCAAGGGCCATAGATTGGTAGTTGATTGATTAGGTTTAAATATTGGGGTATGCTTGTCAAATTGTAAATGCAGTAGTATTTTTTGAGTCTTTAGAGTGTGCACAAAACGAATGATGATGGTACCAACCCTGAGCGACTAGTGGTCCAGTTTCACACTAGGTTAAATAATAACAAGATGGTATAGGGGTTGTGTGAGTAGAGATATTCCTTTAGGGTATGTGAGAGGATGACTAAGCTTACCACCTCCCAAACCCTAATCTAACCTTACTAGGAATTGAACCTAGGGTCTAGTATACCTAACCACTTCCCTTGACCTCGATTTTTCCTATAAATAGAGTGCTCTTCCCCTCATTTTACCTCTCTCCCCTTCTGGTAAACTTATAAAAACTCTAAAAAAATCATTCTAGAATCTGCTTCGACAAATTTACACCTTACAAACAACATCAAATCGATCTGATTTGGTTCTCACTTATATGATTTTTTACTTGAGTAGCCTACTTTGACTAATCTTAGTACAAACTCTGGGATTCAGTTTGATTGTTTGAACATCTACTTCCTCATTTACTGTCTACGTTTGCAACTATTACTGAGCTTTTTATTGTACTTTGGTCTGATCTGGTGTCAATATCGTAATTGATTGTGTGTTTGCAAGGAGAAAATAGTTCATATTATGATGCATATTTCATTGGTTTTCCTTTGGACTAAGTGCCTCAGTTGGATCATTTAGACATGTAGAAGAATTAGTCAAGGATGAAAACTCTTGACGCTTAAACTTGCACTCTCATTTTTCCTTGTAGTTATGCATATTCATAGGCTTTTATTTGAGGTGGGTGCCTTCGTTAGATCACATGAACCTTGTGCATTGCCTCCGAGGTCCCTAAAGCTTACAAATGCCCGTTACTCCAAAATATATACCATTAAAAATAAAACATCTTCCCGAGCACTTGTTGTTAGATCCTATCATGGAGGTGCACACCCATCAGGATTCACCAACCTGCATGTTAGTTAGTCTGAAGATATACATATAAATGTATACCAAATAATTTTGATTAACCTTGAAAACCTTGGGTTAGTAATAATCTAATTTAAGCACTCAGGTCTAAAAATTTATAATTCTTGGTGTGACATTATTTATCAATGCATTAATCCTATTCATAACCTAGGTTTATTAATATTTATGAGTAAAAAAATTGCTAATAATATTTGATTATACCATGAGCTCTTTATAATATGATCATCTCCCTATGCATTCATCGTTAGATCAAACCATGGTCATGTACACTTGTTAAATCCTTTAGATATGCACAAAGGTTAATCAAAAGAGGGGGATCATTATCAATGTATTAGACCCTCCTTAATCCTAATTATGCATGGAGCTTAGATTTTAATAAAACCTTTAATTAACCATCCATTAAATCCTTGCATAATTTACCTTTAGCCACTTTAATAATGCACTACCATAATATTTGGGCAAGGGTGAGCGCTACCGTTGAGATTTGAGAAGTTGCACACCTTTTACCTGAAGGGGAAACTACTTAATATGTGCTTAAAATATTTATAATCATAATTTAATTTTATCAACTATACTTTGACCATTATTTTCATCTGATGATTAAATTTTGTTAATACCCAACCACTTCAATGAGCGCTTATCGTTAGATCTGATAGGGATCATGCACTGCCTTTGAGATCTACGATATCTGTGAGGTTTATCCACCACTTAGATGGAAGCTACAATGATCGGGAAACCTGCTGCGCACGTTGCCTTCGGATCAACTAAGGATTGAGCGCAATCATCTAGATCTTGTGATCTGCATGATCTTTAACCAAAGAGGTGCATACCCTCATTTTTAAATGATTTGAAACCTTATATTATAATTTTCTTTTAAACCTTGGTAATGCATTGATTAAGGAAGGGGGAATGATTAAAATGTGGTTAGGACCATTATTTAATAAATTTTATTGAGGGTTAATGCAATATAATTAATAATTAATTCTTGGATTCTTAAACACTCTTATGCTAAGGATTGGTTACTCTGTGTAGCGAACAATCATCAAATATTCTTAGAATCATGCTCTACTACTCATATCTTAGAAGTTGCATGTTATTTAACATCATGTTTTATAATACGATTAATTTTAATCCCAAATTTAATCATTTTATTATTAATTTTAAACCTTGGATTATTCTTTAATAAAATTTGCAATTAGCTTTGGTCATCCTTAGTGAGCGCGCATTCGTCGGATCGAGGTAAGAGTGAGCGCTACCCTTGAGATCTTCGGACTTGCTTGATGTTTAATTGAAAGGGGCGCATGACCCTTGATTTTATTTATGTGAGAACTTAGGATATGACCAACTTTAACTTTTATATTTAAAAATTAGACACCTTAGTGGGTGCTCTCTATCAAATTAATCGTAGACCAAGCACTATTGTCTAGATCTCAAAACTTGCTCGATACTTAACCATAGGGGGTGCATGATCCTTACTCCGAGGTTATTAAATTTAAATACCTTAGACCTTATGTTATACAATTTTGACCATGGCATTATTGAATTAACCTTTGAGTGGTTTATGAGCGCATCTATCTAGATCTTGGAGGAGTGCATGCATCCATCCAGATCTTCAGACTTACATGGGTTTTACCACAAAGGGGGCACATACCCTCATTTGACGAATTTATTTTAATTATACATTCAGTTTATTTCTTACCACTTAAGTCCAAATAATCTGATTAATTACCTTAGGAACCTATAGACTTTAAAACACCTTCTTAACGAATATTTTATCTCTTCAAATTTTATAAGTCTTTTATCAATCGGATAATCTTCAATGGTCATTTTCTTAATTGCTAAAAGGTATTTAATCCAATGGTTAAGGTTATGGTTTTATACCTGATTTAGATGAACGCTTTTATAATGGCTCTTCAAAAGTGAATGCAATAGAGACCAACAAATTTGGGCGAAGGATTTGAAAAACAAAAATTCAAATTTGGGGGTATCTGATGTTGAGTCAATTTTGGCTCGAACATAGGATTTGACTGGGACAATGTGTTGAAAACCTGAGGCACTTGAGGATTCTAAAATCTCCTAGTTTCATTACAAGCTTTGGACAGAATCATAAACCATCAAACCTTATTAGAAAAATAAAATATAAAAAGTTTTAAACTGAAAAGCAACAACAAACATGATCTCAAAGCAACAGAGTACCCAAAACTATTATTATCCTCAATCAATTTGAATAAAAGGATCAAAATTTTATGATTAGATAAGATTTTAAATATATTGTTATGATTGTTTAGTAAGGTCATAGGGTATGATTATACATAATTCATCAAAGTCACTTGTTCCATCATGCCTTAGCCTAAGTGTGTGTTGGTGCATTTATTTTCCTTTCCAGGTCTTCCATAACTTCATCATGTTTGGAAAATGGTTAAGCCTAATAGGTAATTTCACTCTTAAATATTTTCACCATTTTTAGGGCTCCACTACCAATCAAGCGTCTATAGCCATGGTGGAGATGCTACCAATCCCATATGGTTTTACTCTACTTCTAGTCAAGCATCTATAGCCTTGGTAGAGGTTTTCCAAGATATCTCAAACACTAACTCAATTTGCATTATAAATGGTTTTCTTTCTCTTTTTGAGAAATATTTTGATGAGTGCAAATTGTGCAATGAGTGTGCCTGAGTTGAGGATCAGTTTCTAGCTAAAGGATTGAGTGTAATGATTTTTGGCTTAATAATTTTACCAAAGATAATTCCATTGCTTGGACCTTGAAATTTCTTTTAGTATTGTTTGTAATGTGAGGCTTTGACATGATGGACCAACAACTCTGATTTTACTTTGTTTTATCTCATACCATATGATAATTGCAAAAACATTCAAATTGGAAAAATTGAAAGCATCATCAAAATCTAAAATAGATTTTTTTTCTCCTGCTTATCTTAGAGAAATAAATAGTAAGGAATACTCTTCTACCTTATAACAAAATGAGAAAACAATATAAGCAACATGAAACAAAACAAAGCAACACAAGAAAATTACTTGACTGACAAAACAAAACAACATAGCATTCTAACAAAAATACAACTCAGTTTTTTATTTTTATTAATATATATATATATTTATTATATCAAGGTATTTCCTCCCTTCTGACCCCATGGCAGGAGTTGTAAACCTTGAGATGTAGACCATTTACAGGAATTTTCATCAGTTCTCCTTCCAAGGTTTGCAACCTATAAGTATTTTGACCAACAATTTGTGCTATTTGGTATGGGCCAAGCCATTTAGGTTCAAGATTTCCTTTCTCACCATGTTTGTCATTTTTGGGATCCTAGTAGATTACTATGTCTCCTTCAAATAAGGGAGTACCTTTTGCTTTCTTGTTAAATGATTTTACAAGTTTTCTGAGTTTGTTCAATCATTCTGTTAAGAGTTTCTCTTCTTTGTCCTTGTAGAAAGGCAATTTGGTCTAACCTTCTCTGTAGAGCATTAGGGTTCTCATGATATTGAAATAGTAGGGATAATGCTAATTTCTCTATCCTAAGGGGCAATAGGGATTTTTCTCCATACACCATTTCATAAGGAGTTCTTCCTGTATTTCTTTTTAGTGATAGTCTATCTACCCACAGAGCAAATTTTAGTTCACTATTCCAACTCTTTTTATTTTTACCCAATGATCTTTTAATCCTGGTAATTAAGTTTTTATTTGATGATTCAACGAGACCATTTCCTTGAGGGTAATAATTTGTGGAGTGGGAAATTTCTATTCCATACTTAGCACAAAATACTACCATATCAAATGATATAAAATAATTCCCATTATCTGTTACTAATTTTTTAGGAACTCCAAATCTGGTTAGAATACTCTCTTCTAAGAAATTAATAATAGTTTGAGTTGTAGAGATTCTTAAAGGAGCATCTTCTACCCATTTTGTGAAGTAATATGTTGCAGTTATAATCCACTTGTGCTTGCCTAATGAGTTTAGATTGATCTCTCCAATCAAGTCGATACCCCATTGTGTAAATGGTGCTTCTATGATCATTGACTGTAAAGGCATAGCATCCAATTGTTTATTACCTACAAAAATTTGATAGTTATTACAATTTCTTACATATTGATATACATATTTGAAAAGGGATGGCCAATAATAACCTGCTCTCATAATTTTATTAGCAGTAGCTTTTGGTGCAAAATATCCTCCATAGAAACCATCATGAAATTCTTTGATTGTTTCTAGGAATTTTTTTTCAAATAAATATATCAGGAACACACCATCAAGGTGTCTCCAGTAAAGCACACCATCTTGCATATGATATTTTTGTGCTTGCAGTTTTGCTGATCTCATTCTCTTAGCTGACATTTTTTTAGGGAAAGATAGAGTTTGAAGGTAAGCTAATATTTCATCATACCATTTACATTCAACATTATTAGTCCTTCTGATGTCATGCATTTCATCTACTATAAAAATGTTATTAGATTCTTCTCCTTATTTATAAGCTAAGTATTTTGGTAAGCCCTACCCTCTTATAGTTTTGACTATTTTGAATTATGCATCATATTATAACAATTTTACGATCCACCTTGCAAGCTTTCCTAATAGTTCATATTGAGTGAAGGCATCTTTTATAGCTATAAAAGAGATACAACATAAAACTTTGTTAGAACCAAATATACTCTTAAAATGTTCTAAGGCTTGGATTGCTACATAAGCATGTTTTTCTAATAGGGTATACTTGAGATGTGCTCCTTTCAATCCTGAACTCATGAAAGCTATGGGCCTTTCATTATTTTCATCATCCTTTTGAGAAAGTACTGCAACGATGGAATGATTAGATGCAAATGAATAAACATTGAAATCCTTTGAATAATTAGGGTAGGTTAAGACTAGGGTAGTTGAAATGACTTCTTTAATATTTTTAAAGGCTTCTATATTTTTTGGTGTCCACTTTATTTCTCCAGTCTTCTTGACCATATCATTTATAGGTTTGGTCATCTCTGCAAAATTAGGAATGAATCTTCTCACAAAATTTATTTTTCCAAAGAAATACCTGACCCCTTTTATGTTTTTAGGAGGGAGAATTTTTGAGATAGCTTCTATTATTTTTGGATCTATACTCACCCCTTTTTCTAAAACTATGTGTCCTAGTAATTTCCCTTGTGTGGTTCCAAAAATGCATTTCTTAGGATTTAGGGAAATTCTAAATTCCTTACACCGAGCAAATATTGCAGCAAGGTGTTCCAAGTGATCCTCTGGATTTTTGGAAAACACTGTTATATCATCCAGATATACAACTACTATTTTGAACATCAGGCCTTTGAAGGTAAAATCCATTGCTCTTTGAAAAGTTGCCCCTGCATTCATTAGACCAAAAGGTATTCTCAAATATTCAAAAGTACCCCATGGTGTGGTGAATGTTGTTTTATGTTTGTCCTTTGGATTAATCTATATTTGATTATATCCAAAAAATCCATATAATAGAGACATTATGGATGACCCAACTACTGCTTGCAATAGTTATTCCATATTGGGTAAAGGGTAATTATACTTTAGTGAGCTTTTGTTTAAGTTCTTGAAATATACATAGAGTCTGATATCCCCATTTTTCTTCCTCATCGATACCAAATTGGATATCCAAGATGAGAATCTCACTTTTCTAATGATTTTAGAATCTAGAAGCTTTTGCACTTCTTTTTGCATTACTAGATGTAAAGTAGGATTATACTTTCTTTGTTTCTTCCTAAAAGGTTTGGTATCTTCCTTCAGGGGTATGATATGTGACATAATATCTGTATTGAAGGTTTTGAGGTCTTCATATGTCCAAGAAAAATGTTCTTTATTCCTTTTCAAGAAACTTATGTATCCTGCTTTTTCTTTTTCTAGTAAAGCTTTGTCAATTTTTACTATTTTAGGTTCTTCAACTGTACCAATGTTGACATCTTCAACTATAGTCTCTTTCAAAAGAGGTTTATATGCTTTATCAAAATTGTCAAATAAACTTTATAGAGAAACTAATCCTTTTGGTATCCTATTTGTTTTTAGTTGGATTACTTCTACTGGTTCTCCTATTTTTTTTTAGTTTCTCTTCATCCTTTTCATCACAAATTATGTCAGCATACTGATTCTATAATGTCATGAAGTCCTTTATATCGACATCATCTTGGAAAACCTGTAAGTATATGATATTGTCTATTATATAAGGTTTATAGACTGAGATGGTTGGGAATCTATCCATATATTCTATAGTAATTTTTGGATTATCCAGGCCTAATGCATTTACAACTAGTAAGTCGACAACATGGTTTTGTTCTCTAGGAATATATGAAATATTGAAAGCCAAAAAATTTTCAATCTCTTCCAATACTATAGTTTTGTATTATTTTAACCTAGGATGTTTAGTTTGATATTTTCCTCTTATCTATTGGATAATCAATTCTACATCCCCAGTTATAGTCAGGTAGTTTATGCCCAACTCTTTAGCTTTTTTGAGTCCAAGTAATAAAGCTTCATACTCAGCTACATTGTTGGTGCAAGGAAATTCCAATCTGTAAGGAATACCAAGGTAATTCCCTTTTATATCAGTCAAATTAACTCCTGCACCTGCTCTAGACTAAGATTTAGCTCCATCAAAATTCATGGTCCATATTTCTTGCATCAACACTCTATTGGACTCAACATCAACTATTTTTATGGTTTTTGGATCCATGTCCTTGGCTTCTGGGACTTCTACTAGGAAAGGGTTGTGCCATATTGAATATACTCCCATTCCTTTTTATTCTATTGAATTTACTAAGTTTATCATGGTATCATCTATCTTAATTAACTCTACTAAATATTTGTTGAAATGTTCTCTTCGAAGAGTTAGATTTTCCTTGTCAGATATATGAATGGTAGCATAGGACCAGTCCAATTGAATAGATCCCCCTAATTGTTCTACCCAATGCCTACTTAGTAGTAATGAAAAGAAAGGATCAACATCCACTACTGCAACATCCATCACTATACCTTTCTTGGGGTGTTGGTCAAGATATAATAGTAATCCAGTTATCACTCTAACACAAGGTACTTGTCTACTATCCATTACTAACACAAGAGTGGAATATCTTGTACATATTAATCCCATTTGGTTATCTATCATCTTGGGCATGATATTATGTGAAGCTCCACTATCAAGCATGCAATTGTGGATCACATACCTTTCTCCTTCATCCGAATTGTATCTTAAAGAAACATAGAAGGGTCTAACAAAGGATGGTGACCTAGTATCTTACTGGATTTTCTTAGCAGCATGGCAAGATGGATATTATTTTTGTTCAATGAGTCCAAATGCTCTACAAACTTATTCTCTGTATTGTTGAACTTTCATGAGCTCACCAAATGTGATATTTACCTTCTGTTTGCTAAGTTCTGAACCAGCATCAAATTCTATCTTTTCACATCAAGTGGTTTGTTGCATTCTTCTTTAGGCATCTCTTCCTCTAATTCTATTAGATCAGGGATTACCTTTTTGGGGATCTTATCAACTTTTTCTTTACTAGCATTCTTGTTTGTTAAGGATTGTTTCCTTATTTCACTGGTGGAAGTTTTCTCTGTTCTATCAGGGACTATTCTGTTCCTTAAGTTTAGAGTATGAGTGGCTTCTAATTCTTCCACTTCTTTAGTATTTGGGATCAATTTCCCTTGCTTCATTTTTTCATATCAGGATTCATGTAGTCTCTGCAAGATTTTGGTACCTTCAGCTACTAAGATTTGGGGATGATGATTTGAAGCATATTTATCCATGTTTTCTTCAAAAAGTCTTTCTCTTGATTCATCTTCTAAAGACCAACATGCATTAATTCTTATATCATCTTCTGAATCATCATTAAGATCTATATTATGATGTGTACTTAAATATATACCACATCCCTCTAGGTTATGGGGAGCATCACAGGCTGAGAAAAAATAAGGAAAATTTTTTGTGAGATTAATAGATGGGATAGGATTAGGAATATTATTTTGGTCTCTATCAAATTCTCTTTTCTTCTAGTTATTATTCCCATTGTTCCTATTTTTGTTATTCTCATCTGAGTTATTGTTGTTTCCCCAATTTCTATTGAAATTCTTTTTGAAAGGTAGACGATTATTAGTTTGGAGCCTCTCTGGTTGTGATGACTCACCATTATTCCCATTATTTATTTCTATCCTTGCTAACTTGTTGTTCATAGTATTAAACATCTTTGTTACCTGATTAGTTAATTTTTCCATTGGGTCTACCTCAGATCTTCTTTGTAAATCGAAAGCTACCCTTTTTGGCTTTCTATCAAGTTGATTTATTTCTAGAGAGTAAGGCTTCATTTTACCACTATCTAGCATGTTTCTTTAAATATCTATTACTTTATCCATACATTCATCAATAGTGGTGGCTTGCTCTTGCCTTAACTCATAATTAAATTCTCCTAGGAAAGCATTCTTATAGAAACAAATTGACTGGATGTCATTAGGCCTGAGGTTAGCAGGGATTTTGTTCCTAGTTTTGGAAAACCTTCTATTGAAATCACTAACAACTTCGTTTTATTTCTTTTTCATAGTTGCTAATTTGGTTAACAAGGATTGTTCATTTTCCTTTCTTCAAATTTTCTTAGGAACACAGTTTCCATCTTTGCAAAATCTGCAATGTCATTGGCTGGGAGGGTGTTAAACCACTCCCAAGCATCTTTCTCTAATGTTTGCAGAAAAATCCTAAGGACTACATCTTCATTTTCTACCTCTAAACTATCCATAGCGTATAGAAAACTTTTGATATGGTCTTCACCAATAACTGCATTGTTTCCCTGAAACTTGGGTAAATACTTATGGGATTTGTTAGGTAGGGCATTCAAATTTATAGGTAAAATGAATGGTCTGTATCTATTAGTTCTCCACAACTGAACATTCTGATTATTTTGATTTTGTTGGTTCTACTGATTTTTTTGATTAGCCTGAGCCATTGTGACTGTAGGGGTAGTAGAATTCTGATTTACAGTAGCACTACCTATAGGAATGTGGGGATGGGTAACTATAGTATGATCTATCGAGTTATTTACCATAGTATTACTAATAACAGGGCTATGGGGCTGAGAAGAATTAGATGTATTATCTACAACAAAATTTAAAACATCATCTACAATAATATCCGTAGCAATAGTATTATGATTCTTGTTTTTCTTTATGTACTTTCTACCAGTAAAGTAAGACTTATTTTCATAAATAGTACTCTTCAAAAGTGGGATCTTTTGATTGTGGGTAAATACCTCAGGGTTCTCAAATTCTAGAAATAGCTCCTCACCACTTCTCCTTGTATGCACCAACATGTTCTGCTCCTTCTTTCTTAATTTTTGATTTCTGGGTTTGATCAGACAAAGTCGCCAACACAGGTAGTGTAGATAGAAAAAATATATGATCAAGATTGCTTGATATTTATACTCTCAACCTCACAAGAGATGATTCTTGGGGAGTTTTCAAGAAAATTTTGAAAATCAAGAACACTTCAAAAGACAATTGAAAATCACGGGCAAAAAGAAAATAAAGGACATAAAAGATGCAAAAATTAATCTAGGTTCTTTATTTTAATTGGCCACCCGTTGATTAAAAATATAGTCATTGAGGGAAGAAATAAAAATATAAACGATTTATTTAACAAGTCCTCCCCATTAATAGCACCAAAATACTATTGGAATAATTTCTTGCATCCATAGGATCGAGTTGTCATGCTACAAGAATTTATTTGGAACCAACGAGCTATTACAGGCTCTGGTCAACTTGCCTCTTTATTTTGGTAAGGGATGTATTGCTAAGATTAAAAAGAAACCAAAATGGGTAAGGAAACCCTAGTGGTAAACTTAAGATTTTACAAGTTTATGCACTTCCAGATTTTAATTATAAACTACTTCTATAAAATTGACCAAGCAATGATAACAACTCTAATTATGCCTTATGTGTAGACCGGTGCCTAGATTCATTGGGCTATTATAGCAATTTTAACAATGCTTTTAAATGAATAGAGAGAATGGGGAAAAGAGAAAATTGGTGCTATTAAACTCATTCGAATATCATAATAAATATAATAGTTAACCAATGAAAGAAATGTTCATAACACATTCAAATAATGTAATATGCCATGAAGCTACATACAATACTGAAGATAATAATTTGATAGAATCAAAATCTAGAATTATATTAATTTTCACATGAATTACATGCAGAGTTGGTAGAATGCCATTAAACTCTATTTAAATGCTTTTAATACAATGAAGAATTCTTGTTCAAATAATGTAACAAGACTCTTCTGCTCTCTCGTTATAATATAGTAACAAGAAAATCCTCTGGACCTCGAGATCAATAAATTTGGAAATAATCACAACTTCTTGAGCACTATTCTACCAAAACCTGCACAACAAAGGGGAAGAATGAGGGATGAAAAAGAAAATAGACACAAAGGGGATACAACAACACAACTACAGGGCACTCAAGTATACCTCTTAGCAAGAATTTGCTATCTCTAAAGCTTGATGTCGATTTTGATCATGGCTATTCCTTTTATAGCCTCTGGTTCTTGATTCAGTTATTTTTGGCCTCATCTAGACCTTACACTTGTCATTATTCTAGTTTGATCCCTCAGATATTGTATGCCATCTAGCTATTCTGAACCATTCGAAACTAGTTTTCTTATCACAATTTGCTTTTGAATTGAAGGGAGCTCTTAAAATATGGTGGATCATGCAATTTTTAAGTGTATACTAATGGTAAAACTATATGTACATATATATTATTATTTCCTATTTACCCTAGTCATCTAATTTTATCAGTTGGGATTAGACTAGTTTGCTGAAGTGGATCTTTTTTTTTACACAAGACAGAGGGAGACCTGACGTGATGGTGAAGAGAGGGAAGGTGGCATGGAAAATAGTAGGATAAAATGGAATAGATTACATAATGGTTATGAAGTAGGTGGGAGCAATGGGAGTTGATTTATGCATGGGATGGTGGTGAGATGATGCTTTGTGGGGTGAATGGTTACAATGGTCAAGAGAGAATGCCTAGAAAGAGGAGGGCAATGGTAATTAGGAAGGACAAAATTGAAAATGAGATCTGGAAGCACATATAAGGTACTTCCATAACTATACTCCATCGGAGTGACCCCTCTATAACTATATTTTGTCGAAGCATTGAGTGAACAACTTTTTGTGAGTTAAGCATATCCTCACTCTTGCTACGCTTCTTACGTATTCTGGGTTTTTAATAAAGGAAACAATTGCACCATTGGGAATTCTTATCGAAGACTTGAATTTTTTATTCATAGTCTATCGTCATTCTCATGATCAATAATTATTTCCTACTTATATTCGTATTTATCCTTCAAGTTGAGAATCTTTTTTGCATAAGTCCATTTTGTGCAGGTTTATTTTATTCTCTTCCAATACATGATCACACTCTAAAAATAAGAAAATATTTGATTTTGTTCTTAGTTATCTGATTTGTTACTTGAGTAGCCTACTTTGACTAATCTTAGTATAATCCATGGGATTCGGTTTGATTGTCTGAACATCTACTTCCTCAGTTACTATTTGAGTTTGCAGTTGTTATTGAGCTTTCAATTGTACTTTGGTTTGATTTCATGTAAATATCATCACTAACTGTGTGTTTCATATCACTTGTTTGCAAGGATAAAATAGTTCATCTTATGATGCGTGTTTCATTGGTTTTACTTTGTTAATTAAGTAAGGATTGTAAAATAAGTTCATCTTATGATGCGTGTTATTTTCATTGAGCTCCATCTTTGTATGAAGCACCCTTCCATTTAGACATTTAGACATATTATGAAGGATTAATTGATTCTGAGGTTATGAAAACCCTTGATGCTTAATACTTCCATATCTCCTCATTTTCCTCCCTTGTAGTTATGTGTATCCATAGACTTTTCTTTGAGGTGGGTTCCTTCATTAGATCACATGAACCTTATGCATTACCATTGAGGACCCTGAAGCTAACCCCAAAAAAAAATATACCAATATGAAACATCTTCCCAAGTTTTTTCTTCAAATATACCCATTAAGCATAATTGAACATCTTCCAAAAATTGTCTTATATTCATCATGGAGGTGCCCCATAGATTCACTTGCACATTTTTAATTTGAATAATATAAATATAACAAATAAAAAAAAATAAAAAAAAAATACCATTATAAAAATAAAATAAAATAAAAAAATAAAATTCAATATAAAAAACTTTATCAATTCCACATTCCCATTAGTCCTGAAAATACACCTACCCTTAAAAATTGACATCTTCCCATACTTGTCATTATATTCGATCCTTAAATCCATCATGATTCAATTCACATAGTTTCACTATTAATTAAACTCATGCTATCAATTAATATTGATTATTACCCTAACCTTGGGATTCAACAATAATTTTTGTAATAAATTTTCAAGGATGACTAGGATCTACAATCTCTAGAATCGACATTATTAATCAATGCATTAATTCTACCCATAACCCAAGTTTATTAAGATTAATCAGTTACTAAAGCTACTAATAATATTTTATTATACTATAAGCTCTTTATAATTTGATCATCTCCCTATGCATTCACCTCTATATCAAACCATGGTCGCGCATGCTCGTTAAATCCTTTGGACATGCGTAAATGTTAACTGAAAGAGGAGGGTTCATTATCAATGCATTAGACCCTCCTTAATCTTGATTATGCATGGAGCTTAGATTTTAATAAAACCTTTAATTAATCACCCATTAAATCCTTGTGTAATTTACCTTCGGCCACTTTAAGAATGCACTGCCATAAGATCTGGATGGGGGTGACCACTGTTGTTGAGATCTGAGAAGTTGTGTACCTTTTACCCAAAGGGGGAACTACTTAATACGCACTTAAACTCTTTCTAATTGTAATTAAATTTGCTCAACCATACTTTGACCATTATTTTCATCTAATTATTGACTTTTTTTAATACCCGACCACTTTGACGAGTGTTTGTCGTTAGATATTATGGGGATCATGCACTACCATTGAGATATATGAGATGTGTGAGGTTTATCCACCACTTAGATGGAATATTTAATGATAGATCAACCTACTACATGCACTTTCATTGGATCAATTGAGTATTGAGCGCAGTCATCCGGATCTTGTGATCTACATGATCTTTAACCAAAGAGGCACATACCCTCATTTTATTATGATTTGAAACCTTATGTTATAATTTTATTTTAAACCTTCGTAATGCATTGCATAAGGAATGGGGAATGATTAACAACATGGTTAGGACCCTTATTTAATCAATTTTATTGAGGGTTAATGCAATTTAATTAATAATTAATTCTTGGGTGCTTAAACCCTCCTATGCTAAGGATCCATGCGGTCATCAAATCTTCTCAAAGTCATGTATTGTCACTCAGATCTCAAAATTTGCATGCTATTTAACATCAGGTTTTATAATGTGGTTAAATTTAATCTCAAATTTTATCATCTGATTATTAATTTTAAACCTTGAATTATTCTTTAATAAAACTTGTTGTTAGCTTTGGTCATCCTTAGTGAGCGCGCATCCATCGAATCAGGATAAGAGTGCTACCCTTGAGATATTCGGACTTGCTC
The DNA here is from genome assembly GCA_028583015.1 of Wollemia nobilis. Classification (NCBI taxonomy): domain Eukaryota; kingdom Viridiplantae; phylum Streptophyta; class Pinopsida; order Araucariales; family Araucariaceae; genus Wollemia; species Wollemia nobilis. The sequence continues at coordinate 427,833 of JAQPPZ010000619.1, read as the reverse complement.
GATGTTTAATTGAAAGGGGCACATGATCCTTGATTTTATTTATGTGAGAACTTAGGATATGACCAAATTTGACTTTTAGCTTTAAAAATTGGATATCTTAGTGGGTGCACTCCATCAGATTAATCATGGACCAAGCATTGTCGTCTAGATCTTAAAACTTGCTCGATACTTAACCAAAGGGGGAACATGACCCTTAATTCGGGGTCATTAAATTTAAATGCCTTATACCTTATGTTATACAATTTTTACAATGGAATTATTGAATTAACCTTTGAGTGGTTTGTGAGCATTCGTTCGTCTAGATCTTGGTGGAGTGCATGCATCCGTCCATATCTTCAGACTTGCACGGGTTTTACCACAAAGGGGACGCATATCCTCATTTGAAAAATTGATTTTAATTAGAAATTCAGTTTATTTCTTTCCACTTAAGTCCAAATATTTTGATTAATTACCTTAGAAACCTATGGACTTTAAAAGACCTTATTAATGAATATTTTATCTCTTCAAATTTTATAAGTCTTTTATCAATCGGATAATCTTCAACGGTCATTTTATTAATGGCTAAAAGGTATTTAATCCAATGGTTAAGGTTACGACTTTAGACCTGATTTAGATGAACATTTTTATAACGACTCTTAAGGGCCAAAAATTAAAAACCAATCTTTCAGAAGTGAATGCAATAGAGACCAACAAATTTGGGTGAAGGATTTGAAAAACAAAAATTTGAATTTGGGGGTATCTGATGTTAGTCAATTTTGGCTCCAACAACCACCTTGTATTACATTATTTGGTTATTGAAGACTTTAGTCTTCAATATGGATCTTCATCTCTTAACTTAATTTGCACTGTATGCCTTCTTGATCGGGGTATTTCTCTTCTTTCTTATCTTCATCATTAACATCAATCTGTAAGCCTTTAGATGATGTCGTATTGCCAATTGATTCCTACAAAAATACTTTCTCTTTGCCTTTGTATTTCATATCATGAATCTTATTTTGTACATAACCTTATGAGCATTCACTTATAGCATCATGATAAGATATTGAATTTGTTGAACTTGAATAATTAACATTACATGAAGAATGAAATTATTTTTCTAAAAATGATTCATCCACTTTTGTTTTCTTCTTAAGGGATTCAATCAACTCCTTTTGTTTCACATCCTTCTCTTTATAATGTTTGAGTGTAAGCAATGCCATATATACTATACTAGCAATGTGTAAAGGAATCAATTCTATATTTGTTGTTGTCAATTGCTTCAAACATTCTTGCTTGCAAATAGTATTCTAATGTTTCAAAATTTTCTTCTAATGCTACCTTATAAATAAAACTTAAAACTAAGTCTAATTTTCCTTTAGACTTTTCAACCAAATTTTTAATTCCATACTTCATAACTTTTACTCTTCCTTTTCTGATTTTGTTTTCCATTTCATTATTCAATGAACTCTTTGAAGTAGACATCCTTTTAGCTCCTTAGTATTGAGTATAGAAAATAATTCTTAAGAGAAATTTTGATATTGACTACCTTATATCTCCCTAGTAAATTAAAAATAATTTTGAATGCAATTTCAAAAACTATACTTTTGTTTCACCTTGGTTTTGATTGATAGACTAAGAACAATTTTCAAATTGTTGATATTAAAGTTGTCAACCTTTTACCTCCCTAATCTCAAAAATATAATTTCTTTAATTCTAAATTTCTCAATCCTATATTGGTGTTGAATTCCTTATAACTCCAAACTTAGAAATTTAGAAATTTCATAAAAGAATATTTGCAAATTTTATAAATTTAATTTGATGTAGAAAACCTTATTACTCCAAACTAATCAAATTGCAAATATTTCAAATTATTTTATAAATTCAAACAATTAAACTACAAAACTTCAAAACTTGTTCCTTCAATCCTTCAAACCAAATTTCAAATCTTTATAAAATTCTTTAATAGCAATAATTTGATTTTTAAGGTTTCAAATATTAATTCTTATCTCTCCAAAATAAATATTTTCACTTTAACCTTATAAAATAATAACTTTATATAACCTTATATCTCATATCTTTGAGCATATAAATAAATTTAAATTGAATGAATTACCTTTAACCTTGAATGTGGTAACTCTCTTGGTCAATAGTATTTGACCAACTTCTACTTGGTGCTCCTCCTATTCTGCACGTAGGTCTACCTTGAAAAGATTATTCTCTCTTCCTTGATTGGTCAAAATGAATTTCAACCTTGTAAAGAGCTTTAATATATTATCCCTACTACTATAATGGAAGTAATGAAGTCTTGTATTTAGTTTGACTCTTCAACTTCTTGTCCGTGGGTTGAATGGTTTACTTGTATGTTCCAAATGGAGTATTCTTCCTTACTTGCTCTTACACTTTCTTACACACTCCTAATTTTGGCACTCTCTATAATCTCTCTTGCATTATGCTATTTTTGGCACCTTGAAATAAGTTCTCTTAATTGTTGTTAATGTTTTAACTCCTTCAAATATTTTGATCTTCCTCTTCACATGTGCCACATGGCACTCAAACTCTTTTAGTGCTCCAAATTCACTCCCTTGTTCTCCTCAATTGCCTATAATGTAAATATACAAATTATGATGAAGTTATGAAACTCTTGAGCATTAATTTACACATGTCTTCACCTCCAATTAAAATTTTAACATCTCCCTTGGCCTAGGCACAATTTTCATACCCAAAATTCTCTTTGACTTGTGTTTTCCAATACTTTGTCTTGTTCACACTTGTCCCTTTTGCATGTAATGTTCCCTCCAATTCTTAACACTTGGATTTTGATCTAATTTTAAACCTTCTATCTTCTCTATGTAGCTCTTTCCCTTTATTTTGTAGAAATATTTTCGTTTGGGCTTCTTGGATGAAATTATGGTATTGAACTTCACCTTTGATAGCCTTGCTATACATTTCTAGTGGTGGCTCTTCCTTAGATGGTGGTGGCTCTCCCCTAAATGATGGTGGATTTTCCTTTAGCAATAGTGGAAATTCCTTGGACTGTGGTAGCTTTTCTTGAATGGTGGTGGCATTTCCTTGAGCTATGGTGGTGCTTTAGTACTCCAAATTAATACCTTCACTTCTCCTTTACATGGTGGATTTTTAGTGTCTTTAAACACTTAAAAATATGCTTTATTTTTTAATTTTGAACCCTTAATTGGTCTTAAATTTGCTTAGAAAAATACTCTTTCTCTATTTATTTTTATTTTAATAAATCTACACTTTTTATGAGCTAAAAAACAACATCCAATATCAATGTTATTTCCTTCTTATTCCTCCTTTTCAAGTAATATTTAACAGATATTTGTTGTTTTAATCTTGCATATTTTAAGATGCAAATGCTAACAACTCCTTTTTCTTGAAGAATATTTTTTCAACTTCCTTCTTAATATTTAATAAAAGTAATATGGTGCTCACAAATACTTAATGTAGACTAGTTTTAATAGTCCAATAATAAACTTATGTAGCACCAAAAAATGCATACCTTTTTTATCTCCTTTTTTTAGATAGTTTAATTGGTGGTTTAATTCACCATTTTTCAATATCTATATTTAATTTTTCACCTTTAATTTACTTCACTTTACTACTTCAAAACTTATCAGTTTCATAGCTCTAATTGCTGCTCAAATACTAACTTGCTTGTTGCCCAAAAACTCTTTCAAATATGCCCCGAAGTTCTCCAAAATCATAGCTCTTTTTTATTCTAATGCTGTCCACAAAATATAATTTTTGTGGATTCAAAAATTCTCCAATTATGTTCCTTAGAATTCTATAACTTGCAGCTATTAATGCTACCCAAATGCTATAAATAATGCTACAACTTTCCAGTCAATTCCTTCCTTGATACGCTGTCCAAAACTGTAACAAAAATCTCAAAAATGCTACCTTATTTTGTTGTCATGACCTCCTTCAATATCCTATTCAAGGGAACTTCAAAATCTACCCAAATATTTTCCAAATCATAGCTCTATACTTCCTTTAGTTTGCTATCCTGCAACCCTTCAATTTCTTCCTCAAAAATCAGCAACCTTCTCCTTTCAAATCAACCTTCAAAAATATTGTGGTTGTCCTTAAGCTTCCAAAAATATGGCCTCTTCAATATTACCTTCTCCTTCAATATTCTTTTTGAGTTCTAACTTCAAATATGATCTCCTTCGCTGTCTTATTTCTCAAGAATCTAAATATCTCGAGATATTCAAAAACCTTCTCCAAAATTTTGCAATCTTCTTGGAAAAAACATATTTTTTTTTTGTATGGTTACAATTGTCCCAAATCCTTCTTATCAAAAACTTATTCTTGCTTACCATATCCTTCCTCTAGATTTCTTTACAACTCCTCCAATAGCCTCTTCTTCAATTTTGTAATGAGGCTTTCTCTAACCTTCTTATCCTTCTCTATATTCTCTTGAGATATCTTCTCTTGGGATATTCAATTTCAATAGCTACTCAACTCCTCTTCCTAAAAATTCAATGAGACCTTTCCATGGTATCTTCAATATTCCAATTATGGGAATTCTACAATGATATCTCTTTCTTGGATCTGCAAAAACTATTGTTTCTCAATTCTACAATAAGACATTTTCTTAGTCCTCCTCTATCTCCAATCCTTAATCTCCAAACTTCCAAATATGGAAGTTATTCAATGTGACCTCTTGGGTCCTTTCAACTTGTTCAATACAAAACCTTCAATATCCAGTCTTCAATTGAGACCTCCTTAATCTTCAATGTACTTTTTGGCTACAATTCTAAAACTAATCCCTGCATGAGGAAAGCACATCGAATTTTAGGCAGTCGAAGATGAAATTTTTCTCTATATATTGTAGGAATCTTCTCAACATTTTAGAACTAATTTTTTGTAACAAAAACTTAGACAGTAGCAACCAAATGCATTCAAATTTTTAGAATCCTAAAATGAATAAACTTCACGAGTTATTCTCAAAACTAGTGGAAATAATTCTATGTTGAGTCCTAGTCCTCACGATTTCTCCTTCAACCCTTTGGAAAGACTCTAGCCAAATAACAATCTGAAATATCCTTCAATCTATCAAATTCTTCAATAGGACCTCCTTCTTGGGTCTCTCAATATCCTCAACATCAAGGTCTATATTCAAGACCTATAATCTCCTTCTATTTCAAATTTACTCTTGGAATAGGTAAATCTTCAAACTTCCCTAATTTTCCTTTCTAGAGGTAATTCCTTTAACTTCACTAATTTCTCCTTAACCAGTGGAAATCTCTTTTGTAACTTTAAAACTTGTGCGAGTCACAACCTTTATGTAGCTCTGATACCACTGTTAGCTTTTGAAGCTAAATGCTTAATATAAAATTCACCAAAGGATCTAAAATAAAGTTGCAATGCAATATATATGATAATTGATATATTCTAAAAATATAAAACTCAAAAATAACTTTAATAATCACTCATAGAATTGCCATTAACAAATGCTCACACAAATACTACAAATCATGTAATGTCATTTTATGTCATGTCCTTATCATGTCTACAAGGATATCTAGATATATATAATATAATGTGACCCTTTATATGGATCACTCGTGGCCTTCACTCTTTTAGAGACTCTTCATCTTCTTATTCTATGGACTCATGTGCACATGGACTATTATGCACATTTACAATACCAAAATACTTTGCACATTTTAATAATACTTGTGCATTTATTACATTGGATAAAGTAAATACTCAACTTCTAAAGTAGGACACTCTTTTCTAATCTAAATATGTACCAAAGGTGGTACATTAGCATGTACCAAATAATCTAATATATTCCAAAATTTCTCGCTGCTCAAATTCAATTTTAACTTAATTTTTAATTTCAAATATTTTCGATAGTGCTTTGGCACCTTAACATTTTGGGTCCATCCTCTAGTGATTTTGGATATCTTTTGTATTTGTGGGTCTCATTGATGGTGGGTTTGATCTAATGATAGGCTTCACTCAGGCTTTGCTAGTGTCATCATCATTCCTAGTTGGCATGGATTTTTAGACCTTTTGGATTGTGGTATAAATCCAACTACAAGAAGTCAAAACAAGAACCTCCAATCACATAGAAACTATGACAAATAGAAATAAAGTGATAAATTCCCACAATCACATAAGAGCTACAATGGAAATAAATTGAAACATGCTTTATTTTCTCATTCTTAGATTTCACCCCCTTTAAAATGTGATACCAAGGGAATATTTATCCTAAAATAAATCCTAAAACAAAACCCTAAATCTTAAATCCCTAAAGATAAGAAATTAAATTTTTTTTGGGCAATTTTTTCATCTTTTAGTGCCAAAATCTAAATCACCAAAAAAAACTTGGATAGCCCCCTAAATTAATACACACCATAATATCATCTATATTAAGCCTCCTAGAAAATATCAACACCTACCCACCTAAATAATAAGTTATTCCAAATATGTTTTCTTCCATATTAAAAAAAATACTAAATCCCATTTTTGGGGCACTAGATGAAGGAATTAGGACCTGATAAAACCCTAAAAAATAATCTATATGACTAAATTTATCTATTCATGCCATGTCCACATCTTTATACAAATCCTCATAAAATTTCAAGTTGATCCAATAGTCGAATCAAAAGTTATGCCCTTTGAAATATGGGCTCCTGCATCATTATCCTCTGGTTGAAAAGAACTCTTCTCTTGTGATTTCCTTTGATCAAGATCCTACAACTACACTAAAATAATTTTATTCTCTTTCTTGTATCTATAGCTAATGTGTACTTTACATTATTATCTTACAATTTCTTTCAAAATCCTTCCTACAATTCCTGCATGTGCTCATCATCTACATACTCTTTCAACAAATTTGCTGCTACGGATGGTATAGCAACATCCTTAGTATCTATGTGTAGCACCCTAAAATTGGCACAGTTAAACCCTTAGTAAAAATATAAAAATTTGAATTTTAACCTCGAAACCGCCCGTTAACCGCTATCCCCATTTTTTCGTGCCATTTTTAGGATTTGTTTTGACCATTGGACGATATCGTCACCGATCAGACAAAATCATCCCAGATTGGATGAATTCATCTGGAACAGAACATCCAGATGATTTTGTCCCAAAACCAAATTTTCATAATTAGCTTATGTTTTAATAGCCTCCCCAAATTGGGCAAAAGCGTGTCTGCATAGTTGGAGATTCCTCCACTGAGGATCTCCCAGATTGGGATGATCCCCAACATCCTAACCTCCCCCTAATCCTATATAAACTAGGATTTTCTCATTTTATCCCCCTCGTTGGCTAATCCCATGATTCCTTGATTGATTTTCCCTACCATTTAGTTTTGTTGTGTCAAGACGTCCTATCCACCATTGTTTGCACTCGTAGTTTTAAGTTTTCATTGCAGTTTTTCACTATGCTTTAGTTGGAGAAAGCTCGGATCGTCACAGGTGATTCCAGATGATTTCGGATGATCTTGTCATAGATCGGCGATGATCTCGTATGATTGGAGGTGATCTCAACTACATTTCAGATTGGGGCTAACCAGAGGCCTGAGTTTGCATTTCTCATTTGTCTTCTTTATTTTACTATGCATTAGTTTGATTTATTTTCTATCTGCATCCTAGAGTTCACCCCATTCAGCGTAAATGCATGATAAAGTTAAAATAAGTTATTAAAACAATGCATTTATTTTAATTTGCTATCTATATTTATCAATTAGGAATTTATACTATCATTTCTATCATTTTGCATTATTCTAGCAATAGCATTTTCATTTTTTTTCGTGTCTGTTTCTGTGATTGTAGGTTTCTAACGAATTCGTCTGATGAATTCATCAGATGGATGATGATCTTGTCTGATCTCAGATGATCGACTATGATCTGAGATGATTATTTACAATTGTAGATGATCTTGTCATATTCAAGACGATCTGGACTCCTACAAGCTTCAGAATATTCATCAGACATCCGAAATCAGGTGCATTCTTTCTCATTTTGTATAATATTTACATTTAGGATTCATTCCTGCTTTTTGTATTCATATAAATCAGCATTTTCATATAGAATAGCTTATATTAATTTTGGCCAACCTAGGATTATGAATGATCGAGTATAAAATGAACACACCAAAACCATTCTCAACCTAGGCATGGAAAATTCCACTCAAAGTTTCCTGGTGAACCCACCATCCATAAAAAATTCACCCTTATACCCATCCCTCGAGAGGCGCGACCTTCAAAGGGCCTCTCAGTTCGAGGTATTGTCCCATCCTTCTCACATCCCCCTTCCAGGCAGGGATCCTATAGCCTGAAGGTAAGGATGTAAAAAATTTAGAGCAATACATTTTGGTGAACCCGACGTGAAACTAAAACCTTTTGAAAACAATCCAAAATAAAAAAATAAAAAAATTTATTATTATTAAAAAAATCTAGAATCATCAGACAAACAATTAAAATTGCATATCATATTTAGATGGTATATTATAATAAAAGATGACTTGTCACCATAAATGTTGAAAATCAATTAACATCCATAGAGATTACTTCTTTGCTTAGAGTATCTCAAACATATAGAGTCCCGCATTTATGGGATGAATTTTTAGGAGATTGGGTATTATTTCATCTAGGTCAACCGAACTTAGGAAAATTAAGAGGTTTTTCCTAGATAGAATCCTGGATCCTGATTAGGTAACCTTATATCATGAACTTCAGAGGGCTTGCCATAGGTGGTTAGCCTATAAAAGAGCACTTGTGTCTTCTGAATTGTACACCTTTGAAGAATATCTTGAGAATGCAGTTGTAGTTCATAAGTTTCTATCTCGTATAGAGGATCAATAAGTCATTCTTATGGATAGAAAAATATGGAATAGAGTTCCTAGAGCTGTGTTATATTGAGAATATTGCCATGAACTTTATTTCTACAGGTAATAATCTGAGATAGATCATATTACTATAGCACATTTTGTCAAATTTTTGAAAAACCATTTCCAATTTGAAGAGGAGCATTTCATGACTCCTGATGAACTTGATCCTATAAATGATATCCATAAACTATTTATAGAAAACTAAGTTATTCTTTTATTATTGTTATTCCTTTTGCAACTAGAATGCTATTTGTTATCTTTATAATAATATTATAAAACACAAAAACACAAAAACAATAAATAAACGAAAAAAAAAATCAAAACATTTCTTTTTTATAGTAGGTATATAATTAAAATATATATACCTCTCAAACCTATCATATATATATATATATATATATATGCTAAAATCTAAGTTTAAGCACAATACCTAGACTTAGGAATGGAAAACAAACTGAAGAAGAAGAAGATTGGTTAGGAAAACCATTAAATAACCTAGATGTCCTTCATGAAGATCAAATTCTGAAAGAAGGAACCCTAGATCAGCAAGAAGAAGACCTTGTTGTAAGAAATGAACAAGAAGAAACTAATAGAGAGGAAGGATCCTCATCCCCTAAAATGTCTTCGGGAGGAGCTGTTACTTTTGAAAACATGGAACAATTTTGGAAGTTCCTTAATACTAATATTGGTGTTCTTAATAGAGTAGTCTATATGGACAAGGATCAAATTAGTGACACTCAAGAAACTCTAGAAGATGTATTTCACACATGCACTAATCCCTTGTACTTTATTGAACAAAAGAGTGATAAATCTGGACCATCCAATTTGGATATGGCAACTATAATCCAGAACATGCAACAAAAATAGGTTACCCAACCATCTAAAGTGCCTATTAGAAAGCCTAGGGTCATTCCTACACAAAATAAACCATCATTTATTGCTCTGTTTCACCAAACTATTGAGCAATATACCTCAAATCAGCAAAAACCCAAAACAAAACCAAACACCAATTACCAACAATCTGGAATAAAACATAATACTATTTACAAATCCTCTTCATAATACCCTTCCTACCAACGCTTTACATAATAGCAATATAGCATCTAATCCTTATGTCACACCGTCATACACTCATAAATCCCATGCTTATGTCCCACCAAACCAATATGGTGGACAAACTAGTAATCTTGAAACCATGGTGAAACAGTTAGTTTCCCGTATGGATCAGATAGATCCCTAACATCCCTTGTACAATTATCAAGAGATGTGTAGTCAACCTCTAGATCCTATAGTTTTAGCACAACCGTATCCTAAATATTTTCCTATGCCTGTCTTACCCATATATAAAGGAACCGAAGATCCCATAGAGCATCTTCGTATGTTTAGGATAGCATGTCATGATATATCACATGATGACTTATTATTGCTAAAAATGTTTTCGAAAAGTTTAGGAGGAATGGCATTAGAGTGGTATTATCAATTACCCACTAATTCTTTGAGGAACTTTGAAGAAATTGCTGAGTATTTTGTGCATCAATTTAGTGCCTACATCGAAATGCATGTAACCATTAAAGACTTGTACAACTTAAAACAAGACAAAGATGAATGTTTTGCCAATTTCCTAGCTAGGTGGAGATAGTTAATAGGAAAATTGCACTTTGTGTTACCTTATAGGGTGATGTTGGACATCTTTATTAATAATTTACAAGACCAACTATCTTATGAATTGTCAACTACTACCTTGACCACCTTTGATCAGGCTATAGACTTAGCCTAAAGAGTAGAAGATGCTCTCATTAGGAGAGGTCAACTTAAAAAGAAAGATGATGAGAAAACATCTAGAAATCAATATAAAAATAAACAGGTTGTGGGTGATGGCGTCACTGATAGTAGAAATATTGCTACTATAAATGCTACAAAGACAACAGAGAATTTTATACTGAAACCTCTCGATAAACCTCCTCAAGAATTTACTAGGTTAAATCAACCTTTATCAACCATTCTCCCGTAATTATTAGAATGAGGTTTGATTCAATTACCAACTATCTGGGAACCTGATCCAACTATACTCGGATACAGAGCTGATTTACACTGTGACTTCCATAGAGGACCTGGACACACTACCAACTCTTGTAAAATATTAAAACATAAAATACAGGACCTAATTGATAACAATGAGATGGAGGTGCAAGCCTTTCAACCTAAGCAAAATCCTCCTAATAATACTCAAAAGAACATTCCTCAAAACTAGAATCAGAATGCCAATCATTCATTGGACATATTTCAACATCCTTTACCAAAGCATGGCAAGGAAGTGACTAATCAAATTGAACATCATAATTTTCCCCCTCCTACCCAATATGTAGGAACTATTAGTGGGCATTTACCTGCTCATGATTTGGAAATATTTGACACAACTTTATCCGTAGTTACAACTAGGCCTCTACATAACATCCAAAAACTTTATCTTAGTGATACAGAATATGATACTAAGAGTGATATGGAAATCACCTCAAATCAATCGAATAGATCTAAAGATGAATCGAAACCTATTCTCCCTATCACAAGTCATATGGTCCTAGAAGAACCATTTCCAAGAAGAGTCAATACTCGACCATCGTCTCACCAATTAATTCCTAATTAGCAAACCATAAATGCTATACCAATCCCCATCCATCATCCACAGAATAATATTGTGGGTACCATTGGAGCTATTACTAGACAACAGGCTCAAAACTCTCAACATGATAAAATACAAAATGATGGATCAACTCCATTTGTTTTGAACGTTCCTAATAAATGGAATCAGGCACCTAATGTGCAACCTAAACCTCCTTATAATATTAATGAGAAACTATCAAACATTATAGCTATAATTTCTCTTTTGGACCTTTTAAGATCCTCTCCTACACATAGAGATGAATTAATGCTCACATTAAGCCAGATGATGGTACCACAAGACATTCAACCTGAAGCCATGGCCAATACTATAATAACTCATGAAGTTTATTGTATTGACTTTCAGGATAGAGACATGCCTCAACATAGTTTACATAAGGATAACCCCTTATATATTATTGCCTTAATTGGAGATGTAGCAGTTAAATGAGTCTTGATTGATAATGGCTCATCTTTAAACATCTGCACTTTTGACTTCTACCAAATATTTGGGTTTAGAAGTGATGAAATGAAAAGAATTGATATGATCATAAAATACTTCAATGATGAAACACAAAAAACATGTGGAGTTATTACCATTCCATTGCAGGTTGGTCCGAGAACCTTGGATACGGACGTGTTTATTGTACATTACCCTGCATCATACAATATGCTCTTGGGTCGCCCTTGGATCAATGCAATATGAGTCATTCCCTCAACTTTACATCAATGTGTTAAATTCAAATTTAAGAATCAGTTGGTCACCATCCATGGTGATCCTAGACCCTTTTATATGTGTGCTTTTGTAGAACCTATTGGAGTTCAATTTTTCCCTGCTTTATCATCCACACATCCTAATTCTCATTATCCGTCTAAACGTGTGAAACACACACCCACAACACCATCTACTCCTTCTCCATCAGTTGCACCTTCACATATGCTCCCTCCATCTTATCAAGATTTGGAATATAGTGATAAAAGGAAGAACCTTCTTATCTTTCTGATATTTTATTTTTTAACATGATTAATTTTCCACATATAAAATTCAAATATTTTGCTACATTATTTTACATTATAACAAAGCTTTTGTTATCCCTACATTTTATTCATCACCTTTTTTTCTTACCTTCAGCACAACAAAATTATCCTTCAAAACCACCTTTGATTTTGAAGCAACCTTAAGACATGTTATACTCAAATAACCTTGTATAGTGTATATAGATCATCTTGTATATACCACCAATTCCATCATCTAAAAATTCATATAAAAATTTCACAAAAAATAGTAATATTATTTATTCTTCCAATTTCATAAATTAAAACCAAAATATAAAAAAATCAAAATCATCAAAATCTTCAAAAACATCTTTTATTTTTGTACCTGTCAATTCTTGAAGTATTACAGTTATATTTTTAGTTATTTTGGATAAATTAGCATATATTTGGAATCCCGCACTTTCACACCCACATGCATAAATATCTTGATTTTATTTGGTATGATTATTAATCTCTCTTATATCAAAGTCCACAGTTGAATTAAATAAAGTTTTGAGCATAGAGAATTGATATTTTTATTTACTTGAACCAAGTATATCTCTTTACATTAAAATTATTTCATTGCAAATTCAATATGATGCTACATAGTAGAAGTGGTTTCTTGAGCGAAAAGTTTCCCCTGCTATCCTATCATGCACATGGTCTAGAATCTTTGAGAATTGACAAAAGGACAAGCTCACCCCTACCCAGAATAAAAATACCTTGCTCTATAGCCAATCCGAGCAAGTATCTCTAGTATAGGAAGAAAAATAAAATTCAAAGAAAATGAGAAAAAGAAAAATATCATTTTGTACCATCTCAGCAATATTTCAGCATTATCTCAGTTCCAAGCAAAAATACAAAAAAAAAAAAAGAGAAAGAAGAGAAAAAGAAAAATCAAAAGCAAAAGCAATAAAATCCCTTTCCCTACCCCTTGAAAAAAAAGAAAAGAAGGGTGAATGAGATTGAATCCCTAGAATTTTCAATTATTCAAAAACTGTGAGGTAAGCCCCATAACAGGTGGTTTGTGCCCAACCCGCTTGGCCTTGGGTAATCCCTAGCATGGTTATATGTCTGTCACTTTAGCGACATTATTTTGTATAGACCTATGTTTGCTTATGGATCAGCTAGCTCTTGATGACCCGAATTACATAGTAGTCTGGTACGGTTACATGCATATAAATCATGGTCAATGAACATTCATTTGGTTAATTCAAATTACATGTATCAAATTATCTTGCTCAAAATTGGTAAATGAACAATACAATTGCACACACATTTGCATTTGAGAGATTTTGTATCATTATGATAAATAAATATCGACAATGAACTCACATATGCACATGAGGGTTCCTTATAAATCTATATTTTGTCTTTGAGATAATTTAAAATATTTTTGCAACTCTTTTTGGAATAATTTCATCTTCTTATTTAAGAACATTTGTTTCGTATAAAAACAATTACATACATTGTTTTCAAAAATCCAACATTTTTTTTCAACAACATATTCACAATCTAGCAATAAAGTCACGTTTATATATTTTTTCTGTTTATCTCAAAATCAAAAATCAATTATGCAATAAAATTATTTTTTTGGATTTCGTGATGATGGTATAAGTCTATACCTATAATTCTATGCCTAGTGCAAACCATTGTTTTAATTTTATTTCCCATTCATTATTATTTATAAAAACATATGGCTTATATCATTATGTTACACAATTGTGCTTTAAAAAGAATGAACACATTTTTTTATTTCATTTCATTATGTCAACATTCCATTTTGCAACCATGGTATAATTCCTAAGGAATTTTTCAAACCTTTTTCACACTTAGGAATTTTATGCCTAGAAAAAATTGTATTTTTAATATTTCATGCATAATATTTTTATGAAAATCTGAAAACAAATCATCACCATCATCATTTTCATCATCACAACACAAAGTATTAAGACTGTCTCTTAAGCACTCTTTTACTTTTAACAATATTTCTATACTAGGATTAGCTTGACGACCTAGCGAGCGGTGACTCCATGAAATGGTCTATAACAATGACAATGTCATTTGAAATTACTGTTAGAAGTCCCTTTATTTTTCATCAAATCATACCACAAAAAAAACCAATTTGTTTACATCATATTATTTCATTTAAATTTTACAGCATGACATAAAATTATACTATTTTCAAATGACATAATTAAATGAATAATCAATCAACAAATCCAAAATTGAAGCATCATAAAACATGTGGTCAAGTCATATCACAAAATGATCATATATATATATCAAAATATATGTACATCATATCAAAACTGGATTGGTATGCCATAATCTATACCCTGGCATACTCAATCCTCTCAAAAATATACAATCCAGTCTATAGTAGCTAGTCTCAAGAAGCCTTCGAGCTCTTAGTCTCATCTCCTCTCCCACCTTGGCATGGAGGAGGTGGTCCCATAGATGTTCGTGCTGTGTCTCGGGTCCTTTCCATCGATCATGAGGATTTTCTCGACGATCCCATCTTGATCGGCTCCGCAATATCGATTGGCAGTTGTAACCTCTAGCCCTCTGAAACCAGTTGCAAGTATGCTCCCTGATAGAATGCAATTTGAGAAATAGACTATGCCAACTCCTACATGCTCGCCCCTCCGCTCTGAGCCCTGAGTCATGTAGCCTCATCCTGCAGAGTCTACACCTGATCTCATAGGCAGGCATTCTTAGCCCGGAGAGCTGCCATCTCACTACTCTCCCCCACCTCGATACCCTTGCCCTTATCAGGTGATGTTGGCATATCCCTTTATTGAGAAGGGATTCCCTCCTCCCTCCTCTCTACTTGTTATGGTCTCTTCGGAGCCTGTTTTGCTCTATGACATCTCTCCTAAGGAGACTGTCACTGCTTCCTCCCTTTGTGACCCCTCACTGCATTAATAGAAGCCTAGCATTGCCTCCCCATCCATCGCACAACTATGTGCATCAGACCCTATGCCCTTGTCATCCAAGCAGGGTAGATGCCTGCGTACCAGGCATCATATCTATCTGCTACCCCTCTTTTGTCCCCATCCATTAACTAAATGGGGGCATTATCTGTGTCCTAACTCTAGAATAATTGCATATTTGGAGCCCCGCTCAGTGTAGTACTATCCTGAATAGTCTAGGAGTACTCGTAATCCCTCAGAGAAGGGATCCCCTGCTATAGACCGAACTATCGCAAAACTTGGTCATAGCGGTGGAGCTCTACTTCTCCCCGCTCCATCCTTAGCCAAAATACTTGCCTGATGCAAGCCAAATCCTATTTATCATCTCCTCATCCTAGATGCTCTCTCCATGGCCTCTAGGTGATCTTGTCAGGGATGAGATCATCTAAAAACCTCTGAGACATCGATAGATATATCCGCCACTATGACCCTCTTTGGAGCCACCAATAGAAAACCTAGGGTCTCTCCTAGTCAACCCCTATTAGTGGAAGCCCTACCAGCCTTCGCACCACAATGTGCTCCTAGCACCAAACCTATAGTAGCGATGTCAAAACTAGACATCGACCTCCCTTGTATATGACCCCATGTAGGATCCTATACAAGCGGCATAGCACAAAGCTACCATAAGTAAATCTATAGTGATGGTCTCTCATATCATAAACTACATCTAATAGTAGCCAGAGTAACCTGCATCCACTCTGGTGGCATAGTAGCAAGCCACCTGCTACCCCTACCAAAACCTGAGTCAATCGAGACGCCTCAGGCATCTGCTGCAATGTCTCGATGTTCACCCCACTCTTCCCCAAGGAAAAGCTAGGATCTTCGCATAGGCGCATCATGGCATGGCCTTGATTGGCCACAGGAGTCATAAATCACCCTTGTATGGGGATCCTCAAGATCCTCCATATGTCCTCTAGAGTGGGAGCCATCTCCCCTATCGGTAACCAAAAATAGGATGACCTCGGATACCACCTCTCTGCTAGGGCTATCAGTAGCCCCATGTTTGTCGATATTTGTGGCATCTCTACCTCATGCTGTAGTCCGACCTCTGAAAGTTGGTCTTGCTCTACCTGTTCGATCGTGGCTACGTCATATTTGAGTCCCCCATATTTCCATTCCTAACTTTTTAGTAATCCCCTCTGCAAAATAAATAATCAAACAACAAAAAATCATTAATAGATAATCATTAAAATCATTAAAATCAATTTCATATCATAAAACAATGATGATATCATCCACCATTGGATGATATCATCCTAAATTAAGGACCTAATCATCCTTGGTAAGACTAAATCATCTCCGATTTCACAACTTGGAGATCACCCCTTGTTGGACGGGATCGCCCCTATTTCGTCGATTTCACCCCTCGACGAAATCGGTGATCTAGGGACGATTTCGACAAAATTGGGATGGTTTCATCCCGATGTTGTTGATGGCCTAAAAATGCTCGTGATGCCCCAAAATAGTCAAAATTTAAATAAAAAATTACACAAATCAAATTAAAAACATAATTCACTAGGTTTAGATCCTTACCCGCAACCCGTGCCGGACGTCTTTCGATCTGTGCGCTGTTTCTACCATTTTGCCTGCAAAGATCTAAAAATAGTGGAAATGAATAGTAAAAATGAATTAGGGTTTTACTCTATTTTTCTTAATTTTATTTAAAAACAACTTTTTTAAAATTTTTCTTTTCCATGCTTTTACCTCAAACGTTCGATTTGGGTAAAAACACGGAGGGGGCACCATAGTAAGCAGTTGTACGATTCGACCTAGAATCGTCGTCTAAAAAATTGAGTAAATTTTTGCTTTCTTGTAAAATGGGAAGAACTCGTCTTTAACGCATTTTCCTTCAAAAAAATCGCTAAAGAGGGGGCAAAATGTAGCACCCTAAAATTGGCACAGTTAAACCCTTAGTAAAAATATAAAATTTTGAATTTTAACCCCGAAACCGCCCGTTAACCGCTATCCTCATTTTTCATGCCATTTTTAGAAGTTGTTTTGATTGTTGGATGATATCGTCACTGATCAAACGAAATCGTCCTAGATTGGATGAATTCATCTGGAACAGAATGTCCAAACGATTTTGTTCCAAAAATGAATTTTCATAATTAGCTTATGTTTTAACAACCTCTCCAACTTGGGCAAAAGCATGTCTGCACAGTTGGAGATTCCTCCATTGAGGATCTCCCAGATTGGGATGATCCCCAACCTCCTAACCTCCCCCTAATCCTATATAAATTGGGATTTTCTCAGTTTATCCCCCTAGTTGGCTGATCCCATGATTCCCTAATTGATTTTCCCTGCCATTAGTTTTGTTGTATCAAGACGTCCTATCCACCATTGTTTGCACTTGTAGTTTTAAGTTTTCATTACAGGTTTTCACTGTGCTTCAGTTGGAGAAATATCGGATCATCGTAGGTGATTCCAAATGATTTCGGATGATCCTATCACATATCGGGGATGATCACGTACGATTGGAGGTGATCTTGACTGCAGTTCATATTGGGGGTAGCCAGAGCCTTGATTTTGTATTTCTCATGTCTTCTTTATTTTACTATGCATTAGTTTGATTTATTTTCATTCTGCATCCTAGAGTTCACCCCATTCAGTGTAAATGCATGATAAAGTTAAAATAAGTTATTAAAATAATGCATTTCTTTTAATTTTCTATCTAGATTTATCAGTTAGGCATTTATACTATCATTTCTATCATTTTGCATTATTCTAGCAGTAGCATTTTCATTTTTTTTGGCATCTTTTTATGTGATTGCAGGTTTTTGATGAATTCGTCTAATGAATTCATCATATGGACGATGATCTTGTCTGATCTCAGATGATCGACTGTGATCTAAGATGATTCTATACAATTGCAGATGATCCTGTCATATTTAGGATGATCTGGACTCCTACAAGCTTCAGAATCTTCATCAGACATCCGAAATCAGGTGCATTCTTTCTCATTTTGTATAATCTTTACATTTAGGATTCATTCCTGCTTTTTGTATTCATATAAATCAGCATTTTCATATAGAATATCTTATATTAATTTTGGCCAACCTAGGATTATGAATGATCGAGTATAAAATGAACACACCAAAACCATTCTCAACCTAGGCATGGAAACTTCCACTCAAAGTTTCCTGGTGAACCCACCATCCATCGAAAATTCACCCTTATACCCCTCCCCCAAGAGGCGTGACCTTCAAAGGGCCTCTTAGTCTGAGGTATTGTCCCATCCTTCTCGCATCCCCCTTTCGGGCGCGGATCCTATAGCCTGAAGGTAAGGATGCAAAAAATTTGGAGCGAGTATACTATGTTATTTGCTATCATCACCTAACAAGATCTATATTATTTCATCCCCATGATAAATTCCTTAGTCATCAATAGGCTTTCACTTTTTCCTTCTTCCTTATGTGCTAATAAGACCAATTTTACTCCATCCTTCCAAAATGTGTAAGTATTCCTTCCCCATCATGGGTAGTCTATCTATCATTTTTCCAAGGCCTCCCCAACAATAAGTGACATGCATCTATTGGAACTACATCACACCCTACTTCATCCTTGTAGGTATTACCAATTAAAAACTTAACCAAACACCTCTTATCTATAGTTACCTCATTTCATTTCTTGATCTTCAATATGTTGTAGGGATACGAGTTCTTCTCACACTTTAAGTTTCTCAACCATTTCATTTGAAATCATATTTTCACAAGTACCACTATCAATAATTATCTTACATAGCTTTCTTCTAGATGTGCATCTAGTTTGAAAGATATTCGTATATAGCCAGGAATCACCACCATAATTGTTTGGTGATTTCTCCCTCTTTGGAATGATCATTGTCCTCTTTATCATGAGGTTTTTCCTCATGTCTATAGCAACTTCTATCTCAACCTACTCTTCTATCGCAACTAGATTAACTCTATCTTATTTTACTTTTTTCTTTCTTGCACAAGATAGTATGAACACTCAAAATCTATGTGATCTTCCTCACCACATGTATAACATGTATATTACCCTTGTGGATCATCCCAATTTTGTCCTCCACCATAGCCTCTACCTCTTTTAAATCCTTCACCTCTCTCATGGTTACTATGACCTTGTCCAAACTCTTCTTGTTTTTCTTGTATTAGTAGATCCTCCATTTAAGGGATTAAATCCACCATACCCAATTGAGGGATTAAATCCTCTTATGTTTCTCTTCTACTTTTAATGCTAACTAATACGCATCCTCTACACTATGGGTATTAAGCATACTCAATTCATCTTGTATGGCATAAGTCAATCCATTCACATACCTTGCAACCTTTTGTTCATCTGAATCTTCAAGACCCACCTAAATTGATAACTTGTAGAATTTATTGGTGTAGTCCTCGATGCTTTGATCCTTTTGTTTGAGGTTCTCAAGTCTATGAAACAATATTTAGATATAATATTTGGGTAAGAGTTTCTCTTTCAATTTTTTTTCCATTTTACACTAGACCCTAATCTTTTCCTTTCCTTTTCTTTGCCTCTCCTCCTATAGATGATCCCACCAAATCAACGTATGTCCTTTCAACTTCATGCATGCAATATTCACTTTATTTTCCTTTGAAAGACTTTTACACTCAAATAACTTCTCCATGATATTCAATTTGTCTATCAAATCCTATGGTTTCAACCCTTCTGTATACTCAGGGACATCAATCTTGATGTCATATTTATTATTTTTCAAGACCCTAATTAGCCTATCCTAAAACTTTGGCTTCCCCTATGATTCTTCCTTGATATGAACCTCTATCTTGTTGTCTCCTTCCATAGTATCATTATTAGAATCCAGATGTATAAATTTTGTGGGATGTATTTCCCTTATATGGACCATCATTCTTGTCAACTAAGCAACTTGTGCTTGTAGCTCCTGCATATTCTTGTTGAGCAAGGCATAACCTCCTCTTCCTCTTCTCATGCTAATTTGATTTATGTTATTCCAAATAAAAAAATAAGAATAGAAAAATAACTATAATTGATAATATTACCTTCTCTCCCTAGCAAGATCCATCTTGCTCTAATACCAAATGGTGTAAATCCAACTATAACAGATCAAAACAAGAACCTCCAATCATATAAAAACTATGACAAATAGAAATAAAGTGATAAATACCAAAATCACATAAAAGTTGCAATAAAAATAAATCTAAACATGCCTTATTTCCTCATTCCTATATTTCAATACTTTTACAATGTGATACCTATAGACACCAAAACAACACCTATCCGAGTATGTGACTGCAAGCACTGATCGCATTAATGCACACAACCCCAAGGGCAGCCCCCAGAGGTTAAAAAGTGGTCCTAACCACTCTCACAATAGTTTTTGGGAAGTTCAGGATTCAATTTGGCACCTTCAAGCACTCTTCTCCATACTTGTTCCACCTAGGGATGACTACAAACTGGTATTCATCCCACTCAGGGACGATTAGTAGTATTCACTCAAGGGTGGGGCGAATAGTAGGTTTGACAGGTAAAAAGTTAAATATCGACAAATGGCAGCTTAGATCCACCACTTAATTCTTCCTTCATTGCATGGGAGTGTGAGTGAGCATTTTCGAGCGTTAGAGGCAATTACAGGGGCATTCATGAAACCCCTAATCAGGGAGGAATCTTCCCTCCCCTGGAAAGGCATGATTGACAAGTGGTGCCTCTACATGCTCATCCAAAGATACCTCTAGATCTATAAATTAATGAGTTTTCTCACCGCAAAGAGATATAGAGAAGGAGCATTTTGAGCAATGAAGTGTTGTCATTTTACTTCCAAAAACACACCTTTTGATTTGTGCCTTTTGCATCATTGATCTCTTTTGGGAGAGAGGTCATAGGGTGGTTATTGGAAGTGCAAATTTGAAACCAAAACCTGACATTTTGCCGCAAAATCCTACCAAATTTGCTAAAAACACCCCACAAGATATTTTGGACCCATCCCAAGTGGATTGGTGCCAAAATTGGGCCCCAAACAGCGGGCGTCCTGCCCCCAGGTGCCCCCCACACTATTGTAGTTCTAATCACCCCACCCTGAAGATATTAGAAATCAATGGTAGATTTCCCTTTTGTTATTTTTGCATTCGATTCTATGCTACTTAGATAGGTTGTCATTTAAATTTCACATTGTTTTGAGCAATTTTGATCATGTTTCTATCATTTCTCGCCTTTACTAACATGCAGGTAGCATCATCAAATTCCCGATGATAGAGGCCAAATTGGGAAAATCTGACCTTCTGGGTCTTCCCAAAATGCCCCCAAGTAGCTAAACCCAACTTTGTAGGTAATTTGGATCTTCTTGAATATGACATTTGGGACAGTGCCTTTTGACATTTCGTTGCAGGTCTATTCATCCTGCCTCGGAGCAAATACAAATCTGTGATGAATTTACCGACTATTCCATTTGTAGTGTTTTCCTTGTGATTTTTTTATGCCACTATCAAATTTTTAGTTCATTTGGAGCTATGCTAGTTATCGTTTTATTTGCATCTTGCTTGCACTAATTGAAGGCGTGGGGGTTGCATGTTTTATTTTATCTACAGGTGCTACTGAATTTTTTCTGTTTCCTTGAACGTAGGATCTAGACATTGGAGGAGCAGTAAGGAGTAAACATTCATATACACAAGCGACGGTGACATTTTGGTCCGCCCATCTTACATGTGGGCACGCGGAAGAAGGATGGTTATCCATGGATGTGACAAGAAACATATTTAATGCTCCTATCCCTTAAAAGGGAAGGAGACGTATTGTAACATGAATTTAAAAGCATATCAATAAAGAGGGTTGTATTCCATATTGCTTTTATCTCATGTCGATTCATTTATGTTCTTTCCTTTCATGCATTTTCAATATATAGGCTTTTAGCGTTAAGTTTGGTTTTACATGCATCATACTTGGCATTCTCCTTTTTGTTTTCATATCCTAGTGCTTTCAGTGGCGATCACGGTGGGACGCTTGTCCTCTGTTTGTAAGATCAGAAATCTGATCAAAAATTGATTGTTTTTTTCCTTGCAGGTACCGAGTTTTCAAACGCTGGACTGTTGTTCGTTCCAACCTTTGGTGAATACAGAGCTGGAATTCGTCTTACCCAAGGACGAATGGGAATTTGTCCCACCCTATGCCGAATACAGTCCTGTTATTCATCCCACCCAGGGATGAATAGCTGTCTGTGTAGTTTTAGGATAGAAACTCAGAACCAGCAGATTTGGGCAGAGAAGAGGTAAGGGTCTTGAACTCCTATCATTTTCTGTTTTTTGTTTCCTATTTTTTTGGTTCTTTGCTTGCTTGGGAAAAGTTACACTGCATGTTTATTTTCTTTCATGCAAAATAAAAATAACCCCACACATCACGTGGCAACATAAACACCAAGGAGCTGGTCGTAAATCCCTAGCCCTTTATCAAGACCAACGGTGGATTTCATCACTACCTTGGCTTGAATTTTGCATTCATAACCCCAATCGCTACTGTTGCTAGACATAAATCCTTATGAAAGATGACCGAGTGTAGTTGGGGTGATTCCTAGCACATGAGGATAAGTATTCTATGGTAGGTGTCAAAAATAGGGTGATTCCCATTTTGTACCGCCTACATTCCACATACCATCTACTCTCACGTACCAAAAGTTTCCCTCATGTAAGGGCGGGTATATAGAGAGGTTGGTATATCGGCCTAGCAATGGTATATCGAAGGGGCGACCATTTTTGGGAGCCATAAGAGCCATCATATTGCATTTAAATGTTCTTTACAAAAGCTTTCAAAACAAAATCAAAACACACTAAACCAGGTTTAGGGCACACCTTTAATCTTTAAAATGAGATAATCATTGTTTTGCATGTGTGATATTTTCTATTTAGGGTAGCATAAAAATCATAAAAATAAATAAAAATCTATGCATCTTGTAGGAAAGCACCACCATGGTGTACACCCGTATCCAAGCCCAATCACGGGTAGGATCTTCAAAGAGTGTGCAAGGGGGCACAAGTTGCCTCCGCTATAGCCCCAAGGACTTGGTCATACCACCTTGGCAACCTGACCCACAAGAGAGTCCACATCATGCCATTTCAGAATGGGACTATAGAGGCACCCCTTTGAGGGATACGCCCATCCAACATAGACCCTTTTAGGAGGAGTCCTTACACGTGGCCCTCAATATAAATGGGAAGGCTCCCTTAGAAGCTCAGTATGAGTGGCCACCACACGATGAAGTACTAGAGCAGCATAGGGTCCATGAGGAGAGGCCACATGATTATGTCATCCCTCCTTTACCCCCCATCATTGTTAGGAATAAAAATCCAAATCCAGAACACAAGGCTCTTCAAGTAGGGTGAGCCAACTCTGCCTACCCCTTTCACATATATGAAAGGGAGCACAAGGAAGATCATTACATTCATCAAGAGCAATACACAACATAGGAGCAATGCACCTTTGCACCTGCTATATACTAGAATCACCTATCGAGGCCAGAGCCTCAAGTGAACGTCACCAACCTCGATAGAGGGAAGCAACCTATAGAGATCTCAGATCATCATGACCAAGATAAATGTGTAGGAGAGGCATCTAGTCCTCCTAGACTCAAGATGGCAAAACAAATCGACCTGAAAGTCTCCAAACATCTCACCCCTTAAGAGTAGATTACGCAGCTTGAGCAAGACCAATAGTAGCTAGAGAATCTATATCGTCTTAGCAAAGAGTGCATTCGGCACCAGATAGATGAGCTGCTCCATAACACTATGCCTGAGAGGGTTCCAACCCCTCGCATCCAAAGAACAAAACCGTATGAGAGGCACAACCCCTTGGTACAAGATAGGTGCCCACGACCTAACCAAGTGCTGCCTTCGAGACCTCCTAGACCTGAGCGGGAGGCCACTTCTAGGAACAATGATGGGCTCCCTCCACGGGGACCCACCCATGGTTATAGGTCTCATCTAGAAAATACTCAAGAAGCCTATGAGGAGTATGAACAAGAAGAGGAGCAAGCTGAAACGCCCTACCAAGGTAGAGGGGCTGCTCTCTGGCCATCCCTCCTTAGGCCTCAAGTCTCCCACAACCCACAATAGGAGAAAACTAAGGAGGAAGAGATTAAATCTTCCGATTCATATAAAGCGCTGCTAGAGCGCTTGGAGTCTATGGAGGCCAATAATTTTGGGCCCCAAAAGCCCATGTTACGCCAAATTCGTAGTCATCCTGTGCGTCCGTTAGTTCCAGAACCCCCTTACCCTGAACACTTTAAGCTGCCTCAGTTGGAAATCTTTAGAGGCGAGGAGGATGCCCAAGAGCATGTGACTAGATTCCTGAGCCAATGCTTTGGCATTCAGGATAATGATGCTTTGCTGTTAAGAACATTCATCACCATGTTCGTAGGCCCTGCCTCAGATTGGTTCATTCAATTGCCAAAGCATAGCATTAGCAACTTAGATCAGCTAGTGGATGTGTTCCTCGAATGCTTTGCCTTCAACACCAAGAAGAAGGCATCACTAAGTGACCTAGCCAGCCTCAGGCAATATGAGGAAGAAACCATGGCGGCCTATGGGAACCGATGGAGGACTTTGCTTTCAAATCTGCCCTACCTCCCTCCTATGTTCGACCTCACCCAAATGTTATCAAAGAGCTATTTGTAATTGATCTTATTGCTATTGTAGCTACAGCAATATGCCACTTTAGAGGAAGCTCTGGCGTAAACCAGAATCATTGAAGAGATCAAGATTCAGGATGGCAAGATATCCAAGCCAAAGAAGAAATAATGGTTGAAGAACACCAAAATAGGGACCACGCAATAGAAACCTACTGTAGTAAATCAGGTTGTTATAAATGTCCCCAAGCTTACACAACCAACACAGCCCCAAAATGCTAACTATCAGGTGGTGCCTCTTAATAGTTATGACCAAGAAAATCAAAGGCAAGAACAAAATTAGTAGCGTCGCCCTAGGCAACAATTCACACCTTACACAAAGTCTAGAGACTCCCTATTTGACCGCTTGTCAGTGGAAAACTTGATCAACAAGCTCGAGATTCAACCCATAGATCCTAATGCACCAAAACCTAAGGGCTACAAGGAAGATTTGTACTTTAGGTTCCATAGGCAAAAGGGACATGACCTTAATGCATGTTGTAAGTTTAAGGGCTTGGTGCAAGACCTAATAGATAACAAGACATTAGCGATGGATAATCTCATGGCACCAAGTAACCAATAAATGGAGGTATTTAAGGAGCCATTGCCTACCCATGATGCATATACAAAGACCCTACAAGTCAGTGAGGTCACACAGAACTGCCCCATGCAAGGGTATGTAGGGATGATCAGTATAGTGACTCGAAATAGGAGGTATCCGATTGTAGCTACCCCTGCGATAGCTATAGGAGAGGTGCCAACAATGTCACAACCGTAATAGCACCTTACATAACCTCCTCCACCTAGACCCGCAACCACAATTCGGACCAAACTCACTTGAAGCTAGAGGACAATGTTGGCTAGGCTCTCCATATACGAGCTCATACAACAATCAATGCCCCATCGAGAGGTTCTAATGGAGATATTGAAAGCCATCAAGTTGTAGCCCCACAAAGCAAATTCCTTCAACAACTTTGTGGGACATGTCAAACGATGCACTGAGCCAGTCATCACCTTTCAAGAAGATGAAGTGAAATTAGTGGCTGATGATATGGCGGATCCACCCCTATACGTTATCACGTAGGTCAATGGGATTTCGTATAAGAGGGTGTTGGTAGACACTGGATCATCTAGTAATATCATCACAACAGTGGCATTGAAACATCTAAAGTTAACAGATCTCACATCATGGCTTCCACCTACACTTTGCAAGCATTCAATGATGCGATATGCTCAACAGTTGGCACAATTGTCCTACCCATCCATGTGGGACAAAAGACTATACCTACATTATGCCATATTTTGGAAGGTGATATGGCGTATAACAACTTGCTGGGTCGGCCATGGATTAGGGATGAAGTGTGTCCCTTCGATAGCTCATCAGTGTTTAAAGTATACATTTAAAGGGGAGGTGCATGTAGTCCCGGTGGACTTATAACCCTTCAAGTATTGCAATGCGGTGCAGCTGATGCCACAATTGAACCTTCCATCAATGCATTTGGATTTTTAGTTGAATCCATCTAAAAAGGGTCTGATTCCGTAGGCATCCCCATTGACAAGCCCATCAAAACCACAATCGGGTCCATATTCATCGGTTGGTCCTTCACCAATGACACCACCTACGATGGCCACATAGAAGGACAAAGGAAATAAACCCCTGGAAGAGGCACCACCATCAGTATCAAATATCTCTACTAAGGAGATGCCTAATAGAATGGAAGTCGAGGCTCCTCGTTCACCCGACATGGAGTGGACTTCAAAATAACTTCCATTCCCTCCCCCTCAATCGCCAACAATCACCGTTGAAATGGCCAATACGGGCCTAGAGGAGTATCTAGTGTGGAATATTGTAGCAACACCCGCACTAGAGTCCATGCAGGACATGGGGAGACCTCGCCTCCCCATTGGTACTTGTTGAGTGGTATGTTCACACATTTGTGAAAGTACACTCTCCTTTAGGATTTGGGTTCCAAATCCCTTCTTGCAAAGAAGTTAAACAAATAACTTCTCCAAGGTCTCTGCTATATTAGCATTTGCATATGTGTATTAGTAATCTCAAATAAAGATATTCAATTTAAATGCTTGGAAAACCTTAGTGGTTGCAAGTAACTGTAAACAAGGGGCAATGTTGGTTTATTTTACCATGAAACTTTAGTGATTGTTCATTGGACAAAAATAAAGAAAATGTGAGTTGGCCCTCATATGACCTTCAATGTGATGCTCAAATTACCCCTCTTTCGTAAAATCAGAATTTTTTATGAAGAGAGGGAAATTTTGCATCACATTGAAGGTCATATGAGGCCAACTCACATTTGATTTATTTTGGTTCAATGAACAATCACTAAAGTTTCATGGTAAAATAAACCAACATTGCCCCTTGTTTATAGTTACTTGCAACCACTAAGGTGTTCCAAGCATTTAAATTGAATATCTTTAGTTGAGATTACTAATACACATATGCAAATGCTAATATAGCGGAGACCTTGGAGAAGTTGTTTTTTTAACTTCTTTGCAAGAGGGGATTTGGAACCCAAATCCTAAAGGAGAGTGTACTTTCACAAATGTGTGAAAATACCACTCAACATATTGGTGCTAGAAGGAGGGCCTGAATTGGTTTATTTCAATGTGATTTAAATGCTATAGAGATTTAAATTTTGAATATTTCATGCCCTATTGATTATTATCTTTAGCCCTATTTTAACAATACAACCTTGTAGTGTTAAAAGGAGGACATGCATTATTCTAATGCTTTTGATTGTTCATATAGGAATAATGTTTTTTGATTTTATTTTGAAAAAAATTTGGTTTTGACTAACGAGGTTGTCTCCATGCAATTAATTTCATTTGATTTTAATGGATACATTTCTTGGTTGATGCTAACATGATTATTCATATGTTACATGTTTGATATTTGCTATTAATTTCATGCTTATTTGTAAGGAATTACATTGTCTAAAAATGTATTTGTTTTCGGTATTATTCTCTTCACTTGCGTGTAATGTGATCTTGTGAATCAGAAAGCCTACAACACTAGGAGTATGCTCTTCACTTGCGCATATGTGATCTGGTGAATCAAAAACTAATTTACATTTTTAGAATATTTCTTTGTCATGGTTCCTTATTTTATTCATGACTAAAAAATTGGTTTTGAAGTTATTCTTTGAGTTTCATTAATGGCTACAATTGCAGGAACGTGGTATGGGATACATGTTAGTCCTTTGAACATTAGTGGAGATTCTCATGATTTACCCAAGAATGTAGAAAAATGTTTACCCAAATTTAAGCACAATGGTCCAACATCAGCCGAGGAACATATTCAAGCCTATGTGGATATCCTAGTTAGATGGAATTTCAAACATGAGGATGTGGCATGTAGAATGTTTCTTGGAACCCTAGATGAGGTGGCATATGATTGGTACATCAATTTACCTGCTGGTTCTATTACATCTTGGATGCAATTGAAATATGAGTTTATCAATCAATTTAGGTTGTTTATTGATCCTCGCATGATATATCAACAATTTTTTTCTTGCAAAAGATAACCTTATGATCCAGTGAGAAATTTCAACTTGAGGTTTCGAAAGCTTTATGCGATATTAATTTCTCCCTATACTATGGAAGAAAGTGGTGCTCTTCAAATATACTTTCGAGCATTGGATCCATTATTTGCCATATTTGTTAGGATGAATCCCTTGGTTATTGATCTTGCATCGGCCTACACAGAAGCTATGATTGTATATCAACAATTGAGGCCACAAGGTTATGGAATGGAGAAATCAACTATGGTAGGACAACTAGGGGCTTGCAATCAAACCTCGATGGTAAATCAAGCGTGGGCACAAAAAAATTTGATATTAAATGTTTTTCCCTACAATCAACTTTATCCTACCATACCAACTTATGCTTCCACTTGTGCTTATACAAGTACTTCCATCTATCCAACTATGCCTCAATTAGAGAATCATGTGGTCACTCATGGAACCATCACAACAAATGTTCAAGCTCAGTCCGTGGATATCAATCCAAATAATCCTACTACTTCTACCACTCAACCCAAATATTTCGTATCGAAAGTAAAAGAGCAAAAGAAAGTGGTTAAGAATGTATGTAGGCATGTTCCACCACAAAAACGAGCACATCAATGTATGCATCCAAATCATCCTAGGAATAAAATTCATAATGCCAATCTTAATGGTGTTTCATGTTATGCTTCTTCAAGCGTTACAAGATATTTTGAGGTGACTCATGTTGAAGTAAATACCTATTCAAAAAGTTTTGAATAGCATGAATATTTTGGAGAAGAAATTATATGGATGGGTAACAAGAAGTTGGAATCAAATGATCACCATCTTGTTTTGGAAAAGAAATATCTAGAATCATTACCCAAAAAGGATGATTTGGATGAAGAAACTTATGTGGACATGATTTGGTCAGATGTACTTACAAAGGATTGGAGCAACTATATGACATGGAATTCAAAAATTGATCCCATTATAGAAGCTCCTAAGCCATCACAAGTGGTTGAAAATGAATTAGAAGGAAAATCAACAAATGAAGTTGAAGACATGATCAAATTTCACCACTTGTTATCGAATGACACTTTGGATGATGTTCTCGAAAGTGATGACCAAGAGGATCCACACCTTCCAAATTGTGATAAAATTGAATCATGGGTTACAAATTTTTATTTTGATAGCTTTACCAATTTGAATTCAAGAGATAACCCACTTTTGGAAATAACTGAACCATCTAAGGAAGGTGAAGATGAATGGGAGGAGACACAAGTGATTGATCATGAAGATGAGTTACTTGACATACACTTTGACCAAAAATATTTGAGGGTTGAAAAGGATGGACGTGTGTTCAATTGGGTACCTAAGTTTGGTGCCTTTGATAAATGAATCATGGAGAAAGAACAAGTGCTATATGATGAAATGCCATTGAAGGTGAATGAAGAACAAGGATTAATTTCTAACCACACCTTTGATAACATTAATTTAATGAATGAAAAGGAGCTTGATGCATTTAAATTGCTAAATGAAATTCATCAAAAATTAATTCTTGAACCTAGGATAAAAACTCCTAATGATCCCAATTTAGTAAATATCCTAGAGGCTTGTAAATTGTTGTACAATTTTAATTGGCCTAAGAACATGGAAAATGAATTAGATTTGAAATTTTTAGAAATAGGCTCTTGCTTACAAAATTTCATTTTGAATAAAGAAAGCCTAGTTCTAAATCATGAATGGAATTATGAAATTTATACCTTAAAGAATAGACGAGATGAAATTGAAGATCAAATATTGTCTAATCAATTTGATGATTTGAATCTCACCTATGAGAGTACTAATGACACTAAATCAAATTGGTGGGGTGAGCAAGGCAAGTTGAATTTTTTTACATTGCTTGGTTTGATCTTATTGTTGTTGGATTCCTACAAAATTTGGAATACCTATTGTGTCATATGTCTTTTGAAATGTTCTAATCATGTTTGGGATCCGGGAAAGTGATAGTCCAAGTTTTGCATCATCTTGTACCATATTGTACATTTGTGTATAATTTTTTGGTTTTTGATGTTGGGTTTGCATTTCAGTTTTGGTTTTAAGTTTTGTGTGTTGGTCCTTTGGACATTTTTGGTTTGTTTTGAAATGAAAAAAAAAAAGCGAGATGTCAACTTATGTCCTTATGAATGTTGACTAAGACTAGGAGAATATGAAACATCAGAATTGTGTTTTAGAAAGCTCCACGAGTATCGCAAACACATTAAAGAATGTCGTTTGGAACTTGTGATGCATGAAGTTGTTAGTTTTACAAATTATGGCAAAATAGGTGATATACTCCATCAACATTTCAAAAATAGCAATACATTCATCCATATATCATGTTACATTTCACATTGCATATACATTTCACCTCAGTTGCATCTACATTTCAAATACAATCATTGAAAAGGTGTCGAATCCTCTTAGGGTTATACAGAACATATATTAAAAGGACCCTAAGGTTGGAAAATGATGCCCAAACTATCTTGAACCAAGCACGTTCTACACATATTAAAGAGAATCTTGAGTAAAATGGTCAAAACCATACTTGGAAGAAAATGTGAGGCAAAAGAAGTATTTCATGTCTATCTTATCATGCAACATAATCCTTAAAACAATGGTTTTTACCACTCCCATAGTACTTAAAGTCTAAAATTAGAGTATTAAGGATAGGGTTAAATCCTCATAGAACTTAGGTTGAGGATCCAATTCCCCAAAGCTCTGATTTGACCTTCATGGAGTAATAAGGATAGGGTCTAATTCTCATCTCGCTTAGGTTGAGAATTCGATTCCACAAAGCTTCTATTTTTCCTGCTCAAGAACTTGAAGTTCCAAAGCAAAAAT
This sequence comes from Wollemia nobilis, assembly GCA_028583015.1. Classification (NCBI taxonomy): domain Eukaryota; kingdom Viridiplantae; phylum Streptophyta; class Pinopsida; order Araucariales; family Araucariaceae; genus Wollemia; species Wollemia nobilis. Next base: position 396,313 of record JAQPPZ010000619.1, on the reverse strand, counting down.
TTTCATTCTACTTTCATTGCATCATTGATATTGGATTGGAAGGATCGTACTACATGTCCCTTGCAAGGATGGGTAGTCATCCCCAAGGTTCAAGAAATCAAAAGTAAAGCCAAATCCTAGATTATGGGGTTGATATCCATTAGGGCTATAGACGCCTGAATGGAAGTGGAGTATGCTCATGCGTGCCAACATGTCTTGTCTAAAAGCAAGACCACTGACTACTCAAACGGACAGGCTAGCCTAAAAATTTCATCCATAACAGGTTAAATCATTTTGTTCAAGATGAGGTAATGAACTCCAGATCAGAGTAGCAAGGATAGGGTTATATTCCCATCTCGCTTAGGTTGGGAATTCGATTCTGCAAAGCTCTGATTTCACTTACACTTGCACATGGGTTCAAGATGGTAGTGACACATAACCAACTTTGGGATCTAGTAAATTAATTCAGTATACACATATTTGATCCTAAGAGGGTTTGACAGTTTTAATATGCTTGTTCATGATACTAGAAAGTTTGAGCTTTTGCAAAGTAGGTTGTTATATCTCTAGCATCTTCACCATGCATTAAATCCTATAGGAATCATTCATAACCTCTCATATGTACGAATCATAAGTGAAACTGACAATGGAAAGTTGAACGTGTTTCAAACGATAGGGAATGAAGCACATTGCACACACCAAGTTGATGCTTAATAATTCTAATGCTTTATGTATTTCTCATCTAGTTTCATTCTTGGGATATTTTCTAACGCTTGTATTTGATTTTGTGTGTTTTCAAGTTGAGTTCTCATCGAAATGCTCAGGAGCATTTCCCAACAAAGTTGCCATTTGTTGTGGCTGCTCCACAACGTACCCCAAAATTGGGGACCCACATTTTTTACATGTTTTCCAAGAAGACCGAAATGGCCCATATGCTAAAGATCAAAGAAAAATGAAAACACAAGGAAAAAAAGTGTCGCGATATCGCGACATGTTGCATTTTCATGGTTCAAAGCAAAGAGAAAATCCAAGAAGGAAAAAGTGTCGTGATATCATGACATGTTGCATTGTCATGGCCAAAAGAGAAAAAGTGTCACGATATCACGACATGTTGCATGGTCATGGCCAAAAGAGAAAAAGTGTCGTGATATCGCGACATGTTGCATTGTCGTGGCCAAAAAAAGAAAAAGTTTCGTGATATCGCAACATGTTGCATGGTCATGGCCAAAAGAGAAAAAGTGTTGCGATATCATGACATGTTGCATTGTCACAGAAAAAAAAGAGAAAAAGTGTCGCGATATCGCGACATGTTGCATTTTTGCGGCCAAAAGAGAAAAGTGTCGCGATATCGCGACATGTTGCATTTTCACGGCCAGAAAGAACAAGAGCAAGAGAAGAAAGAAAAGTGTCACGATATCACGACATGTTGCATTTTCATGACCAAACGAGAAAAGAAAGAACAAAAGAGAAAAAGTGTCGCGATATCATGACATGTTGCATTTTCGTGGCCAAAAAGAGAAAAAGTGTCACGATATCGCGACATGTTGCATTTTCACGACTGAAAGAGAAAAAGTGTCACGATATCGCGACATGTTGCATGTTCGCGGCCGAAAGAGAAAAAGTGTCACGATATTGCGACATGTTGCATGTTCGCGGCCGAAAGAGAAAAAGTGTCACGATATCACGACATGTTGCATGTTCGCGACCAAAAGAGAAAAAGTGTCGTGATATCACGACATGTTGCATTTTCATGGCTGAAAGAGAAAAAGTGTCGCGATATCGTGACATGTTGCATTTTCATGGCCGAAAGAGAAAAAGTGTCACGATATCATGACATGTTGAATTTCACGGCCGAAAGAGAAAAAGTGTCACGATATCTCGACATGTTGCATTTTCATGGCCAAAGGAGGCAAAAGTGTCGTGATATCATGACATGTTACATTTTCATGGCGAAGGGCCATAAAATGGAAACCAAAGCACATACATGCACAAGGGAAGGTGAAACGAATAGCCATTGGAAAATGAAACGAACAGTCAGGGAAGGTGAAAAGAATAGCCATTGGAAAATGAAACGAACCGTCATGGAAGGAGAAATAATTTTTTTAGAAGTTTAAATACGCCATTCAAAGAGGCTAGAAGGGGTCGGAAACTGCCACGAGTAGAGTTACAGATTTGAAGGCAAGAGGGCCATTCTGGACCTATTCGAGTTGTTTTCTTCCATTGACTGGTTTGGGAAAACCAAAAAATTTTGTTATTATAAAATGACAAATTTTTAATACAAAAAATTTTAGAAAGTTGCATCTTATGGACAAGAAAGGAGTCATTTTATGCATGCAATATTAAATTTCTATTTTTCCCCTTTCCGGATTTTAGGCTTGTAAATGGAGTTTATGCAAGTTCTCTTGGTTGCTTCATGTGAATGTTTAAATCTAAAAACCTCATTTAAACCCCTAAGAGCCAACACTTAGCTTATCCATATTGTGATTGTTTTGCAGGTCCAATAGGTTAGGTTGCATGCATGAAAACCTTGCATCTTTGGTTTTGTCAGAATAGGATAGCATTAAACTGAATGTATCTTGTGCTCCATTTTCTGTATTTCATTTTCATTTTCTGCATTTTATTTTCCAAAAATTTTAACTTTTTGTTTAATTTTCAGGCATTAAAATAAACATTTAAAAAACTTCAAAATAAAAAAATAATTTAACCATTGCGTAGGTTATACTTCATACTTCCAATACGCAGTTTAAAATTTCATTTTCGGAGTTATTTAGTACCTTTAAAAATTCATCGAAGTTGTTGTTTTATTATAGATCTAAAAAAAATCGAAAATAGAAAGTTTCCATTCTGGGCCAGAATTTCATTTTTTTTAGTTTCATGTTTCATTCATGAACCTATGATGACATTCCATTCATGAAAATTCCAATTTCATTGAAGGAGTTATGTTTTATGGCATGTCACAAATTTCCATTTTTGGAGCCTAAAATTGCCCTCTTCATAAAAAATTCTGATTTTATGAAAGAGGGGTAATTTGAGCATCACATTGAAGGTCATATGAGGGCCAACTCACATTTGCTTTATTTTTGTCCAATGAACAATCACTAAAGTTTCATGGTAAAATAAACCAACATTGCCCCTTGTTTACAGTTACTTGCAATCACTACGGTGTTCCAAGCATTTAAATTGAATATCTTTATTTGAGATTACTAATACACATATGCAAATGCTAATATAGTGGAGACCTTGGAGAAGTTGTTTGTTTAACTTATTTGCAAGAGGGGATTTGGAACCCAAATCCTAAAGGAGAGTGTACTTTCACAACTGTGTGAAAATACAACTCAATAGTACTATTGTTCCTCTAGGCTACCCGCCAAACCAGACAAACTTTGTGTATGGGGGCCTTGATCATGGTATTGAACCATAAATGCAAGAGGACGAAGATGAAGAGCCCTTTGCAAAAGATGTCAACTATTTATCCAACACAAGATTTTCTTTGAGATACCTTGGCCAATGCAATTGGCATGGATATGGGTTAGGCAAATATGAGAAATAAGTGCGTGTTCTTTTCCAACCAAGATATCAGATGCCATATGACAAGTTAGGAGTAGGGTTCAACCACCCCCTACCCCTGGACATCTTGGTAGAGAACATGCAAGGCCTAGGGATAGGCAACAAGGGTGGATTGGCATTATATCCCTATGCCAATCCTAATACAACATATACATTAGAGGATTATCTCCCATGGTCGACCACCAACCTTGTTAACCTCAACAACCCTTTCCCTTCGCTCAAGAGAGGAGAAAGTTAGAGAGCTCACCTCCAAAGGGAATATAGACAAGGTCAAGAAGGATCTTTAGAAGTCAAGTCAGAATATGAGGTAGCACCATGGGATCCCTTCGAATTAGATAGCAATCACTCACAAGTGACCCCCATGGATTATTATCAGGAAAGCCTCTTGGCAATGTTCCCTTTGGTGGCTTCCATTAAGCAAGTGCCACCACAAGACAATCAGGCCCCATTGTAGAGAGGTAAACAACCCCAATGGGACCAGATCAATTTGCTCGATCAAGACAAGCCTCTAATGTCGTGAACAATTTTTGGAGCCAACAAAGGCCTTTGGATCTCCAACAGTGATTATGAAGATGAAACTGAGATGGCCTATCTCAATCATATGCAACAATACCCCTTGGAGATTAATGACATATTTGAACAACTAAACATAGTGCTAGGGCATGAGTGGCATGTAGACCTAGTGCAGTGGGACCAAGTGTTGAATCCATGACTTTGGGCATACGGAGAACACATTTTGCCTAGAGACCCTATAGAAACATCAGTGTTGAGGGTAGACACTATCTTCCTATCCACACATAATACCGATCCATTCGTACCAATACCTCCAGAGCCAGACCCGAAGCATAGAGAACATCCATAATGTTCAAGTCATCACACCTACGGTAATGGAGACCAAAATCATTTCATCAACATGATCTCCATTGACTTAACCACCCCCATCCACAATCCAGCCAATCCAACACAATCATTGTATTTAGACATAGATGCCATAGACTGGGATCACATCAATTCACCACCATCTCCATTAGAGTACTGGCCTTTCGATGAAATTCTCCATTTCACCCTAGAGCCAACTCGAGATATCTTCCATGCTGAGGAGGAACCCAAGGTTCCCAAAGTAGATTTGAACTCAACAAATGATATCCACTTGATCCCAACTCCACACTAGTTGGAGGATAGGTCACACATGTTAGTCAAGGAGATGACTGACGTAGACATTGGCTTGGATCCAATGAATCCACAAATTATCAAGCTAGGGGTAAGCTTATCTCCCAAAGAGCAAGCTAACTACATTACCCTTATCAAAGAGAAGAAGGAGGTTTTTGCATGGTCCTACAAAGACATGTCGGGGCTAGATCCGTAGCTAGTCATGCATAACTTAATGCTTGATCCGAAAGTCAATCCCGTTAAGCAAAAACTATGTAATATGCACCCAATAGTGGCCTTGATGGTCAAAGACGAATTGCAAAAGCTATTGGATGCATAGTTTGTCATCTGTGTGGTTTACCCACCATGGTTGTCCAACATGGTGGTCGTCAAGAAGCCTCATGGGAGGATTTGCATATGCATTGATTTTTGAGATCTAAACAAAGCGAGTCCTAAGGATGATTTTCCCTTGCCAAGCATCGATGCATTGGTAGACGCTATAGTAGGTCACGAAATGCTATCCCTCATGGATGGTTTCTCGGGATACAATCAAATTTGTATCAATATTGAGGACCAACTAAAAATAGCGTTCACAACACCTTGGGGGACATTTTGTTATAAGGTCATGCATTTTGGCCTTAAAAATGCTGGTGCCACCTACCAACGTGCCATGACATACATCTTCCATGATCACATGCATAAAACTTTGGAAGATTACATGGATGATTTGTTGGCCAAATCTCTTTTGTGCCTAGATCATCTTGATGACTTAAGAAAGATCCTCGATCACCTCATGGAACATAAATTCAGACTGAATCCCAAGAAGTGCGTATTTGGCATCACATCTAGAAAACTCTTGGGTTTCATAGTCTCAAAGTGAGGCATCAAGGTGGACCCAAACAAAGTCAAGGCAATCCTTGAAATTCTCCCCCCAACTACCATTAAGCAGCTCAAAATCTTGCAGGGAAAGGTTGCATCAATTAAGCGCTTCATAGCGCAGCTATCTGACAAGTTTCGACCCATGAAAAAATTATTGCATAAGGGTGTAGCATTTCACTAGGATGACGAGTGTCGGTCAGCATTTGACGACATTAAATAATACTTAGCTTCGTCGCCAGTATTGGAACCACATAGACCAAGAGTGTCATTCTACTTATACATCTTAGTTACTAAGGTGGCGTTGGGTGCCATGCTAGCCCAAAAAAATGAACTTCACAAAGAATAGGCTACTTATTATCTTAGCCGCACCCTGATCAGTTATGAACTTAACTATGCATACATTGAGAAGCTCTGCTTGGCAATGGTGTTTGCTACCAAAAATTTATGCCATTACATGCTAAGAAACATGATGTATGTTGTGTCTAAGGAGAATACATTACGGTACATGATGATTCAAAATTATCATAGTAGCCGCACGGAAAAATGGATCATGTTGTTGATGGAGTTTGACATAGAGTTTATTGGACAAAAATCCATCAAAATTCAAGTCATAGTCGATCAACTAGCAGAGGCTCCCCTCAAATATGATCAGCCTCTGGTCATAGAACTAACCGATGATGGGGTCTTCCATGTCTCAGAATCGCTAGATTCTGATGAGCCTGAGTCACAAGCCGACCTAACCCTATTTTTTGATGGTTCTAAATGTGAGCAAGGGGGTGGCATGGGAATTGTATTCTTCACACTGCAAGGGGCTCCAATGCATCTGTCGTTTAAATTATACTTCCCGTGCACCAACAATAATGTAGAATATGAAGCCTTGCTCATAGGTCTTCAGACAACAATCACCATGAACATAAAATGATTGAAAATATTTGGTGATTCGTTGCTAATTATCAACCAATTTAAAGGGGTATTCCAGTGTAAATTCCTAGTTCTACAGGCCTACAAAGCCCTTGTGGACAAATTCTTGGAAAATCTTGAATGGTACGACATCAAGGCACTCCCTCGGTCATTGAATCATTTTGCAAAAACTATGGCCTCCTTGGGGTCACTAATATCGTAAGACATTTTTGGTGATATGACAACCATTCAATTCAAAACACTATAACAATCCATGAGACATTTTTGGAGCGTGCAAGCTCTGACTTAATGCCATGAATCCACCTGATCTAGATTGAACCATCCCTGGAAACGTTCTCTCAAATCCATGATTGTCTAAATCATGCCAACTGGGGGTCCTTGTTCTCCCCTACTCCCCTTAATAGCAACACAACACTATTCTTACAAGTTCTTTCCCACTCATCTTTTGCTAGGGATGAACTTCAAGAGGGATTTGCTGTTCATACCATCGAGGCTTCTGATCAGCAGGATTGGTATTCACCCATAAGGGACTACCTCAAGTTAGGTAACCTCCCACTTGGATTGACGCATGCTACAAAATGAGCATTCAAGTAGAAAGCGGCAAAGCATGTCTTGTTAGGAGACATTTTGTACCATCATAGCTATGAAGGAATCCTCCTTTGTTGCTTGGACCAACAAGAGTCCACTTGGGTGATCACCCAAGCACACGATGGTACATGCGGTGGCCACTTTAGTGGTATGGCCATCACAAAGTGCATTCTCTGCATGGGCTATTACTAGCCATATTTAGAGCGAGATTGTTGCGCATATGTAAGGAAGTGCATGATGTGTCAACACCATGCAAATTTGACACACGTACCTTCTCAGGCCTTGCATCCAATCCAATCGACTTGGCCATTTTCATAGTGGGGTTTAGATCTAATCAAAAATATCTCCCCTGCATCGTCAAGCCGTCACACGTTTGTCATAACGGCGATAGAGTACTTCACCAAATGGGTGGAAGCAATTTCGCTTACCTCTATGACTGGAACTTGCATTTCAAAGTTCATTTTACATAATATCATATGTCATTTTGGTATTCCATCTAAGATAATATTAGAGAATGGGACGTCATTCAAGAACAAATATGTGTGTGCTTTGACCACAAAGTAAAAAATTTAGCATAGTTTTTGGACACCCTATTATCTACAGGCAAATGGGCAAGCAGAGGTGTCAAACAAAATGCTAGTAGCCATCCTCAAAAAGATAGTCACAGACAGTCATAAGGATTGGCACATTCAGATCCCACTTGCCCTGTGGGCTTATCGCACTAGCATTTGGACACCCATTGGGGAAACTCAATTTTCAAAAGTGTATGGCTCCGAGGCTGTCATGCCTCTCGAGTTGGAAATTCCTTCCCTACGCATATCAATGCAAGAGTTCATTGATGATGACACTGCGTGGTAGGACCGGTTAGACCAACTTACGTTGCTCGACAAATGATGCATTAATGCTCTTGAGCATTTACGTATCTATCAAGAGCGACTTAAGAGGGCATACAACATGAAGGTTCACCTGAGGGACTTTCAAGTTGGTGACTTAGTCTTAAAAGAGAACCAAAAAAATTCTAACTTGTCGCCCCATCTAAGGGACAAATTCGTGGCAAACTAGTTATGTCCTTATGTCATCGATAATAAACTAGGACCTAGAACATACCGGCTAGCCTCTCTTGATGGAATAAAGGAACTAGAACCCTTGAACATCAGTCATTTACGGTAATTCCATATTTAAAAGAGCCATAGCCCAAAAAAAATGCTTCGAGGATTCTCGCAATCACTTGGTCAATCCCAAAATGCTCTAAGGATTCCTATAATCGCTTGGTCAATCCCAAAATGCTCCAAGGATGCCCATAATCACTTGGTCAATCCCAAATAGCTCCAAGGATTCCCACAATCACTTGGTCAACCCCAAATAGCTCCAAGGATTCCCACAATCGCTTGGTCAACCCCAAAAATGCCCCAAAGGTGCCCATTACCCCTTTGGTCAAACCAAAAAGCTCCAAGGATTCCCACAATCACTTGGTCAAAAATAAGAAAATTCAAAAACAATAAAATCATAAAAAAAAAACAAATATTTGCATCTCATTTCCTTGCATGCTCAAAATCATCACAACAATAAATAACTCTTTTTGCATCTCATATTCATACTCGCAAAAAAATCAATCCATCAAAAACACAAAAATAATAGCTACATTAAGCATCACATCCATACATTGCATATTTGTGGTCATATAGGTCAAAGGCACCATAGAACTGTAATTACTCGGAAAATCCATCTGTTCCCACATTTCTCCATTCTATAAATAGTCCATCAAAAATAACCACCATTCACGTTATTTTACCATATCATAGTCAGTGGTCTTCTAATGTATCTAGAGTTTTGTCATTCAGCTATCATTAGCCTTCTAGCCAAATACTGTACAAAGTCAGACAAATTTTCCAAAGGTAGAATTTTACTTGGATCACACCTTGTTACGTAACATCCCAACACAAATTAAAAAAAAATATATAAAAATTCCAAAGTTGTGTGAACGAAAGATGAAACCTGCAAAGCAATCCAAGTCACCATAAGAGAAATGGTTATCTTGTTCATCCCCCTATGCGAATGACCCAAGAATATTGAGAGTTGGGAAAAGGACAAGCATATTCCCTACCTAATTCCCTAAGAATCCCAAGTTCTCAAAAAGTTGCAAACATCATAAAATTTTGCAAAAGTCAAAACTCCAAAAATTTGACATCACCACCAAAGTGCATACATCAAACGACACATACAATAGTCATTCTCATCACTCAAAATTCAAATCCCTTGCTCAAAAAAAAAATATATATATATATAATAAAAATAAATAGTGATTTTTATCACTACAAAAGAGCAAGTATCCCAATACAATTGAATAAAAGAAGGGAGTCGAACTTGAATCCCTGGAACTCTCAGCATTCAAAAGGTCATGAAGTAAACCTCAGTACCGGTTTGGTGGATAGCCTATCGGTCATTGGTGGTAAACCTCCCGCATGAAGATATATCTGTCACATTAACTCGTGTACAGATTAATGTTTGCATATGGATGAGCTAGCTTATGGTATCCTAGATAGCACTGTAGATTAATCTGACTAAATACAACAAAGGAGTTAGTGGAGCTAATTTGGTGATCCTCAGTATGGGTTTGGTTGATAGCCTATCTGGAACTGGTAGTATCTTGACAAATACCACATAAACGAGCTCAATTGCACACACAGAGATGTGAAATAACTTGGTCAAATACAAGTCTGATTCATACCTTGTCGAAAAGTCTTGTAAGATAACATTACAGTACTGGCTAGTTGGTTAAAACATTTGAGTCTAAAAAAAAATTAACTACATTATAAACCTCCTGTGCAATTTGTCATCCTCGAATTGCCATCAAAAAATACAAAAATATCATGTATATAGCAAAATTCATTTACCACAACATTCGCCTAAGACAAAAATCCATAAGTTCTAAACAGTCTATGGTGCGCCCACCAAAAATCACAAATTTAATTCATCCTTTCCATTTGCATATCCTAAAAATTAGAAACATTTGCATTCATCATAACATATGCATCCATCAACATCAATTAACATGCATACATACACATTCAACAATAATTGAGCATAACATCAAATGCCGACATGTGTATAAACAAAATAAAGTCATCTATATATATCATCAAAAATACACCAAAACAAGCAATAAAATTGCCCGATGAGAGTGCTTTTGCACTTGACATTTCGGGCATGCAAAACAGACGTCGGGGTCACAAATCCTAACTATCATATTCCCTAAGAAGGCTACCATATCTGGACCACTCCACGGGAAGACGGATTGTTGAGAATTTTATCCCCAAATGATGTCACCAAAAGGGTCAAAACCCAACCAAAAATAGCAATAACATTGCCGAACGAAGGCACCTTTGCACCTGACATTCTTGGCATCCAAAACCAACGTCGGGCTCACAAATCCTCACTATCCTACTCCCTAAGAAGGCTACCATAGCCGGACCACTCCACGGGAAGACGGATTGCCGAGAATTTCATCCCCAAAATGGCATCCCAAAAAGGGTTCAAACCCACCAAAAATAGGTCTAAATGTCGAAAAACCGCACACACATTCAACGCTAAACATCTGAGGGCACCCTTACACAAGTCATCTTGGGTCAAGTGACTCATCACTTTTCTCATTTAGGTCATTCCCTCATTGATTCATCGCTTGAGGGGGTAGTCACACTTATTCAACAATCAACAAATACACACCCAATCATGAAAATGGCATGCATTCGAAGAATCATTGATAAAGACAATCATGCCCCTGCTTGGGGTAGCAAACAAGCAATAATCACAAGCTGATCAAACACTTGGCATTCATGAATCATGAAATCAAGGTTCCCATAGACAAAAGGTTGCACCCTTTGCCTATTCATGACTGATCAATGTCCAAGATCAAGTAACACCTCATCAAAAAAGGTTAACACTTGAATTGAGTTACTTCGCTCGTCAGAAGCAAGGATTCAAGAATGCATGCCCTTTCCATACTTGGGGTATCAAAATTTGGTTAGGTTACTAAGAAACCCTAATCATTAGTGCTTTGGTTATCTATTTTTTCTCAACACTGCGCCATGCATAGCGCATCCCAAAAAGGGGCATCTGTAGACACCAAAACAACACCAATCCGATTATGTGACTACAAACACTGATCGCACTAACACACACAGCCCCCAAGGTAGACCCCAGAGGTTAAACAGTGGTCCTAACCACTCTCACAATAGTTTTGGGAAGGTCAGGAGTCAATTTGGCACCTTCAGACACTCTACTTCATACTCGTTCCACACAGGGATGATTACAAACTGGTATTCACACCATCCAGGGACGATTAGTAGTATTCGCTCTAGGGTGGGGCAAATAGCAAGTTTGATGGAAAAAAAGTCAAATCTTGACAAATGGCATATCAGATCAACCACTTAACTCTTCCTTCCTTGCATGGGAGTGTGAGTGAGTATTTTTGAGTATTAGAGGCAGTTATAGAGGCAGTCATGAAGCCCCTAATTAGGGAGGAATCTTCCCTCCCCTGGAAAGGCATGATTGTCAAGTGGTGCCTCTACATGCTCAATCACAAGAGATCTCCAGGTCTATAAATTGGTGAATTTTCTCACCAAAAGAGAGAAAAAGAAGGAGCATTTTGAGCAACGAAGTGCTATCATTTTACTTCCACACACACACCTTTTGATTTGTGCCTTTCACATCCTTGATCTCTTTTGGAAGAGAGGTCATAGGGTGGTTATTGGAAGCATAAATCTGAAACCAAAACTCAAAATTTGGCCACAAAATCCTACCAAATTTTTTGACAACACCCCACAAGAGATTTTGAACCCATACCAAGTGGATTTGTGCCGAAATCGGCCCCCAAACGGGGGTCGTCCTGCCCCTGAGCGCACCCTAACACTGCTGTAGTTCTAATCGCCCCGCCTCGAGTGATTAGAAATCTGTGGCTGATTTCCCTTCTATTATTTTTGCATTTGATTCTATGCTGCTTAGATAGGTTGTCATTTAAATTTCACATTGTTTTGAGCAATTTTGATCATGTTTCTATCATTTCTCGCCTTTACTAACATGCAGGTAGCATCATCAAATTCTTGGTGATAGAGGCCAAATTGGGAAAATTTGACCTTCTTGGTCTTCCCAAAATGCCCCCAATTAGCTAAACCCAACTTTGCAGGTGATTTGGAGCTTCCCGAATATGACATTTGGGACAGTGCCTTTTGACATTTTGTTGCAGGTCTATTCGTCCTGCCCCAGAGTGAATACAAATATGTGATGAATTTCTTGACTGTTCCATTTGCAGTGTTTTCCTTGTGATTTTTTGATGTCCCTGTCAAATTTCCAATTCATTTGGAGCTATGCTAGTTATCGTTTTATTTACATCTTGCTTGCACTAATTGAAGGCGTGGGGATTGCATGTTTTATTTTATCTACAGGTGCTACTAATTATTTTTTGTTTCCTTGAACACATGATCTAGACATTGGAGGAGCATTAAGGATTCAACGTTCATATACACAAGTGACGGCGACGTTTTAGTCCGCCCATCTTACATGTGGGAACGTGAAAGAAGGATGGCTATCCATGGATGTGACAAGAAACATATTTAACGCTCCTATCCCTTAAAATGGAAGGATACATATTGTAAAATGACTTTAAAAGCATATCAATAAAGAGGTACGTATTCCATATTGCTTTTATCTCATGTCGATTCGTTTATGTTCTTTCCTTTCATGCATTTTTAGTATATATGCTTTTAGCGTTAAGTTTGGTTTTACATGCATCGTACTTGGAATTCTCCTTTTTTTTTTGTATCCTTGTGCTTTTAGTGGTGATCACGGTGGGACGCTTGTCCTCTGTTTGTATTGGAACATCACAACTGATGAGTCAGGTAGTAGCATGTTGGAAATGAGGCTCATAAGTACTACGTGCCTCACTCCCAACACCCCCTTCTCTAGCCACCATCGAACCAGAATCCTACCAATATGGAAGTCACCCTATACCCTCTTCACTGGGCTATCCACAGCCACCTCCTCCCCATGACCAAAGCATCATGTCAGTACATATTTCCACTGATCATGCAACGTCATCCTGATCGACAATCCATCTATGAAAATCCACAGAATTCGATAGATATCCTCCAAGGTCACTGTCATCTCCCCTATTGGGAGATGGAAGGTGTTGGTCCAAGGATCCCACAAGTTTATCAGGGCTATCAGATAGGCCCGATCCTCGACCATAGGCTCCAACTGAGTCACCATCTTGAGCCCAAGGGCATCAAGCCACTCCTAGTCATCCAAAGTTAGTGCCTCCCACGTATCAGTGAAAACCGTGGGCACAAGGTATCGACTCTTCACAACCTGTAAAGGAAAACAAAATAAAAACATTAAAATCATGAAAAATAGTATAGCAATAACATGAATATACAACAATGCATAAAACAAATGTAAATAAAAATAGACGAATGCCGAACAACAATATTCACAAAAATTCAAACAAAAAAATTCAAAAAATGGTTTGTCAGTCCTAGGGTTTTAACTCTAACTGATAAATTAAAAACAAACAAGCAAACAAATTCAAAAAAATGGTTCGTCAGTCCTAGGGTTTTTAATTCTAAATGATAAATTAAAAACAAACAAAAAATTCAAAAAACAGTTTGTCAGTCCTAAGGTTTTAACTCTAACTAATAAATTAAAAACAAACAAGCAAACAAATTAAAAAAAATGGTTTGTCAATCCTAGGGTTTTTAATTCTAACTGATAAATTAAAAACAAACAAAAAAATTCAAAAAATGGTTTGTTAGTACCTAGGGTTTCACTCTAGAGGTCAACTGATAAATTAAAAACACACACAAAAACAACAAAAAATAACTAGGGTTGTGCTACGTTTTACGCTCAGTTTTACCCTATGTTTCTAACCTAAGTTTTGATCTTTGTTTAACTAGGGTTAAGTGAAGTTTTTCAGTTACGTTTTCAACTAAGTTTTCAGCTAAGTTATAAACTAAATTTTGATCTTTGTTTACCTAAGGTTTTTACCTAAGTTTTCATGAAGCCATAAAACAACAAGTCACACATAATGACATACATTTAATTAGGGTTTTCATTTTTAATTTGAACAACAAACTACAAAAGAAACAACAAATAAATTGTGGTATTAAAAACTGTAACAACAAAATACAAGCAATAACGAGGAAGATCACTTACTAGTATCGCTTCGGCTCTGCCACTCGATCCAATTCATGCACTCATGGTAGAAGGAAAAATTTGGCAGTGCTTCACTTCGTAGAATCAGCCTCCTCCTCCTCAGAGCTCCAAATTGCCAAAAAATTTGAATGCAAATGAGCCCAAATCCTAGTTTTGGCCTTTAAATAGGATTCTAAGCCTGTAATCATTCCTCCCTGGGATGAGCACTCTGGTTAGCGCTTGTTCCACCATGGGATGAATACTAAACTGGTATTCATCCCACCCAGGAACGAATACAGGGCAAAAACTTCAAAAATAGCAAAAACTGCACACAAATGCACCAAAACAAGCAATAAAATTACCTAATGAGAGTGCTTTTGCACTTGACATTTTGGGCATGCAAAATAGACGTCGGGGTCACAAATCCTCACTATCCTATTCCCTAATAAGACTACCATAGCTAGACCACTCCACGGGAAGATGGATTGTCGAGAATTTTATCCCCAAATGATGTCACCAAAAGGGTCAAAACCCAACCAAAAATAGCAATAACATTGTCGAACAAAGGTGCCTTTGCGCCTGACATTCTTGGCATCCAAAACCGATGTCGGGCTCACAAATCCTCACTATCCTACTCCCTAATAAGGCTACCATATCTGGACCACTCCATGGGAAGACGGATTACCGATAATTTCTTCCCCAAAACCGCATCCCAAAAAGGGTTCAAACCCACAAAAAATAGGTCTAAATGTCAAAAAACTGCATGCACATTCAACGCTAACCATCTGAATGCACCCTTACCTCAGTCATATTGGGTCAAGAAACTCGTCACTTTTCTCATGTAGGTCATTCCATCATCGATTTGTTGCTTGAGGGGGTAGTCACACTTAGTCACCAATCAACAAATACACACCCAATCATGGAAATGGCATGCATTCGAAGAATCATTGATAAATACAATCACGCTCCTGCTTGGGGTAGGAAACAAGAAATAATCACAAACTAATCAAACACTTGGCATTCATGAATCATGAACTCAAGGTTCCCACAGACAAAAGGTTGTGCCCTTTACCTATTCATGACTGATCAATGTCCAAGCTCAAGTAACACCTCACCGAAAAAGGTTAACACTTGAATTGAGTTCCTTCGCTCATCAGAAGTAGGGATTCAAGAATGCATGCCATTTTCATACTTGGGGCATCAAAATTTGTGTAGGTTACTAAGAAACCCTAATCATTAGTTCTTTGGTTATCTATTTTTGCTCAGCACTGCACCACGCGCAGTGCATCCCAAAAATGGGCATCTATAGACACCAAAACAATTCCTATCCGAGTATGTGACTGCAAGCACTGATTGCATTAACGCACACAGACCCAAGGGCAGCCCCCAGAGGTTAAACAGTGGTCCTAACCACTCTCACAGTAGTTTTTGGGAAGGTCAGGAGTCAATTTTACACCTTTAGGCACTCTGATCCATACTCGTTCCACCCAAGGATGATTACAAACTGGTATTTGCCCCACCCAGGGATGATTAGCAGTATGCACTCCAGGGTGGGGCAAATAGCAGGTTTGATGGGCAAAAATTCAAATGTCGACAAATGGTAGCTTAGATCCACCACTTAATTCTTCCTTCATTGCATGGGAGTGTGAGTGAGCATTTTTTAGCATTAGAGGCAGTTACAGGGGTAGTCATGAAACCCCTAATCAGGGAGGAATCTTCCCTCCCCTGGAAAGGCATGATTTCCAAGTGGTGCCTCTGCATGCTCATCCAAAGAGACCTCCAGGTCTATAAATTGGTGAGTCTTCTCACCCCAAAGAGAGATAGAGAAGGAGCATTTTGAGAAACGAAGTGTTGTCATTTTACTTCCACACACACACCTTTTTATTTGTGCCTTTCGCATCCTTGATCTCTTTTGGAAGAGAGGTCATAGGGTGGTTATTGGAAGCGCAAATCCAAAACCAAAACCTGATATTTGGCCACAACATCCTACCAAATTTGTTGAAAACACCCCACAAGATATTTTGGACCCATCCCAAGTGGATTGGTGCTGAAATCGAGCCCCAAACAATGGGTGTCCTGCCCATGGGCGCCCCCCACACTGTTGCAGTTCTAATCGCCCCATCCTAGAGTGATTAGAAATATATGGTAGATTTCCCTTCTGTTATTTTTGCATTTGATTCTATGCTGCTTAGATAGGTTGTCATTTAAATTTCACATTTTTTGAGCAATTTTGATCATGTTTCTATCATTTCTCACCTTTACTAACATGTAGGTAGCATCATCAAATTATCGGTGATAGAGGCCAAATTGGGAAAATCTGACCTTCTGGGTCTTCCCAAAATGCCCCCAATTAGCTAAAACAAACTTTGCAAGTTATTTGGAGCTTCCCAGATATGAAATTTGGGACAGTGCCTTTGACGTTTTGTTGTAGGTCTATTCATCCCGTCCCAGAGTGAATACAAATCTATGATGAATTTCCCAAATGTTCCATTTGTAGTGTTTTCCTTGTGATGTTTTGATGCCCCTGTCAAATTTTTAGTTCATTTGGAGCTATGCTAGTTATCATTTTATTTACATCTTGCTTGCACTAATTGAAGGCATGGGGATTGCATTTTTTATTTTATCTATAGGTGCTACTGACTATTTCTGTTTCCTTGAATGTAGGATCTAGGCATTGGAGGAGCAGAAAGGAGTCAACATTCATATACACAAGCGGTGGTGATGTTTTGGTCCACCCATCTTACATGTGGGCACGCAAAAGAAGGATGGCTATCCATGGATGTGACAAGAAACATATTTAATGCTCCTATCCCTTAAAATGGAAGGAGACGTATTGTAACATGACTTTAAAATCATATCAATAAAGAGGGTTGTATTCCATATTGCTTTTATCTCATGTCGATTCATTTATGTTCTTTCCTTTCATGCATTTTCAATATATAGGCTTTTAGCGTTAAGTTTGGTTTTACATGCATCATACTTGGCATTATCCTTTTTGTTTCCATATCCTTGTGCTTTCAATACAAAAGGAATATATATCCCAAAATAAACCCTAAAACAAAACCCTAAATCTTAAAGTCCTAAAGATAATAAATTACAATATATTTTGGGGGCAATTTTTCATCTTTTAGTGCCAAAAGCTAAATAACTCTAACCTACTAACTAGACACCTCACACACATAACCTTCACTTACACACATGACACATACTATATACACAAATATCAAACTCACACCATAATGTAAATATTTACAATGGTACCAAATAATGTAATACCTCCAACATTAAAACATCTCCTTTGAATTCTCTTTATTACTTTAATGGATAAATCAAAAGATTTACCTAAAGCGACCAAAATATGACCATTTGATCAAACAACTAATAAAATGTAAATTGTTCATAAATGCTTCTTTTATTCATCAAGAGTGTTTTAGGTTACAAAATAAGTCTCACTATTTTCTTCACAAATATGAAGCATTCTGATGGTGTCCTTTAGAGCTCCTCAATGAAGGTGGGCTTATATGCATGTGTGCCATCATTAGTTTGTTGATGTGTGTTCTTTTGTAACTTTTTAGGACCTGCAAAATATTGTTAGTACATTTGGGGGCCTACCTTGTTCAAGCCTGATGATTATAAAGATAAATCGACATGAAAACTATATTGAAAAGTGCTAAAAATTGAGGGAAATACTATAAAAATACTAAATAGCTGATACCTTCTTGATTTTATGTTGTAGACCTTACTATACGGTCAATTTGTAGGGTGGCCAGTGAAATAAATCCTAGATTCATAGGTTGTGGGGTGAATTGGTCTGTAGCTAAATTCTGATGAAGATCCTATATCCATATGGGCTCCAGAAGTGATTTGATGTTGTCTGTATGATGCAAATTTTTTGAAGAAGATTCTATAATGATTTCTACAAAGTTTTGGTAAGATGACCAAAAGGAGATAGAGAGGTAAAATGAAGGGAAGGGACCTCTATTTATAGGAAAATCCAAGGTCAAGGGGGGTGGTTAGGTATACTAGACCCTAAATTCAATTCCTAGTAAGGTTAAGTTAGAGTTTGGGCGGTGGTAAGCTTAGTCATCCTCTCACATGCCCTAAAGGAATATCTCATCCTCACACATGTGTGAGCAAGGATTAGGATTAGCTAGGGTTAACTAACTCCTAGTTTATATTGAGTTTTAATTAATATTTCTAGGAAATATCCTAATTAACTTAGGGTGCACACATGTGTGAGGACATGCTTAGGACTAATTAGATCATTAATCCTAATAAAATCCTATTAATGATAAAGTGCATGTTTAGTGAAAGTCACTTGCAAATTAGAATCCTAATTAGCCTTAATTAGAATTTTTAGTAGGCAATGGTCCCATGGGGTCCTAATTAGGTGTATAAAAGGGCTTAGGTGGCCTTAGGGAGCTAGTAAATAGCCTCATAGTGGGTAGAAGGTGTTTTGGATGGATTTTATAAAGCTTTTTAGCTTTGTGCCTATGGATGACTATGGTGGCCTATGGATGACTACAACAGTCTACGATGGCCTATGATAACCTATTATGGCCTATGATGGCCTATTCAAATCTAGAAGTGTCTATGCATATCTTAAAGTATATAGGGATGAGCATGTGTGACTTTTGGGTGTCTACATTTACCCATTTTTGTACTATGTTGTGTGGAACACAATTTAGTTAAAAAAATATGATGTGAGAAGGCGATGAGGTGTTTGTGAAATGGAGGAGAAAGGGAAAGGGAGGAATGGGATCAAATAAAAGGTATGTAGTCACTCGAAGCGTGACCATACAATATTGATTGATAGCCAAATGAGGAAGGGAAAATATAAATAGGAGAAGAATGGAATCCAATCAAAGGTATGTAGTTGCTCGAAGCGTGACCATACAACATTGATATAAAATCCAAATGAGGAATATGATCTAATCAAAGGTATGTAGCCACTCAAAGCATGACCATACAACATTGATCAATAACCAAAAGGAGAGAGGAGAATATGGAAAGAAGAAGAATGGAATCCAATCAAAGGTATGTAGCTACTCAAAGAGTGACCATACAACATTGATATGAAGTCCAAATGAGGAATAGGATGTAATAAAAGGTATGTAGCCACTCAAAGTGTGACCATAAAAAATTGATTGAGAACCAGTAGAAGTAGAGGGAATGTGAAGAAAAAGAGAAGAATGGGTGAATTCAAATTATGGGATGCAGATGAATGGTTGTGGATGGAACATGATGGTGAAATTTATGATTTTTCCAATTTGGTACGATGTTTTACAATATTGTATTGGTTTTTTGTGAGGGCAACTTATGACTACTTTTCTTTTGTGATCAATGCAAGATGGTCCAAATACAAATAGAACAAATACATATTCAAATTTTTTCTTCTGATTTATTGATGAGTACATGATGACATCTGTCAAGCTATTCTAGCTGAGTGGCATGGATAAATCAAGTCTAACATTTAGTATGTGGTGATCATCGATATACATGAATGAAAGAAAGACATATTCGATATTGTGAGTGGATCTTATGACTTAACAAATATCTAATTTGGGATGAGGTTTATCTTGAGATAATTTTCAACAAAAAAATTTGTAGATAGATGGGATATCTATGATTTGGATGTTTGATTGTTTGATTACATGCAAAGTGGATTTGTATATGAATACCCCCTCAAATGAGGAATCATCAATGATACAAATGAAATGTAGTGATTGTGGTGATGAGTTGATTGATAGAAGAAAATGGTGATAAAAGGTGAAGAATTTGGTCAGGTAGGGGTGGGAATAGAAGAAGAAACTATTGGGGTGAAGAATTGAAAATGGTGTCATGAGGCCTAGTACACAGGGTGACCTATGAATTGGACTGTAGTTCGTAGGGCAGCCTACGAACTAGACTATAGTTCATAGGGTGACCTACGAACTGGACTATTTTACCTCTATGCAATGTTTTTGTAGTTTGGGGGACCAAACGATGTCATAATTGGACAAAACTTATACCGTTGGAAAGATATTTTTGAGCCTAATACAATGGAGAAACTTTTGGGAAATTTGGATATGATTTGGTAGATGAAAAGTTAGACCAAATATGACCCTACTTTTAGAAATTATGAGTGCATAATTTCAAGCCTTGTGAAGGGTGCACATGATGATTTTGTATTGTGCGTACATACTATATGTGTGATTTTATGTGTATGTAAGGTGTACATGTAGTGAAATGTGTTTGATATAAATGATGTGTGTTAGGTACGATGAACATAATTGAACATGAGTATGTATGAATGATGATGTGTAGAGGTTATATGTGATAACCTACATACATGCAGGATGTAAGAATGTAGAAAAATGGAGGGCACTCCACCTTGTGTTGATACCATATTACTTATCATGGCTAATAAAATATAAATTAAGTACATTGACCAATGACTAGAACATGAAATAAGAAAACATGTGGTGTACAAACTGACTAAGGTGTACAAGATGCACATGAAAGAGATGTAACAAATCATGAGATGATGAAGTGAATGAGATATGAAAGTATTAATGAGAATATATATGTGATAAACATAATTAGTGATGATGATGCACAACCCTAATTCTCAAGCGTAGTTAATGTTTAAAAAGATTTTCTGGAAGCTCAAATGACATAGTGTGAAGAATAAAATTGATCTAGTGGCCAATCAATATCATGAAGATATCTTAAATATCATAACTAAGGTTGAATCGTTCATGGACCTATGTGTGCACATGATATTTATCTATCCATTTTGAGGGAGGTTGGACTAAATAGTTGTAAACTTAGCCAAAGTAGCTAGCTCATACACAAGCGCACAATGATCTATACAAGAGAAGGTCACTAATGTGATAGATGTATCACTACTTGTAAGGCTATTCCATTGGTAGGAAGGCTCTTGGAGCCTATTTCTAGATATGGAAATCATCTTATGATGTTATGTTAAACTAATTGACCAAAGGGAGTCAAGCATAGTGGTAATACCCTTGGAAGATTTTCCTTTTGTATTCTACTCCTCTTCCTTTTCATTCTTTTTTTTGTGATGCTCTTTTCTATTGTATTTTTTGTGGGTGTTGGATTTTTTTTCTACCCATTTTCTATTTTTGCTTATGCTTGTTCCTTTATTTATCCCTAGGTAATATTTTGATCACACAAATGATAGGATGATTAGGGGAAACCATTCGCTACATGGTGAGGCTTACGCAAGGTGTTATCCTCCCTAGACTCAAAATTTACTTAAGATGTAAAGTGTGAGTGGTCCATGAACAAACTCAATTAAGCTAGAGAAAGTCTTGAAATCCTATAGATTTTGATGACATTCGATATAGGTTTATTAAACTTTGATACAGGTTTATTAAACTAACCATGAATGGTTGAGAAATAGAAAGACTTTTTGTTAACATGTAGCTAAGAATAGAACCGATACCATGATGTATACGAGAAATGGAATGCTTATGTACAAGGAAGACAAAGAACATGACTAGGGGTGATGTCTACATGATGCGACAAAATACCTAAAAATGTATAGGAGGATGTGACTAATGTGTTTCTTGATAATGCAAAGTAAGTGAGATAGATAGATGCAAGAAGGTGTACCCAAAATGTGGGTTTCCATATACAAGACCAAATCCAAAAGGTGTGGATGGATGCATGAAATAGTCAAAATGAATGTCAATATTTTGTTGTTATCAATGTGATTGATGGATGTAGATGATTATGATGGAATAGGTGGGGAGGTGAGCCTATGAAATGGAGAAGTATGGAGAAAATAAGAATAGGATCTAATCAAAGGTATGTATCCACTCAAAGCATGACCATACAACATTGATTGAGAACTAAAATATGTAGAAATAAGAAGAGGATGATGAAAATAGGATCAAATAAAAGGTATGAAGTTGCTCTAAGCATGACCATACAACATTGATATAAATCCAAGTGATATAGAAGATTGGTGGAAAAGAGGAAAATAACATGCAAGATATGTCACCAATGGACGGTTTTGATTTGTTTGCATCGTTTTTGTTTTTTTTTTAATGTTTGTTGTGTTTGATGTTGAACGTACAAGAATGTACAAGCAGAGATCTTTACAAGGACCAAGAAGTGAAAAAATTATAGGCTAGAATATGCTAGACTATGTGTATGCTATGCTTATGACTAGGCTATGAGTATGCTATGCTAGGCTATGTTATGTTAGGCTATGTCTATGGAGAAATCTAGTTCCAAATTTTTGCTGAGGTTTTTGAAAAAACCTATCCAAATTTTTGTTGAGGTTTTTGGAAAACCCTATCCAAATTTTTTCTAAGGTTTTTGGAAAACCCTATCCAAATTTTTGCTAAGGTTTTTGGAAAACCCTATCCAAATTTTTTCTGAGGTTTTTGGAAAACCCTATCCAAATTTTTATTGGGATTTTTGGAAAAACCTATCCAAATTTATATTGAAGTTTTTGGATAAACCTTTGTTTGGTAAGAGATTCTAAAAATATTGTTCCAAAATTTTATTGAGGATTTTGGAGAAACTTGGGTTGCTAAGGGATTCTAAAAAGAATGTTCCAAAATTTTATTGAGGATTTTGGAGAAACCTGGTTTGCTAAGAGATTCTAAAAAGAATATTCTAAAATTTTACTGAGGATTTTGGAGAAACCTAGTTTTTGGAAAAACCATTGTGATGAAGGTAAGGCAAAAGGGTGCAACCTTTTGAACCTAGCGATTGATGTGATTTGATGAGGGTGAGGTAAAGGACACAACCTTTGACAAAAGGATGCAACCTTTTGAACCTGGCGATTGATTATGATGGTGAAATGCTATGAGGTTTGTGGAAAAACCTATTGTTGTTGAATGAGTTGTTGATACATGGTAAAGGGTGCAACCTTTAATAAAATAATACCTTTTTTTAGGATCTAGCAATGTTATGTGATTGATGGTGATTTATTTGTGAGTGCAATATTGGGTGGCACCATCATGAGTAGATGAGAGGTGATGAAGTACGAATATGCAAGGAGGATTAACTCCATGAAAGAGAACTATGGTTGGAAAGAAAGAAAACCCTCTCCTAAGAATAGAAGTGGTTTGAAAAAGGGAATGTGATCCCTTAATTGCAAAATCATGTATAAGGAGGGGGAGAAAATTCCCCCAATCATAAATATTTTATGGAAATAAGATGAATTGTGTCAATTGTGAATGATGAAGTGAAAGGATATAAAAAACCTCCTTCGATTGTGAAAGATGGATTGGAAGAAGATGAAATTTCCCCAATTGTGAATGATGGTTTTGGAGAAAGTGACATTATACCAATGTTGAATGATGTATGAGGAGAAAATGAAATTGCCCCAGTTTTAAATGATTGACCGAAGGAAGATGAAATTACCCTCATGTTGAATGATGTATGGGGAGAAGATGAAATTGTCCTAGTTTTGAATGATGGATTGGAGAGAGGGTGAAGCTGCCCCTATTTTGAAGGATGGATGGGATAATATGAAATTACCCCCAATTTTGAATGATGGATAAGGAGAATATGAAATTACCCCAGTTTTGAATGATGGATTGGGGAGAATATGAAGTTGCCCTAGTTTTGAATTATGGATTGGAGGAAGATGAAATTACCCATGTGTTGAATGATGTATAGGGAGAATATGAAATTGCTACCCAATTTTTAATTATGGTTGGGGGGAAGATGAAGTTGCCCCAATTTTTTAATGATGGATTAGGAGAAGATGAAATTATCCCTATTTTTGAATGATGTATCGGGAGAAGATGAAATTACCCCTAGTTTTGAATGATGGAAGGGGAGAAGATGAAATTACCTCAATTTTTGAAAGAAGGAATGCAAGGAAGTGAAACTTACCTATATGTGGAGGGTGTGGAAGAAAGAGAGACACTCCTCCAAATCATCTAGTCATGGAAGATGTGGAAAAAATGGATAAAACCATTGTAGAAGGTTGATGAAATGAATGGTGGAATGAATGAAGATGTGATTGAAAAATGATGAACCATCAGATGTCAAGAATGGTAGAAAAGGAAAATGGGTGCTATATAGGAACATAGCCACACATAGCAAGAATAATGAAATAGAAAATTTGAGGTTCACAAGGTGGCCTACAAACTAAACTAGAGTTTGTAGGTCGGCTTGCAAAGTGGACTGGATTTCGTAGGGCAGCCTACGAAATGAACTTTTTGACCTCTGTGTAGTATTTTGGTAGTTTAGGGAACCAAATGATGTCAAAATTGGATAAAACATATACCGTTGGAAATCTCTTTTCGAGCCTAATCCAATGGTAAAATTTTTAGGAATTTTGGAGATGATATGATGGGAAAAATTTGGGTCAAATATGATCCTTATTTTAGAAGTGATGAATGTACGATTTCAAGCCTTTTGAAAGGGAAAATTGACATGATTAGTGAAATGGTCAATGGGTGATGATGGAGAAGAAGAAAGGGAAATTGAAGAAGTTAGGAAGGAGGAGAATATGTAAGGGAAGGAAGAATAGTGAATGCAACATAACCAAAAGGAATACTATGTAGGTGGAGGAAGATGAAAAGTGGAAGTGGATGATGGTGGAAGTGGAGTAATGGGCACATCTTGACGGAGAGGATAATGTTGATGATGAGTAGTGATACTAATCATGCCAACTATTCCTCAGGAAGGAGGATTGTGGTGGACATGATTGAATTTCCTTGATTGGGCTTGTTGAGCGAGTTAAGTATCATGAGGATTAGTCCCCCTGTGTTCAGGTAATGGGTTCTGATAATTACCCAAATTTTTATTTTATGGTGTGATGGGGTTTGAAACTTGAATAGTACCATGATCAATAAGATCCTTGACTAAGTCATGAAAGGTGCAACAAGAACAAACATCATGGCCACATTGGCAATGGTAAACATAAAAGTCATGTTCGATGTGCCCATGAGGGTTGGGTCAAGTTGGATCTATGGGTCGAATGTCTAGTAACATGACATGACCAACATCAAACAATCTCTAGAATAAAGTAGGTAGAGGTTCAAAAAGTGAAGTCCAATTGTGATGTCAATGTGAAGGACGAGGACCGCAAAATCGATGTAGATTGGATGGAGGAGGTGCATTAGTATGAGACAACTACTATTGTGGAGGAGGAGGTTGTGAGATTTATGAAGAGGATGGAGAGGCTACCGCTACTTGATTGGTCTATGGCAGTTCAGAGAAGGGTTGATTCAATGTATTGCAATTGAAGTGTAAGATGGCTTCTATTGAAGTTTGATTTTTCTAGATTGGACTTTGATGTCCTCGATGACCTTTACTTGAGTAATGGCTTCATCAAATATGTGGTTTTGATGAAGTTGCAAAGGTGTAGAGATGTGTTTATGATAAATTTTGGTAAATAGTGTAATGGGTTCAGTAGATGGAAGGCTATGAGCTAGGTCATGGATGATTGATCTCCATCGAGAAATGAAATCCATGACATGTTCATCATTAGCCTATCATAAGGTGTAGACATCAGAAAAGTTCATCTTCTTCTTGATGTTGATGGAGAAATGTTTGAGAAATAAATTGGCCAACTATTCAAATGTGAATAGGCTATGGCATGGGAGCATGTTGTACCAAGCAAGAGCTTGTCCCCCAAGTGAGAGAGAAAAGGTACATAACATGAGGGGATCACTACTATGAAGTTGATAACATGCAAAGTGATAGTTATTGATGTGTTCACAAGGATCCTCTTTACCTTTGTATTTATCGAACTTTAGGATCTCAAAGTGATAAGGGTAAGGAGGGATAGGAACATAAGGGTGGACTAGATTATTGTAGAGTTCATCGTATGTGGGTTTTTGTGGTCCATAACTAGCTATATAGAGGTTTAGCATCTTAAATTTATCTTGTAGAATTTGAAGTTTGGGTGCTAGAGGTATAGAGGATTGTGCGGGGGTAGGTGGAGCCTAAGAATATGGTGGATATTGGAGCTTTTGTTCCTCCCAGTGTGGGGAAGGGATATATTGCAATGGTGCCTATAGGTGGGGCTTTTGGATGGCGTAGGATGTCAAAGCTGATGGGACACTCTACTGTAGAGTAGGTACCTACTAGGGGTAGAAATATTATGGTTACAGGGTTTGTGGTTGTCGAACCAGGATCTTCTAGAGAGGGGACTACTATAATGTTTGGATTGTAGGATATTATGACCAATAAGGAGGTGTCATGAATAATGTCGGTGTATCAGGATGTGGAATTAGTGGTATTTGGATAAATGGTGATAGTGGTGGGTGATATGAGGTATAAAAATATGGTACCTAAATCTGGCTAGGAGCATGATGAGTAAAGAAGCCAGTCGATGTAGGATGCCTTGGAGTATTGGTGGGATAAGACGTAGGTCATGGATAATAGGTAGGAAATAAACTAGGAGGTGGATCTCGAAATGGAGGTGATGGAGGGATTCAAAATATGGAAGTAGAAAAATATGGAAGTGGAATAGAGGGTGGTGCACCATACATTCTAGGAGGGTGGAATGTAGGTGGAGGTAATGATGAGGAAGGAACATGGGCTTCCATAGTAGGATCTTGAGGAGGTGGTGTGGTGAAAATATCCTCATTGGATAAGGGGGATGAGGTCTATTGATGTAGCTGATATGAGAATTTTTGTGAGTGAGGAGGTGATTGTGAGGTAGCATTGAAGGATGTAAAGAAGGATTGTTGAGAATATTATGGTTGCGACACTTGAGAAGTATCCTGATACGATGATGTGAATGGTGCATATTGTGGATTTAAAGGAGGATACAATGAAGGGATATGTGATGACGATGCTTGAGTGCTTGGAATGAAATATGAAGAATATCATACCATCCCTATGATAGGGGTAAATGAGGAAACCTCGGGATAAGTATGATTGAACAAGGAAGAGTCATTCTTGAATAGTGATTGAGATAGACTCTAGAAGAAAGGATGTACGAAGGTAGGTGAAGTAGGGAGAGTCTCCTCAAGGTAGGTAAAGTAGGGTAAGTCTCCTCATAAATAGTAAATAATTGAGGTGGATGTCTTGGAGCGGTGTAGATGATGTGATCACAAAATATGGAAGATAGATTAGGTGAAGGTGAATGGGGAAGAAGTGGGTGATCTTCATTGGATGAAGTGGGAGTCTCATCATGAGACATAGTGTGTATGTGAGGTAAATATGGACCTATGGGGAGGTCTATTGTGAGTGTGGAAACTTCCCCTATAGAGGGAGGGGGAGAAGTAGATTGACTGAAAGTGGTGAAAGAAGCCTCCTCCTCAAGATGCACTTGCTCGCATGCTTGACTATGTGTGACAAAAGGTATGGTGATGTGCATTATGAATTAGTGCTCAGAACTGTATAGAAATAGAAATCTAAGGTTCTAGGTGTGATTTGTGTAAGGTTTTTTAGGTAGCCCTATGAGATTTGGAAAAATTTTGTGTCTGGAAATAGGATTCATAGGTCACTATGTAAAATAGGACCTAGTTTGTAGGTTGACCTACGAATTGGACTCAGATTGTGACTCAAATAGAAAATCAAAAGTGACAGGCTATAAATAGCCAATAGATGTGCTACTGATCAGTGAATGTGCTGAAACCAATTTTGTGAGCATACAAACAACACGTAACTAGAATCAATTCTAAATGCAAAAAATAAAATGTTTGTTTGTTTTGTGTGTTTTGATGTTGAAATGTACCTCCTAGAAAATATCACGAGTAGTGGGGTGAAATTCTAGAAATAACAAGAATGTTGTCAGTATGGAACCTTCTACAAAACCCAAGGGAGCACAAAATAGAAAAATGTCTCAACGGACAAGTGGTAACTTGAATGGAAGGTGCAATAAAATGATAACCAAATGCAAGGAAACTCAAAATGCGCTAATGAGTCCAATATCCTCTCACAAGAAGAGGGAGCATTGTCTAAGACTTGCTACTAGCCCAACTAGGTGTTTGCTTCACTCTCGGGTGAGCTTAGTCAAGAACGACAGTTACCGTATTCACTAATTATGTGAGCCTTGTGAATGAAGGTGTCTAATGTTGTCCTACTCTGAAGGTCCCTTTCGATGATGAATTCTAGAAAACCAGTCTCAAGAGTAGGGGATTTTTTGGTGATGAAGTCCAAAAAACCACTCCTAGGGGCTACTAAGGTGTCTAGGGGATGATATGGTGGAAGGAGATGAATTCCAATATCACCAATCTTGAACGATGGATTGGGGATGAAGTCCAATATCACCACCCTAGATAGAAATAAAACTAACCCTAGATAAATTTTTAAAATTGAAAACTATCCTAGATATGTTTTGGAAATGAAATATGATCTAGAAAGCACAAAGGTAAGCAAATCAGAAAGAGATATGAAGTCCTAATGTAAATGACTTGAAAAGATATTGAAATGTGATTTACAAATTTGAAAGAGATTGAAATGTACCCAAAGGATTTTGGAAAGAAATTTTGAATTGTAAACCCTAATGACTTGAAAGAAATTGGAAAGATTAACCTAAATGTGATTTTGGAAAAATATTTGCAAAAAGGAATGTAAAGGACATGAAAGAGATTTGCAAAAGCTAATCCTAGATGCAAGTGTGAAAGAAATTTGAAATGCTTTTGAAATGAAATTGCAAAATGATGTGAAAGAGATTGTAAACCTATCCTAGATGCAAGTTAAAAAAGAAATTTGAAATGATTTTGAAAAGGTATTGTAAAATGACATGAAAGGAATTTGAAAGTCTATTCTAGATGCAAGATCGAAAAGAAATTTGAAATGATTTTGAAAAGGGGTTGCAAAATGACATGAAAGGGATTTGAAAGTCTATTCAAGATGTCAATTTGAAAAGGAATTTGAAATGACTTTTGATAAGGAATTATGAAATAATTGTGAAAGAAATATCAAATCTAATATTAAATGCAAGGTGGGAAGGAAATTTGAAATGAAAGTGTGAAATGGGGTGAAAGAGATTGTAAAAACTAATCCTAAGTGCAAGTTGGGAAAGAAATTTGAAATACCTTTTGGAAAGAAAAAGTTGAAAATTTGATCTGGATATAAATTTGAAAGGAGATTTTGTAAAGATCTAACTAATGCATGAAAATATGATTTGAAAGAGACGATTTATGACTAAGAAGTTTCGAGGTGTAGACCAATTGGTTCATCCAAACCCCATAAGGGGGGTGGAGGTCCAAGGTTCAAATATTGGGCATTGTCGGATATGCTTGTCCCTTTCCTGGTGCTTTCAATAGTGTAAAAGGTTCAAAATGATTGTGGCATGGCGGTTATAGGGGCGGAATGCATGAAGATCTATGTGGCGGCTTTCGAGGCGGATAGCACAGAATACTATGGTGGCCATAAAAATATGGACAACCTGTCCGGATTCGTGGCGGCTACCAATTCCACCATGTTAAAAAAAAAGATGATTTGTGAAGATTGAAAACAAATAAGAGTCTATTCTAATGGCTTAAAAAGGGATGAAACTTTGATTTGAAAAGGTGATAAATAAGGTTGATAAAATTTAAGCTATTTGATTCTACACTAACATGTTAACCCTAATCTATGTATTAAAAAGAAAACCTCATAAAATGTCATGATGCATTTGAAGGTAAAATTTCCTTATGAAAGAATGACAAAACCAAGGGGTCTCGAGGGGAATACCTAGCTCCTATGGTGTCATATGAGTTTCTTAATATCTTTCCTATGATACCATACTATTTTAGGGTGCTCTAAGATAGTCTAAAAAAAATTGCAAGGTGGCCTATGAATGGGATGTTGATTCATAAGTTGGGGGGCGAATTGGGTTTAGGAGCCTAAAACTCCTGTTCTGTTGACCTGAAGTGTATATCAAGGTTTTTTAGGGTTATATTTTTCCATGAGAGTACCCGTAATAGCAACAAAAAACCAAAAATCACATCATATTCATAAGAAGAATTATTTTAACACAACTTTTGTGGGGTCCCACTAGACGTGCTAGAATGAAGTGACCAAAATACAACCATTTGATCAAACAACTAACAAAATGTAAATTTTTTAGAAATGTTGCTTTTATTCATCAAGAGTGTTTTAGGTTACAAAACAAGTCTCCCTATTTTCTTCACAAATATGAAGCATTATGATGGTGTCCTTTAGAGCTCCTCAATGAAGGTGGGCTTCTATGCATGTGTGCCACCGGTAATTTTCTAATGTGTGTTCTTTTATACTTGTTTAGGACCTATAAAATATTGTTAGTGCATTTGGGGGTCTGCCTTGGTCAAGCCCCATTATTATAAAGACAAATCGACATGAAAACTATATTAAAAAGTGCTAAAAACTAAGGGAAATATTGTAAAAACACTAAATAGCTAATACCTATTTGATTTGATGTTGTAGACCTATTGTACAGTTAATTCATAGGGTGAACTACGAAATGGATCCTAGATTCATAGTTTGAGGGGTGAATTGGTCTGTAGCTAAATTCTGATGGAGATCCTCTATCTGGATGGGCTCTAGAAGTGATTTGATGTTGTTTGTATGGTGCAAAGTTGTCGAAGCATATTCTAGAATGATTTTTTTAGATTTTTGGTAAGTTGACCAAAAGGGGAGAGAGAGGTAAAATGAGGGGAAGGGCCCTCTATTTATAGGAAAATCCAAGGTCAAGGGGGGTGGTTAGGTATACTAGACCCTAGAGTCAATTCCTAGTAAGGTTAGATTAGGGTTTGGGAGGTGGTAAGCTTAGTCATCCTCTCACATACCCTAAAGGAATATCTCATCCTCACACAACCCCTATACCACCTTGTTACTATTTAACCTAATGTGAAACTGGACCACTGGTTGCTCAGGGTTGGTACCATCATCATTGGTCTGGTGTGTACTCTAAATACTTAGAACAGACTACTACCTTTACAATTTGATAAGCATACCCCAATATTAAACCTAATAAATCAACTACCAATACATAGCCCTTGACTCAAACTTCCTAATTCAACTAGCATACCACATTACAAAAAATTGTTTTAAGGGTCAACAATATTCAACATGGTCATGGTGCCCAATGATGCAGGGATCTTACCTGTAAGTTGATTGTTGCAAATATTGAGCAGAGTGAGGTGATTCAATGAAATTATACTCAGTAAATTCTCTTGATGGAGAGTTGTGGTCGATTTGAAGAGTGCTAATGGAACTTAGATCTACGAGCTCAAGAATGGATCCGAAGAATTGGTTGTTGCTTACACTGAAGTGCTAGAGACTTTTGAGCTATGCAAGTTTCCTAGGAATCCTTACATTGAACCAATTGTTGCTTATGTCTAAGTAAGTCAGGTTCTTCACGCAATAGGAATATAACCTTCAAACTTGTTGCTTTGAAGATGTAGCCATTTGAGATTTGAAGCATTCCATAGCCCCTCTAAAAATCTCACCACTTAGTTGATTATTTTAAAATAGCATTTATTGTAGACTTTCACAATTTTCTAGAGTTGAAGCTATGCTTCCATTGAAGTTGTTTTAGGATAAGCTCAACGAGGAAATAATCCCTCCTCTACATAGATTTTGTGGTAGAGGACCTTCCAACCCATCATCATCTACAAAGATGAGAAAAATATTGAAGTGAGATCCCAAACTCTGGGGTAGCCACCCCGTGAGTTTGATAGTGAATAGCTTCAACTCTCTCAAATACCGCAACTTGCCAATCTTGGCAAGTATCTATCCTATAAGTTGATTTTTAAACAAAAATAAGGTCTCCAACTCTGTTACCTTGGAAATACTCTAAAATTTATCCTAGAAGCGAATTGCTATCAAGATCCAACATTGATAACATTTGTAGTTGGTCAATATTGTGCGGAATTGTTCTAGACAAGTTGTTCTTCCAGAGCAACAACTTTGTCATCTTTGAGAACAAAACATGATTGTTGCATGTACTTCACAAGAGAAACAACACACAACCTACTAGGGAAATATTACAAAATATCTTGGGAATTTAAATATTTTTCTCAACTCATTTTCTTTTGCCAGTCAATGACGATAGGAGGGTAGCAATCTGTCAATTGTGCGACAGATCCCAGTTTTAAATTGTGCCTACAAAGCCCAGTTTCAAAATTTTATTGAAGATAAATTTCTAGGAAGGCTGCTTGCAAACACTCTTGAGGTGTTTCTTTGTCATTTGCATATATATTTTCTTCTTGTTGTTTATTAGTAAGGCACCCACAAAACTAGGGATGTTGATATATGAGCAAATGTTGGCACTTTTTTTTAGTTGTAATCATGAATTGAAATTTTAGTCCCTATCCAAGGGCTAAAAAAAATAGGATTTAGTATGTGAATCAATCACATATGCATACTATTAAAAAAAAAAAATTAAACTTTTTAAACAATGAGACAACAATGAATTTTTTTATTAATGGTGAAAAATAGGGTTTTGAAAGGTTCGAGAACCTTTTACATTAGAGGAGGCAGAGAAAGATAAGGCTAATTAAGCACAGGCCAACCTCCAAGGCCAAAAGAAATAGAAATTAAACTAAAACAACCATCCAAAAGCAAAGACCAACCCACCACTCAACAAGGCATAAAGGAGAACATCAAGATGCAGATAACAAAACTCCAAACTCAAAGAGCAAGGATGAAGGCAAAACACCAAGCATATTCCTTGAGAATGGTAACCACCAGGGAGCAAAAAGTCTAACCCCCCAAAAAAGACCCCCAAAGAGAGGATCACTAGAACACAATTGAGATCTCATCCAAGCTAGAAAGACAATAAAAATACCTACTGGATAGGTAGACCCAATGCTTCCAAAGCAACAATTATCAGTAACCGTGAAGGAAAATTGTCTTCCCAAATTCTGAACTGGCCACTATCCACCCCCAAATTGGCCATAACATCAGTAGCCTAGTTACCTTCCCTATAAATATGCTCAATTTTAACTTCTAACATACCTTCCAGAATCTTTGATGTGTCCTTAATAATATTTAGGATAAAACAATTGTTAGTATTTCCAACCTGCAGATCCCAAATGATGTTCAAGGAGTCACCTTGAATGAGAAGTCTTCTGAAGCCCCTCTCAAAAACCTGGTGAACACCCGAGAAAAGAGCCTTAGCTTCAGCTAGGTGGTTGGTTTGAATACCATAATCTTCAGTGTAAGCCCAAATGACCTCACCATTATCATTTCTGACAACACCCCCTCCACCAGCCCTCCCGGGATTACCTTTGGCAGCCCCATAAAATTTTAGAATGACCCACCCTTTAGCTAGTTTATGCCATCTAGTAGCCAATATTTTTTTAATAGTGGATACAAAAATATAATTCTCTAGATTCAGATTCCAACTAACAACAACCTCTTTCTCCACAACTTCCTCCCTACCATTTCCAACATCAAAGACAGTCATGTTATTCTCAATAGCAGCTTTAATCCTTCTAAAGACAAAGGATTCATCCCTAGTAATATCCTTGAAAATTATTTTGTTCCTCTCCCACCAGATACCCCATAAAAAATGAGGAAGAACCAGATCCCACACCCTAGTGAGGTTGTGACTGATGAAGGGGGATTTCCATTGAGTGAAAAGTTCCTTGAAAGTTTGAGGTAAAGTCCATTTGATGGAAAAAGAATCCAATAAAGCATTGAGCACCTTATTTGAGAAATCATAATGGATGAAAAGATGATCCATAGATTCAACATCCTTAGAACACAAGAGACAAATATTGGGAAGATGGAATCCTTTCTTACATAAATTATCAATAGTCAAAATTTTATTTTGCAAACACAACCATAAAAAAATGCAATCTTGGGGATCAAATGAGGATACCAAACCCTTTCTACTAGAAAATATCCTCCCTTGGATAATGATTGGGCCTCATATGCAGTCTTGATAGAAAAAATCCTTTAGGAGAATGAGTCCATAGAAGGAAGTCCCTATCATTCTATTGAGGAAGAAAGTATTGTTGCAGCAACATGTTCAACCTTACCAAACTCTGAAGGATCTGAAGATCAGTTGTATATAAAGTCAGATGCTTCCAAGTCCTCTTGCCATTAGTGATGATTATGTAATCAATTACTTTTTCTCCATATTTCAATGATAAAGGAGCCTTCAACTCATAAAACTTAGGACTAAGAAAGAGAGGTTCAGGAAGAATCCAAGTATCCTACCAAAAGAACACATCCTTACCATTCCCAATCTGCCACCGCATACCCTCTGTAACCAAACTTCTGACCCCCAACAAACCATTCTAGATCATAGAGCCCCTAGGAGGAGCAACACT
This sequence comes from Wollemia nobilis, assembly GCA_028583015.1. Lineage (NCBI taxonomy): Eukaryota > Viridiplantae > Streptophyta > Pinopsida > Araucariales > Araucariaceae > Wollemia > Wollemia nobilis. Next base: position 361,862 of record JAQPPZ010000619.1, on the reverse strand, counting down.
TCTAAAAAAAGGAATGTGATTTTCTAGATACTTACCTCTCATAATATCTTTCCACATATGGTCCTCCTCAACACATAATCTCTAAGCTATTTTTGCAATCAATGCCTTATTGAACAACAACAAATTTTTTATCCCAAGACCACCTTCTTTCCTAGAAGAACAAACCCTATCCCAAGAGACAAGGGACACCCTCTATTTATCCTCCACCCCAACCCATAGAAATATCCTAAATATTTGGTCAATCCTCCTCCTAACTTTGAAGGGCATTCTAAAAAGAGACATGTAATAGATGGGAATGTTTTGGAGGGTAGCTTGAAGCAATTGCAACTTACTTGCTTGGCTCAGGAGATTACCTTTCCACCCATCTAACTTACATTGAATCCTATCCAATATAGGAGACCACAACTCCTCCTTCATCCTCCCAGTAAACAATGGCATACCTAGATATAAAGAAGGAAGGTTAGCAATGCCACAACCAAAAATCCCTGCAATTCTATGTTGAAGTTGCCCCCAGTATTCACAAAAATATTTGACTTTTATGGAAGTTAATTTGTTGGTTGGAAGCTTTCTCATACAACTACAAAATATTCAGGAATACCTTAGCCTCTCTCAAAGTAGCCTCCCCAAGAAGTACAATGTCATCTACAAACTATTGACAAGAGACTACCTACCAATAGGTCTAATGCCCTTAATCTTAGAGGACAAGGTAGCAGCAAGAATCGATCTTCCTAAAGCTTCAACCATTAAAATGAAAATATATGGAGACAAGGGATCACCTTGCCTAATACCTCTTTGACCCCCAAAAAAACCACTCGGTATCCCATTGATGATGATAGAAAATTTTGCAGAGGAAATACAAACTCTAATCCACTTCCTCCATAGATCCCCAAAGCCAAATTTTTGCAACACCTTGTCAAGGAACTCCCAGGAGACCCTGTCATAAGCCTTTTGCATATCAAGTTTAAGAAGCATTCCAGCCAACTTGCTTTTGGACATAAAATGTAAAGTCTCATGAACTGTAATGATCCCATCCACAATCTGCCTACCATGAACAAAACCACCTTGAAGAGGAGAAATCAATATGGGGAGAAGCCTTTTCAACCTATTAGCAAGTGTCTTAGTAAGCAACTTATATAGGGTATTGCATAAGCTGATAGGTCTAAAATCCTTTAGATAAGAGGCACCATGTTTCTTAGAAACAAAACAATAAAGGTAGTATTCCATGCCTACAACAAGGAGGAAGAAGATTGGAATTCTCTTAAGGCTTCCGAAATATTTGAACCAAGAAGGTGCCAAAACCTCTAAAAAAACTAGTAGGGAACCCATATGGCCGAGGTGCTTTGTCCTTATTCATGCTAAATAGGCTGGTCCTGATCTCATCATTAGAAAAGGGGGCATTCAAAGCATTATTCATATCAGTTGTCACCACCTAGGGAATGTTCCTAAGAAGTTCCTCTGAAGCATCCCCATCTTCCTCCCTATCTTTAGAAAACAAATCTTGAAAGAAGGATATCGTGGTAGTAGTAATTTCTTCCTTATATTTAAGGCATTCACCAGAGTCCAATGTAATTTCTCTTATTTTTTTAGCACTCCTATGTTTCAAGGTTGAGAGGTGGAAAAACTTGGTATTCCTACCCCCCTCCTTAAGCCACGTAGCTCAAGATTTTTATCTCCAAAAAGACTCCTCACTAGAAAGAATATTATGGAATTCTGCAAGAGTAATTTTCTCTTTGCTGGCCAACTCCTCTAACCAACCTTCACTTTGGCCTTTTTCCTCAATTTTCTACAAATCTTGAAATATTTTTTGCTTCCTATGGAAGAGGTTCCCAAAAACCTCTTGATTCCACCTCTTCAAGTTAGCTTTTATGATTTTTAGCTTCTTGGCCACTTGGAACATCTTAGTGCCATAGACATTCGTATTCCACCAAGCCTTAATCAAGCCTTCAAGATCTGGATGAGAAAGCCACATTGTCTCAAATATGAAAGGATAACCTTTTGAGCGTTTCTCCTCCATGAATTCTAATAGTAATGGGTTGTGGTCAGAAGCAATTCTTGGTAAAGTCCTCAAAGAGCAATCTTGAACCATGGTAAGCCAACTCACTGAAGCAATGGCCCTATCAATCCTAGATTGAATCAGACCCCCACCACTTCTTTTGTTGGACCAAGTGAATTTAGAACCTTGCAAATCAATATCTACTAGTCCCATGGAGGTCAAGAACTCACCAAACTCCTCCATACTATCCAAAAAAATAGTCGAGCCTCCAAGTTTCTCACTAGGTAGAAAAATGGAATTAAAATCACCAGCAAGAAACCATGGTAGGTCAAATGAAGAACCAAGGGCTTTTAAGTCAACCCAGAGTTTCCTTCTATCCATAACAACATTGGGAGCATACACATTGGTAGAAATCCAAGAAAAATAGTTTTTTTACAATAGAATAAAAAGGAAGAGAATCTATCAACTTGATGAATGAGCTTGCCCTCCATAGAATCAGGATTCCAAAGCATCCACAACCCTCCGAAAGAACCACAAGCAGCCCTACTCACACCTTCACACCCCTTCCAAACAAACCTTCGTAATCTATCAAAATCCTCATCACCCATCTTAGTTTCTTGTAAGAAAAGAATATCAGGCTTGAAACTTTTTCTAAATTTTTTAGCACTCTTTGTTTAGTCGAGGTATGTAGACCCCGAATATTCCACGAGATAATATTCATTACTTCAAGGATTGCGGAGCCTTCCCTCCGCTCAAAGGTAATGTAGGCTGGGAGCCATTATCCACATATTGAGCTATTTTATTTAAGAGCACCTCAAATTTTTTGGTCTTCTTGGCCCCTTCCCACTACTTAGATTCATTGTTTTTTGGGTATTTTTGATGGGCCGCATAGATCCAATTGTTCCCTTCTTGCTTGCTTCTACTAATTGAGGAAGAAGTTGTTATTGTTGAGCTATATTCTTTAGTTTCATATTTTTCTTATTTAGAACTTCTTGAAAGCCATCTTCCTTCGAGGAAGACAAGACCTCCTCTGATTCTCTATCCAAAGCATTTGTAGAAATCTCTCCTTCTTCTACATCCTAAAAAGACTTCATGATAGCTTCATATTTTTCCTTATCAAGAGGGGCATCAACCCTCTTATTATACAAAATAGGGGTAGCTGCTCCTGAAAACATCTCAACAGGAGCCTGAGAAAAAGGAAATTGATCCTCTTGATGATCCAAGATCTCCACTTCTTTATTTGGAATAGCATCCAACCCAGCCTCAAGACCATAATGTAGTAACTCTCCTAATACAACAAATTTATTTGTATTCACCTCTACACCCTTGGAATGCCCACCAACTTTTGGAAAAACCCTAACAACTTTAGAGCAATATTATTTTTTCTCTAAGCACTTTCCATCAATTTCATCTATGACAAGGCCTTCAACTGCACCAACAACCAATATTTTTATGGGAATAAACTCCTTAGGAGCACCATGAACCCCCTTTCTATCTACCCCTAATTCAGATGCCAAAAACTTGGATTTGGGGTCTGCTTCCTTTCCCAAGCCTTTTTTCCTTTATTATTTTTTGAAATAGAGTGCAAGTGAAGCTAGGATGATCAAACTTCTTGCATACCAAGCATTTCCCAACTATGTTCTCATATTCCAAAGGTTGGGTCCAGACCCCAAACTTAGACTTTATTTCAATTGACTTTGAAGGTCCTTATCAAGCATAACATTAACACAGAATCTAGCATACAAAAACCTAGATCTAGCAATGGTAATAGGATCTATTACCACCATCTCTCCTATTTCACTTGTGATTCTAACTAGGATCTCCTCATGCCAAAGATATAAGGGAAGGCCAAGAAGGTAAACCCACACAGGAGCTTGGTCAATGCATTAGGAATTAGGGTTGAAATCGGGTGCCCACTTCCTTAGGAATAAAACTCTATGCCCAAAGAACCATGGACCACCTTGAAGAATCCTATCATGATCCTCCAAACCATTGAGCCTAACTAGGAAAAACCCTTAGGTAATGCAACAATCTCCAAAGAACCCTTAGGATACCATTTTAACTGAGCCCACTTTTGAATAGCATCCAGATCTGGATGAACCCCAACAAATTTCCCAACAAGAGCAAAATCCCCATGGGAAGCAGCCATATCTGCAAGAGGGTCTGGAACCACAAGTCTTCCTGAACAAGAAAGGATATTTAACCCTAGGCTCATTGATTTTTTATTCTCCTTAAGAAGACTAACCCAAGATTGGGCCCTTGAGACAAAACCTTTACAACTCTCCTCACCATCCCCACCACCAATCTCCACACCCTGACCTCCATTGCTCCTCGCATCTTGACCTACACTACTTCCACCTTGCCCACCAGTCAATCCTTGTAAGCCACCCTTGCCTTCCTGACTCGAGTTCTCCATCACCTAACTCAACTATGGATTACAAACTCTCTACAACTGCCATCACCTGACTTAGTTGTGGATTGAAAACCCTCTAGAGCTTGTTGCCTAACTTCAATCCCTCTATAGTATCCTTTATAGGGAAACATAAATCACCAATATTTAGTTACTTCCATATATCATAGATATTCCTCCACAATCAGTTTTCGTTGTCTGATATTCCATGTCTTCCTACATCATGTATTTCTTCTTCTTTCTCCATAGATCATGATATTCTTCCATAGATCATAATATTCCTCCATAGATCTTAATATTCTTTCCAATCATATATTCCTCCATAGATCATAGATATTAATATTTTCAATATCAATATTTTTAGCTACATTCACAAATCATAGATATTCCTCCATAGATCACATATATTCAATTACCTCCATAGATCACATATATTCCTCCATAGATCACAAATATCCATAGATCATAGATATTCAGTTATCTTCACAAATCACATATATTCCTCCATAGATCATAGATATTCAACTACCTCCATAGATCACAATGTTCATTTTTAATTTAACAAAAATAAATAAATAAAATTAAAAAAATAAATAAAACAATACCATCAACAAATAAATAAAACAATATCATCAAAAACAATATGTACCAAAACATGAATTCTCTTCTAGACTATGTTCAAGAGCTTGAATTTGTATCCAATTCAAACAATTTGTTACAAAAAAATTTAACCAATTATCAAAAAAAAAATTGAAAATCACAACTCAGACAACTTAATAACTAGCCATTTGCAGTGGAGATTTTAACCTAGAACAATATATACTTTGATTTCCAATTTAACCAATACAACTAGTTCCCTTTAATCCCATATAAATGAGCTAGTTCCCTTTAATTTTATTTAGGTTGTTTGAGGAAAAGATTCATTGTTTCATTGTGTCTTCTTAATCTCATAAGTTTAAGGGACTAATTTGGTGCCAGTCATATTTACAAAGGATAATTTTGTCCTATCTTTGACCCTTATACAAAATTTGTAGTTAGATTCTAAAATAGTTTGAACCACTTAAATTTAATTATTTTTGCATACTTCTTTTTTTTTTTGGTGGAACATAGATATATTTATATTTTTTTAAAAGCAATTTGTTTTTTCAGAAATCATTTTTCAAGCTCAATAACCTTTCTATTAAAAAATGTATTTACAAAGCATAGGTTCAAAAACTTTGTTTAGTTTGAAAGAGATCATATAATTAATCTAATTGTGATCCAATTTAAAATTTAATTTAAATTATATTTTTTATTAAATATAATACTTCATTAAAATAAATACCGTGAAAGAATAATAATATATAACATCATCACATAATAAATAACATCATAACCAAAAAGAATGTATTAAATAAACTTAAAAAAACTAGCAAAAAAAAAATTAAATTATTTATTATATTAATAAATAATAAGATAAGTTTGTCCTATCTTTGACCTTTATACAAAATTTGTAGTTAGATTTTACACATTTATATTTTAAAAATCTTAGTAACCTTTCTATTAAAAAATGTATTTAAAGAGCATAAGTTCAAAAACTTTGTTTAGTTTGAAAGAGATCATATAATTAATCTAATTGTGATTCAATTTAAAAATTAATTTAAGTTATATTTTTTATTAAAGATAATACTTCATTAAAATAAAGAATGAAAGAATAAGAACACATAATAGATAACATCTTAGTTATCAAATTCGTAGAATTTTTAACATGAAATTCCAAATTCATGGATTTTAATATTGACACCAATAAATTCAGCGAACAAACTTTAAATTCTGCATCAAAAAAAATTGAGTGCATGCAGAAGGGAAAAATTATGAACAAACCTTAAATCGGGTATGGAAACAAATTGAGTGAAAATACATGCATAAAGAAAAACCTTGAACAAACCCTAATTCAGCGTGGGAAAAAATTGAATGATATTAATGCAAAGGGAATAGCAGCCCAACAATTGAGTGAAAATACATGCAGAAATAAAAACTGTGAACAAACCCTAATTTGGCATGGGAAAAAATTGAATGATATACATGCAAAGGAAAAAGTAGCCCAACAGGAATTTTTTTTGTTCTTAAAAATACGTGCAACTTGCTATGTTAAGTTGTAGTTTTGGTTTTTGATATGCTATGTTAAGTTGTAGTTTTGATTTTTGATATGCTATGGTAAGTTGTAGTTTTGGTTTTTGATAAATGCATTTGTTGTTTGCCTGCAATAAAGTTTGGGGGACAAGGAATACAAATTATATATAAAAAAATAATAATATTTAAAAAAAATTTGATTAGAATTTTTTAAATAGAAAATACAAATTATATATAAAAAATAATAATATTTTAATGAAATTTTATGCATTTTATACAGTGTGAAATGACACCCGATTGGGTGGAGAAGAGAACTTGAACTTGATAACGAAAGATAACATCATAACCAAAAAAAAAATGTATTAAATAAACTTAAAAAAAAAGCTTAGAATTTTTGTTTTGTAATTATTTATTATATTAAAAGAAAACGTTTGCTTATAAAAAGGTATCCACCAGCTTTATAAAATGTTGTGTTAAATAAACTTAAAAAAGCTAAAAAAAAAAAATTAAACTATTTATTATATTAAAAGAAAACGTTTGCTTGTAAAAAGGTGTACACCAACTTTATAAAATAGTTTGAGATTAAAAAATACATATTGGTTTTTTAAAAGGTTAAAAGGTTTTCAATTGATAACAATATTTTTATACATATGTAATGGTGATTGAACCGGTTGATATCACATCACCCATAATATAAGTGACATCCTTATCAGTAGATAATATCACCCAAATAACAATATTAAAAAATATATTAAAATGTAAAAAAAAATTAAATAAAACATTATATTTTAAAATAAGAACTCTCTACCAATATAAAGTCGTGGAACCTTTCAAACCCCTCTAGGAACTTTCTGCTAAACTCGGTTCAAGAACTTGAATTTGCACCAATTCAAACAATTTGTTATAGAAATATTTAGCCAATTACAAAAAAAACAAAACAATTGACAATCGCAACACAGTACAGTCAGTCATTTGCAGTGGAGATTTTGACACCAAACAGTATAATCTCCTGTTTCCGAGGAGACCTGGTGATCATATAATCATCTCCCTCCCTTTCAAACAAGAGAACATCACCAGGCTGCAGTTTTTTCCCCTTGGCGAACTTTATCCACCCCTCGGTAAACACATAAGACTTACTGCTCTCCCAGAACTTATACGTAAACTTCCATGCCTTATTGCTCTCGTCCTGGAATGTCAGAAACGTTTTCTTCTCCTTCGCCAAATCTAGAGGAAAATACCGCTCAGCATGCTTTTTGGGAATCAGCAGCCTATGGAGCCTCCCCACATCGCTGACCGTCAGCCTCTTCTGGAACAGAGCCTCGCGCCCCCGCCGTAGATTCGCGGGCGGCGATTCCCCGCCCGTGGATGCGAAGCCGTGCAGCTTCAGGTCCCCGCCCGTGGATGCGAAGCCGTGCAGCTTCTGGTCGTAGGAGTGGTCCTTGATCATCTGCAACACTTGCTGTCTCGTTAACGAGGCCTGGAACCTTTTTTCCAGTTGGAGGTTTCTTGAAGCTAACATACGGGTTTGGTCGTCGCCATTGGTTCCCACCTTGAGAGAGGCCCTCGCATAGGCCAGGCGGGCCTCGCAGAGCGTGCCGAAGGTTCCAAGCCATTCTCTGGCCTTGTCCACATAGATTTGACATCCCCATTTCCCGTTGTGCTGGCGTACAACTCCTTTGTGGTTTTGCCCTGCTCTCTCTTCTCTGCCTTGCTGCGCTTCTTCTGTCATGGCGACTAACATGTTACGCATGCACATACGACCTAAATTTACTATAAATTTAAGAGTATAAGAGACACTGTCGAATGTTGAAACTTAAGACTATAAGAGACACGGTCGATTTTTTTTCATAGCAGTGATGAATAGATAACTGTGTATTTTCTCTGTGTATCAAAGACATTTATAGCTATGTAGATTTATTTATTTATTTTTGGCGCTGCTAAAATAAAAACTGCTGTTTTTAGTGGAGAGCCGGTGCTTTTGTTTTTTATACGAGAAAAAGCATGCAAGGCATCAATGAAACGAGGGAGTGAATGAAAAGCTTATAATGTGGAAGATAGACTAAAAGATGACTTGCCCTTCGTTTCTGAAGGTTAGAATAATGCTTAAAAAAAAACAGGTTAGTAACTTTTTTTTTTTTTTTCAATACTTAAATATTATTAAAGTTTATTTTTAATTTTTAAAATATTTTTATATTTATTATGAAATCATATTGCTGTTTTGTTTTGAAAATATAATATTTTTTTTTAAATTGAATTTTTAAAATTAAAAGTTTTATTATCTTGTGTATATAAAATAATATTTAATTATATTTTTAAGTAAACTTATAAACTATATAAAAAAATTAATAAAAAGTATTATATATTTAATATATATTTATTTGATTAAACTATAATTATCCAAATATAATATACAGTTATAGTTATAATTTTATATCCTAAATAAAGTATATATAGTTATATATTTAAATATAAAATTCAATAGAGGATATAGTTGTAAGAACAATTGGTATTCTGAATTTAGATGTTTTAATCTCAAGTATTAATTGATGAAGGTTGCTTAAAAAAACATTGAAAGTTCATAATTTTATTGATTTCTTTATTTATAATAAGTTATATGTAACTTTTATTCCACTCTCAACAAAATACCAAAATAGGATATTTGCTATAGGTCAATTAAATTACATCTAGCATGTCTTTCTCTCACAAATATCTTTCATTTCTTTTTTTATCAAATATATTCTTCAACTTTCTCAAAGTGCTATGTTTCTACAATCAACTCCTTGACATCATTTTGATTAAGAAATCAAATCTTACTTGGTCATTTGTCTTCTAAAATTTGAATTTCACCAAGAGGAAGATCAACACCATGATTGGTTAATTTATCTGCTATCCATTCCTCACATTCATTTTTTTTAATAGCATTAATGATATTTTATGAATCTCTCTCAATTGAAATATATTTATTTTGTTTTTTCTATTGTAATTTTTATCCATGTAAGAAGTGCCCTAGCCTCTACATAGTTGTTAGTTGAAGTTCTATATGATTATGAGTAAGTGAGGAGAATTTTGCCTTCATTATTTCAAAAAATACCACCTCCATTAGGTTTTCTCAAATTTCCTTTAGAAGCACCATCAAAATTAATTTTGATAAACCCATTTTTTGACATTTGTATTTTACCCTAGATCAAAGTAGTTCCTTTGTTTTAATGCCATTGTCATAGATGACTCTTTTGTGTATGTTCAAATCTTGTAACCAAGTTGTTACCACATCTTTCTTTTGCACTTGAGACTTCCCATGATGAGCACCATATCTGTAAATATTTTGCAAGAGAGGCAATAATATGGTTCCAAACATAGGCATGATTTTGAGATTTATTTTTTAAAATTTGATTATTCCTTTCAAGTCATCAACTCCAACAAATAATGGTAGGACTAATCCTCTATAGAATACATCATGCTTTAGTTTTGAAATAATTGATCCAATATTTTATCAATTGTTTAATTTGTTGATGGAGCTACCCAATATATTCTCATATTTATAAAAAATTAATCCCAAATACTATGAGCAAAAAGACAATCAAGAAGTAAATGGTTTGATGAGTCTAAATCCTTCTCATACAAGGAATATCTCAAAGGTCCATGGTATCCTCTTCTTTGTAAACTCTCTCATGTAAGAATATTACTTTGAACTATTATCCAAAGGAATGTTGAGACCTTAGGAAGAGCCTCTAGTGACCAAACATTCTTCTAAGAATTTTTTTTGACAATAGGAAATTTTTATTACTCTAAATCATCATATCCTAACTTGATCAATTATCCACCATATTTTGATAGATTTCAAACCATATCATCCTTTCATGTAAAAATCTATAAATAAAAATCTTGAAGCATCTTTTCAGGTGCATATGCAATTTGTTCGATTTCCTCTCCTTCTACTAGGTTACTAATAGAACTCCATGATCTAGAGTTGTTTCTCATTTAAGGGTAGCCTTTGAACTTTGGACCTTTACAAACTAGGCATGCTCGAGCAAATGGTTACTATTTTGAGTCAGATATAAGAAGTTAAGGCTTCAACCAAGCATCATACAAAAAAATTGCATAATTTCCCTCATTGGATGACCATTTAATATATTTCTTGATCAATTTCAAACTATATGATATAAAGATCCATGTTGATGATCCTTTAGGTACTATTTTTCCTAAATTGTTTCATTGCATCAAGAGAACCTATCTATTTTTAAAGTAATATTTTTACCCAATTATTTCCTTGATATTTGAATAGTCTCCATCAAAGCTTTGTCCATAAGGCTAAACTCATAAGTGTACAATTCTAGAAGCTTGCTCTACTAATATTATTTTCTTTCCAAACCTTATACCACGTACAAAGATAAAACTTAAATTTTTCCTTGCATCCTTTGTAAAGAAAGTTTCTTTGAATGATGTTTTACCTATTGACAATATTGAAAGTAACATCATATAAATAGGGATGATTACAATGTGATTTTTATGACTTGTAGTCTTCTTACTATGTTTAAAAACTTACCTTTCCAACCAACCAAACAAACTTCCATTTTATCCAAAATTTTATAACTTTATATAAAAATAATAACAAATACATTTTTAAACATAATATTATTAAAGTATAAAATCAAATTAATAAGAAAATAAAATTTCACAAGCCAATTTACACTACAACAAGAAAATCAAATAAAATATTAAATAAGAAAATGGTTTAAAATATTAATGAAGAAAAATGCTTTTTATTTACACTACAATGAAGGATAAGTTCAAACTAAAGCACATCTGACCTTAGTTCGTTCTTTATACCTAAAATCTAACACAAAATTATATATCGTAGTATGATAACTTTGAATAAATTAAGCAAGTAAAAATAATTGGGTGACATTATGTCAAACATATGTGAACTATTGTAATTGCACTTTTAAAATGAGTTAATGTTTTTATTAAAATTTAATATAGTTCTTATGTTTAATATATAATAAAGGGTCTTACATGCTAGTGGTCAACTTATCAACCACCACCAAGATCACGTCATGTTGGTACCTATTCTTAGGTAGACCCACTATAAAATCCATGGAGATTACTTGTCATTTTTGCATTGGCACATCATGTGGGTATAATTTTCTTATTGGGTAATGATGCTTTGCCTTTACTTTTTAGAATTATAGACATATTACAATAAAAATAGTGATGCCTTGATTCATTTTGGTCCAATAAAAGGTCTTTTTTCATGTTTTATCTCATTTTTTAACCTTTTGGATGAGTAGAATAGGGAGAATTATGTGCCTCCTACATAATCATTCTCCTTAAATCACTATTTCTGGGTATAACTACCCTCTCTTTAAAACATAAAAGCCTATTTTTGAATGTTGAAATCCTTACATTCTTCTAGATATCTATTGGTTTTTGTAACAACCCTAAAAACAAGAAAAATAAAAACACACAAAAAGAAATTTTATTTTTTTTATAAAAATATTTTATATCTTCTTTACAATGACCACTTCTTTATTGTTCTGAAATGGATATTGCTATACTTATGTTTTTTTTTTACATCAATTAAGTGATATTTTATAGGATATAAAAATCCTCTTGTACTATCAATGCAAATGAAATCATATCATAGAGAAATATCATCTCTGTTGTCACTTTCCCATCCTATATTATCATCACTATCATTGCTTTTACCAACCGAGAAGCTTTTTCTTTTTAAAAGCAGTCATGGATAAATATCACCGCCCTCTTCACTTTCTCAACCTCTATTATCACCGCTCTTACCTTTTTTTATATCCAAAAATCATTGTCAAACATCGGTATGGGTGGTAATGTGTTCTATCTTCCATTATTAAACAAAATATTCTCAAAATGTTAGTATGTATGCTACTTTCTAAGCATAGCCTTAAATTACTCTAGAGAAAATAATCTTTGAAGTAAAAAATTATTCAAACAAGAAACCACAATAATTAAATTTCCATTTTCTTCATGCTACAAGCGCTGACACGATATTTCACAAAAGCATTTTTTGACAAACCCAATTTACTATACAACATTGCACTCTTAAGTTTACCCCAATACAATGTACATATATTTCCAAACCACAACATATGATTAGTATATATACAACAGTCTTGGGACACCAAATCCTATTTCTAAAATACGATAGCTATCAGCAAGAATATCACCATGAGAAATTTCAGCTATGGTAGTGCTATTATCAATTTGGGTCTTCGTCTGTGACATATACCATTTGGCAATAGTCAGTGCTATACAAAATAGCCAAGGATAAGTTCATCTAATACAAGTATGTCGGTAATATGACGTATAATACCACAAACTATATTAATCAACATTAACATATAGATAATAGTGACCATCATCCAATGCCATTGATGTTTTAATATGACATCCAATTTCAAACTGCTATAGGGAGAGTATACCAGTGCAACCTCTACAAAAATTCAACCTTTACCTTTGTGGTAGAATAATGAGTTATATTACCTCACAAAAGGGAGTCAAAGTGGACATATAGGATATGAATGCATCCTATCCTACCATTTAGAAAATTTGTGCAAACACACAAACAATAACTATATGCAATTTAAGCCATTTATTTCTTTCACAAGATTCCAGTTTTACTTCATATTAGAACCAATAATTTCTATATTACACAAATAATTTTACCGATATTAATGATTATACGATTTGAATCAAATATATAACTTCTCTAATATAACTTTCATCATAAACCAGAAACATAGTATCAATTGATTCGCTTACAACAAATTAAAAATTTTCAAGGATCTGATCTGGTAAAACAATTTTCTATCTCTTATGATTAGAATTCACCATCCACCTTCCAAGAGCCCTAAAGAAAGAATGAATGAATCCTTTAGTTTCCTTATTTGGTAATATATATGGAGGAGATAAAATTGTGCTTAACATCTGTAAGAATCATGTAAATGACTTGGCCCAACTTTTACAAGTGGTTCTCCAAGTCATGTTATTTCTTTTCTTTTTCTTTAAAAAAATAATAATATTTTACATATTTATTATTATTTTATTTTTATTGCTATTTTCATTATTTATTGATTTATTATTATATATTTTTAATATATATTTAATATTATCTTTTATAATATTAAAGAAATATTTTCATGTAGCCCATAATCAAAATACAAAGCACATAACCCTAAATGCAACTATATGAATGCATCTACATGGACCGCTTGATGGGTGTATTGCAAATAGGACCTTTTATCCCAATAATTGCAAATATCCCACCACTCATCATATCTCCCTTCTTACCTTTTTGTTTGTGCTCTTCATCTACCAATAGGAGGAGGGGTCTTTCCCTTGGTCTATTCCCATCATGGAGAGTACCTGTTTCTACAACCATAAAATAATTAGCAGTATCTCATCCTTGTAGATGAAGTAATATTACTGATAGCTAAACTTTGGAGGTATGTTACACTCATCATGATATTGGAAGGATCAGTGGATTCATTTGTGCTAAGGAACCCAATTCCACTAGGCATGTGGACAATATACTACCTCCAAAAATCACACCTAAGATTAAAAAAATATGAGGGTCATTATCATAATACAAGTAAAAAACCATCAAATCAAGAAGTATGTGCGAATATCAAGAAAAACTAAGGAAGAGCACCCATAATCCAAAGACACATTAACTAAAAACAACCATTCTCTAGGTTACAAAAACCAAGAACAAAATCAAACAGATATAAGGAGGGCACCACAATAAACCAAAGGTTACTAAGGTGAACACAACACACACTAGGGTTGAAAACAAAAAAAATCTAAAACCACTTCTAGTTCTAGAAGATAGGCGTATCATAAGAGACAAGAGGACTTATCCAACATAAGAGAGGATATTGAAAAGACCAACAAAAAATATAATTCAAAGAATTTAAAAAATTTAGCTAGGGGTAGGAAGAGAAGCATAAGTGTTAAGAGAATGCTTAAGCAATTTTATAACTCATATCAACTTCTCTTCTGGACAATAGAAGTAGATCATGAGGAAATGAATATCTCCAAATAGTCAAGTTTTATTTTCAAACACCAATATTGGCAAGATAATCAGGAGACTTGTTCCCTTCCCTGTAAATATGATCACATTGGATACTTTCAAAGTATTTGAGAATTCTTCTTGATTCATCCATTATATTACCAATATTTTATCTAGGATAACTGATTCCTTGAGAGTATTAATTAAGTTTAGGGACCCACCCTCAATTATGACCGTCTTTGATCCTAAGGATTCAAGCATGACCATACCATGGAACAGGGCCTTGATCTCTACAAAGTGGCTGGATTGAACTCCAATATTTTTAGCATATGCCAAGATGATCTCCTTTTTACTATTTCTATTAATACCTTCAACTCTTGCCAAACCAGGATTTCCTTTGGAAGCTCCATCAAAAATTAATTTTATCCATCCCATTAGAGGTGGAAGCCATTTGGTTTGAATTATACTCTACTCAACCTAATTGGATCCTTGCTCAATCATAAGTAATCTTAGCTTACTTATTAGACTTGCTTCCAATGTACTCTCTTTGTTGATTACCTCATTGAGAATATTTATAACCTCTCATTCTTTTTTAATTTACAAGGTAATAAACTACCCAAATATGTTGATGTAATTTTTCTAATTTTAAACCCTAAAATATCAGAAATAATCCATTGTAAATCTAGGATAAAAGGGTAAAGGGTAAAGTATTTTTTAACAACTACAAGGCCATAGGCCATATGAGATTACCCTCATAGAGGATTTTCTTTACCCAATATATGGTTATCCACCCATATTCCAGTTACCAAAGTATGGTGTACAAACCTACACCTTGTAGTATTCAAACCTTAGACCTCTATTTAGAGTTCCAAAGTTATTATCATTAGCCCATAATAAAAGATCCGAGATTTATAAAATTAATCAACTATCTAGTATCCTTATTATAGGATGATAATAATGATTTAAAATACATGGCCCTAGTGACTAAGATATGACAAAAAAAAAGTATCATCAATAAATTAAAGATGAAAATTGAAGGGACCATTTGTTGCAACCTGAATACCTTTTCTATTTTTTTTATTTGATAAAGCTCTCCACTTTTCCTCTATAATAATAATAAATAGATAAGTATATAATGGATCACCCTCTCGAAATATACATAATGATTCAAAGTATCCAACATTGGATCTATTAATAAAAATATAATATTTTAACTATAAAAGAATTTATTTCATCCACACTAATCTTGATTAGAATCAAATATTTTTACAATAAAATATTGAAACATCTAACAAACCCTATCATATGTTTTTTTAAAATCTAATTTCATAACTAAACCTAGGTTTTCCATGGAATGAAGAGAATGTATGGTCTCATGTGCAATGGGATCAAATATTTTTACCATGAATAAAAATATCGTGTTTCTATGAGATAACACAATCCATAATGTTTTTTAACTTATTGGACATAATTTTTGAAATAATATTATAAATCATATGAAAAAGTTTGATTGGATGATAATTATCAAAACATTTTATCTTATTTTTTTGGTAACCAATGTAATAAGCTTGGCATTGATCTCACTTGTTGTAGCCTTCCTTTTCTGGGCATCTTAAACCACAACCAACATATCACTCTTTAATAAATCCTAAATTTTTAAAATAATATTGCAAGAAATCCATTGAGGCTAGGTTCCTTATTAGGATGGAAAGATAAAACTACCTCATGTAGCTCCTCAAACATCTTCTTCATCAAGATTTTATTTTATCCTTAGGTGATAATTGATGAAATATTTTTCAAAAGCTTACCTTGAGCCTCCTATCTTCCCAATATTTGACAAAATATATTTGAAACAATTAATTTATTCCTTCTTTATATCAATTTTCTCATTAATATTCCTTCCATATAGAGTTGAAATATTTTTAATGCAACAAAAATAAATATCTATTTTGGCTATTGCATGAAATAATGGTATTTCTATCCCCTTGAAATATTTTGACTATTACATGAAAGAATGGTATTTCTATCCCCTTCCTTAATCCATATCTTCCTCAAATTTTGAACCAATATGACTTCTTATTTATCAATACATTATGATAATAAGAATATAATTATTTTTATTGCAAATAGGAATCCTAGTCCATTTGATTTCTACTCTCTTATATATTTTTGAATTTGGATTCAATTTCCTCCTTTTCTTAAAATACATTATCAAAAAAATTGACATTCCAATCCTCATTTTCCCATTTAGATATCTCATATTTTGAATAAAATTATACATACATGGTTCTCCATAATTTGATTCATTGTACCATAACATAATCATCTAGAAGAACTTAGGGTTTTAGAGCTAAATAGATTAAAAGTAAAATGGATTTGGATGACCATTACTAAGTAAATTACATATCAAGAGAATGGTTTTATGATTTGATTCTACTCACAAAAAAATGTTTGAAGAGATTGTATACTCTATTTGCAACCATGTTTTGGGTAACAAAATGTAATCCAATTGTTTTCTATATAAGCTTACCCAATGCATCCATGTAAATTCAAAATTTGAAGGAATAATATCCCATAGACCACTTCAATTGACAAATGAAACATAATTTTATATTTATTTATATCAACTAGGTGTACCACCATTTTTTTTTAATGATATGAAACTATGTTAAAGCCCCCCCAAGAATTCATAGATCACAATAATGAATCATTATTGTATTTGACAAAAATATACTAAGGTCCTACCAACATCTTTCACAAGGTGTAACTACAATTAGAGCATATAGATTTATAAAACCAACATTGATGTCTTCATATTTCTTACAAAATAGACTAGCAATCCAATTACTTTTTACTTCTAGCAATTGTTCATCCCATTTTGTGATTGTTTCATATTAACACTACCTCTAAAAACTCCTATAGAAGAAATCATTTGATAATAGCTCCAAATTCCAAATAATTTTGAATGCATCTTACGTTTCTCACTACTTAATTTTGTTTCTCGTATTAAAATAAACTTAGGGATATAACAACCTATTAATTATTTAATAAATCTTTTATAGGGGGTCGTATTCATACTCCTAATATTCCATTGTACCATTTTCATCACTAGTTTTATTTTTATTAGTAAGATTAGTCACACTTCTTGGTAATGCTTGTCATATCTATTTTTGGTTTCCCAAATCAATCTCTTTGAGTTTTATTTTCTCTTTCTCTTGCTTTGATGGCCTTCCTCTCATTTTTCCATTCCCACTAGCACTTTCATCTTGAGCAATTGTTCTATTTTTTCATATTGTTCATAATAATATTTATCTTCTAAGTATTTATGTTTCCTTAAAGAATATGAAATGGAAGGAATAGCCTCACAAATTAATTATTTCTACTTACTCTCATATTATAAAACATGGGCATATTTATACTCATTGGAAAACATTTTTTTAGAAAGTATTTTTCAAGCTCAATACACCCTTTCCATTGACTTGTTAAAGACCACATGTTTAAAAACTTTGTTTAGCTTAAATGGGGTCATATAGTTAACCTAATTATGATCCATTTTGAAGATTATATTCAACTGCATTATTTATTGGAGATAATGCTTCATCCAGGAAAGTAGAGACTCTATGCTTTAAAGAGACTAGATAATATTATAACTAAATGGAATGCATTTAATAAGCTTTCAAAAGAAAAATCTAACCAAAAAGGAAAAAATAAATGTTATTATTTATTACTAAAAAGTTATTTGCATATAAAAAAAAGGTATGCACCAACTTTATAAAATAAATTTAAATAAATTTTAATTAAAATAGTATGAAGAAGTTAATATTTTTCAAATACTTACAACAAAGTTCATTTTTAACTTAACAAAAATAAATAAATAAAATTAAAAGAATAAATAAAACAATACCATCAACAGCAAAAACATAAACTCTCCTGGAATCTAGAAATTGAATTTGTACCCAATTCAAAAAATTTATTACAAAAAATATTTAACCAATTATATAAAATAAAAATCTTTTTAAATTCACAACTAATATAGCTTAACAACTAGCCATGTGCCATGGAGCTTTTACCTAGAACAATATATAGTATGATTTCTAATTTAACCAATAGAACTAGTTCCCTTTAATCCCATATAATAGAGCTAGTTCCCTTTAATTTTATTTAGGTTGTTTGAGAAAAAGACTCATTGTTTCATTATGGCTTCTTAATCTCATAATAAGGGACTAACTTGGTATCACTCATATTTAAAAAAATTTAAGTTCATCCTACCTTTGATCCTTATAAAAACATTTGTAGTTAGGTTCTAAAATAGTTTGGACCTCCTAAAGTTAATTATTTTTGCTACTTTCTTACATATTTATATTTTTTGGAAAGAAATTTAAAATATATATATATTTTTTTTTCAAACTCAATGCAACCTTCCTATAAAAAAAATACCAATTTTTTTAAAAAAAGTATGTTCAAAAACTTTATTTAGTTTGAAAGAGGTCATACAATTAATTTAATTATAATCTATTTTAAAAATTAATTTAAATAATTTTTTTGATTAAAAAGTAATGCTTCGTCCAAAGAAAGTGAAGGTCTTAAAAAATACATAACATCTTAATCAAATAAAATGTATTTAATAAACTTTCAAAAAGAAGCATATGGGGTGCAGTGCAGGGCTTTGGCTTTTATTTGGGAGGTCGAAGGTTCCAACCAAGACGTGGGCAAGTGTGAGGGGGTGGGTGTGTGGTGGCTTTGTGTTAAACTTCCTATTGATAAGTACAACTCTCAATTTTAGGAGGGATCAATAGCTCTCAACTTTATGAGAGGTCATGGAAAGGATCAATAGCTCTCAAATTTAAGAGGAGTCATGGTTGGAAGGAGACTACTTAAGAATTTCTCACAATAACCAAATCATAAAAAACTTTCAAAAACAAAAGTTAACCAAAAAATAAAATATAAATTTAATTATTTATTATATTAAAAAAAAATTGTTTATAAAAAGGTATGCACCAACTTTATAAATTTAAAATAAATTGAAAAACATATTGTGTTTCGTGTGTGAAGAGGTTAAGGTTTGATACAAATATTTTTTTTTTAATTTTAAAAAATAAATAAATAAATTTAAGAGAATAAATAAAACATCAAAACATGAACTCTCCACCAGACTCGGTTCAAGAACTTGAATATTTACCCAATTCAAACAATTTTTTACAGAAAGATTTAGCCAATTATAAATAAATAAAAATCAAAACTACAGTTTTACAGCTAGTCATTTGCAGTGGAGATTTTGACACCGAACAGTATAATCTCCTGTTTCCGAGGAGACCTGGTGATCATATAATCATCTCCCTCCCTTTCAAACAAGAGAACATCACCAGGCTGCAGTTTTTTCCCCTTGGCGAACTTTATCCACCCCTTGCTAAACACATAAGACTTACTGCTCTCCCAGAACTTATACCTAAACTTCCACGCCTTATTGCTCTCGTCCTTGAATGTCAGAACCGTTTTCTCCTCCTTCGCCAAATCTAGAGGAAAATACCGCTCCGCATGCTTTTTGGGAATCACCAGCCTATGGAGCCTCCCCACATCGCTGACCGTCAGCCTCTTCTGGAACAGACTCTCGCGCCCCCGCCGTAGATTCGCGGGCGGCGATCCCCCGCCCGCGGATGCGAAGCCGTGCAGCTTCTGGTCGTAGGAGTGGTCCTTGATCATCTGCAACACTTGCTGTCGCGTTAACGAGGCCTGGAACCTTTTTTCCAGATGGAGGTTTCTTGAAGCTAACATACGGATTTGGTCGTGGCCATTGGTTCCCAGCTTGAGAGAGGCCCTCGCATAGGCCAGGCGGGCGTCGCTCTGCGTGCCGAAGGTTCCAAGCCATTCTCTAGCTTTGTCCACGTAGATTTGACACCCCCATTTCCCGTTGTGCCCTGTTCTCTCTTCTCTGCTTTGCTGCGCCTCTTCTGTCATGTCAACTAACATAGGACCTAAATTTACTATAAATATAAGAGACAGTGTCGCATGTAAAAAGGAACAGGAATTATTTTTTTCATAGCAGTGATGAATAGATAACTGTGTATTTTTTCTGTGTATCAAAGACATTTTTATATTTATTTAGATTTATTTATTTTTGGCGCGGTTAAAAAAAAACTGCTATTTTAAAATAAAAACAAAATAACTGTTTTTAGTGGAGAGCCTGTGCTTTTGTTTTTAATACGAGAAAAAGCAAGACATCAATGAAACGAGGGAGTGAATGAAAAGCTTATAATGTGGAAGATAGACTAAAAGATGACTTGCCCTTCTTTTCTGATGGTTAGAATAATGCTTAAAAAAAACAGGTTAGTAACTTTTTTTTCAATACTTAAAGTTTATTTTTTTATTTTTAAAATATTTTTATGTTTATTACGAAAAATATTGCTGTTTTGTTTTGAAAATATAATAATTTTTTTTTTAATTGAATTTTCAAAATTAAAATTTCCATTATCTTTATTGTATATATAAAATATTATTTAATTATATTTATAAGTAAACTTATAAACTATATAAAAAAAATTAATAAAGAGTATTATTTATTTAATATATATTTATTTGATCAAATTATAGTTATCTAAATATAATATACAGTTATAGTTATATTTTTATATCCTAAATAAAGTATATATAGTTATATATTTAAATTGCTATTATAAATTTAGATGTTTTAATATGAAGTATTAATTGATGAAGGTTGCTTAAAAAAACATTGAAAGTTTATAATTTTATTGATTTCTTTATTTATAATAAATTATATGTAACTTCTATTTCACTCCCATCAAAATACCAAAATATGATATTTGTTATGGTCAATTAAATTACATCTAGCATGTCTTTCTATCACAAATATATTTCATTTCTTTTTCTATCAAATATATTCTTCAAATTTCTCAAAGTGTTATGTTTCTACAATCAACTCCTTAACATCATTTTTATTAAGAGATCAAATCTTACTTGGTCATTTGTCTCCTAAAATTTGAATCTCACTAAGAGGAAGATCAACACCATGATTTAATTTATCTTCTATCCAATTTCCTTCTCTATAGATATGCTTACATTTCCAAGAGATTGTCTCCAATAATAGATGATATACATCAACAATAATATTATTTTTTATCCATTCCTCACATTCATTTTTGTTGATAGCATTAGTGATAATTTATGAATCTCCCTCAATTGAAATATATTTATTTCATTTTTTCTATTGTAATTCTTATCCATGGAGGAAGTGCCCTAGCCTCTACATAGTTGTTAGTAGAAGTTCTATATGATTATGAGTAAGTGAGGAGAATTTTGCCTTCATTATTTCAAAAAATACCACCCCCATCAGTTTTCCTGAATTTCCTTTAGAGGCACCATCAAAATTAATTTTGATAAACCAAATTTCTTGACATTTGTATGTTACCATAGATGACTCTTTTGTGTATGTTAAAATCTTTTAATCAGGTTGTTACCACCTCTTTTTTTGTACTTGAGACTTCCCATGACGAGCACCTTATCTACAAATATTTGGCAAGAGAGGCAAAAAATGGTCCCAAACTTAGGCATGATTTTGAGATTTATTTTTTAAAATTTGATTATTCCTTTCACCTCATCAACTCCAACAAATAATGGTAGGACAAATCCTCCATGTAATACATAATGCTTTAGTTTTGAAATAATTAATCCAATATTTTATCAACTCTTTCATTTATTGATGGAGCTACCCAATATATTTTAATATTTATAAAAAAGTAATCCTAAATAGTGTGAGCAAAGTTACAATCAAGAAGTAAATGGTTTGATGAATCTAAATCCTTCTCATACAAGGAATATCTCAAAGTTCCATGGTATCCTCTTCTTTGTAAACTCTCTCATGTAAGAATCTTACTTTGAACTACTATCCAAAGGAATGTTGAGGTCTTAGGGAGAGCCTCTAATGACCAAACATTCTTCTAAGATTTTTTTTATAGCAAACAATTTTGATAGCTCTAAATCCTCATATCCCAACTTGATCAACTATTCACCATATTTTGATAGATTATAAACCATATCATCCTTTCATGTAAAAATCAATAAATAAAACTCTTGAAGCATCTTTTCAATTTCATCTGCAATTTTTTCGAGTTCCTCTCCTTCTACTAGGTTACTAATAGAACTCCATGATCTGAAGTTGTTGCTCATATAAGTGTAGCCTTTGAAATTTGAACCTTTACAAACTAGGCATGCTCGAGCAAATGGTTACTATTTTGTGTCAGAGATAAGAGGATAAGGCTTCAACCAAGCATCATACAAAAAATTTACATAATTCCCCTCATAGGATGACCATTTAATATTTTTCTTGATCAATTGCAAACTATATGATATGAAGTTCCATGTTGATGATCCTTTAGGTACGACCTATCTATTTTTGAAGTAATAATTTTACCCAATTATTTCCTTGATATTTGAATAGTCTCCATCCAAGTTTTTTCCTTAAGGCTAAACTCATAAGTCTACAATTCTAGAAGCTTGCTCTACCAATATTATTTTCTTTGCAAATCTTATGCCACTTACAAATATGAAACTTAAATTTTTCCTTGCATCCTTTCTAAAGAAAGTTTTTTTTGAATGATGTTATACCTATTGACAATCTTGGAAGTAACATCATATATATAGGGATGATTACAATGTGATTTTTATGACTTGTAGTCTTCTTGCTATGGTTAAAAAAATAACCTTTCTAACCCACCAAACAAATTTCCATTCTATGTGAAATTTTATAACTTTTATAAAAATAATAACAAATAATTTTTTAAACATAATATTATAAAGTATAAAATCAAATTAATAAGAAAATGAAATGTCATAAGAAAATTTACACTACAACAATAAAATCAAATAAAATATTAAATAAGAAAATGGTTTAAAATATTAATGAAGAAAAATACTTTATTTACACTACAATTAAGGATAAGTTCAAACTAAAGCATATGTGATGTTCGTTCATCCTTTATACCTAAAATATAACACAAAAGTATATATCATAGTATGATAACTTTGAATAAATTAAGCAAGTAAAAAGAATTGGGTGAATTTATGTGAAGCATGTTACAAAATATTGTTGAATTGAACATTAGTAAATTTATGTGAACTATTGTAGTTGCACTATTAAAATGAGTTAATGGTTTTATTAAAATTTAATACAATTCTCATGTTTAATATATAATAAAGGGTCTTCCATGTTCTTGGTCAACTTATCAACCACCACCAAGATCACATCATGTTGGTACCTATTCTTAGGTAGACTCACTATAAAAACCATGGAGATTACTTGCCATTTCTGCATTGGCACATCATGTGGGTATGATTTTCTTGCTAGGTGATGATGCTTTGCCTTTACTTTTTAGTATTATATATATCTTGCAATAAATATATTGATGCCTTGCTTCATTTTGGCCCAATAAAAGGTCTTTTTTCATGTTTTCTCTCATTTTTGACCCTCTTGGATGAGAAGAATAGGGAGAATTATGTGTCTCTTGCATAATAATTCTCCTTAAATCACCAGTTTGGGGTATAGCTACCTTCTCTTTAAAACATAAAAGCCTATTTTTTATGTTGAAATCCTTATATTCTTCCAGATCTCTACTGGTTTTTGTAACAACCCTAAAAACAAGAAAAAAAACACACAAAAAGAATGTTTTTGACTAAGGAGAGGGATTTATAAACCCCTAACCAAACTTAGGTTAACTTAATGTTTAACAAATCCCCTAATTTTTCTCAAAGAGCTACATCTCATAATATTTCCTCACGCAAGTCCATCTGCGTAGGCGTATCGTATGTCATGTAAATAATTTTATCAATCTCATCCATCACAATGAGCTAAACTTATCACCTTTATTCATTAAAAGGTATACATGCATATCCATATGCTACACAAGCCATTTTGTGTAGTTATGCTACGTGTATTGTGAGTTAATCTATCAATCTCATCTTTCAACAAGCTATCTTAACTCAGATGTAGTCTTTCCACAACCTAGATACCATTCTACCTAAGGGGTCTTAATCCCTTAGGTCTACTATGTTCACCCTAAGGGGGTCTCAATCACTTAGGTTATCCTCTAATTTCACCCTAGAACTTATAACTTATTATTTTTACTGATTAAGCAAGAAAAACAAATATAGATCTCGATACTAAATCTAACAAAATATAACTTATAAAACATGCAAAGATACAAAAAGCAACATCTAGGAAGGTAAACACTAACTAGAAAGGATTCAAACACAAAACTTAAATAAGTAAAATAATCTAAAGATACATCTTCCAACATTTAAACAATCATTACATATTTATGAGTAAGGTAAATCCTCTATACTCTTAAAGAATACCATATTACATCAATATAATCAAGGAAATATCCCCAAAAATCTAGTCTATTTAAATGTAAGTAAAACATCATAAGTAGAATTACTCTACAATATCCAACCATTTATTTGCTCCTCCAATGCTTTTCATCGATCATACAAAGATAGTAAGGGATTAGGGCACTCATGGTTCAGGATAGCCATACCTCTAAATGGTATACATATACCATTTACTTTACCAAATTGCAACTATACAAATGAAATCAAAGCATAAAACCATCTAATGTATAGTTTTTTTGAAATTTAATTTGAAAAACTTATATTAAAACAAATATCATTTACAAGTTGGGATGAGACTTCTCCCAACCTTAGCCAAAGAGAACATATGTTTACAACAGTAAAAAAAGATTTACATTGGAGCCAAATCTCATAAACCTTATTTCTACAATGGTTGTTCACATGTTTACAACTATAAAAGAAGAACTACATTGGAGTCAAATTAGATAAACACTAGATTTGATCACCAACCTGCCTAATCATCTCATCCTCAATAACCATGTCATTGTGCCACTGAACCCCTACCTCATTCTTAGTACCCATCTTAGCCAGGAAGTTTGCCACTTTATTTAGATCTCTACTCACATAAACTGGAATCACATCATCTAATTCCCTCCACAATTCCTTAATTTGAGTGACAAGAATCCTCAACCTCCATGTCTTCAAAGTAAAGTTCCTCATGCAATCCAAAGATCCTACCATTATTTGAGAATCTAATTCTAGGATTATCCTCCTATAACCTTGTTTTATTTCCCAAATAGAAGCATATTTGATAGATAAGTCTTCCATTTAATTGTTTTTGGCCCTTCCCAAGCCTTGTAGTTCCCAATAGAGCATTGTTCCAACATGATTCCTGCAAACCACTCCAATTCTAGCTCTACCCAGATTACCTTTTGTAGCTCCATCACTATTAATTTTAATCCAACCTTCTAGGGGTTTTTTCCAACTAGCTTTGTCTTTCCCCTCTTGCACTTAAACTTCCTTCTCCATTGTCCCTATAATAGCTCGAGTTTCCTCTTTAGCATACACTACCACAATTTTTGTGACTTTTCTCCAAATGACCTTCCAAACTGCATATAAATATGAAAAGGTTTCTCTAAAAATTTTACCATTTATCTCCAACCACACTTACCACCAAATGAAGTTTAATAAAATCTCCCAAATGATACAAATATATTTAGATTTAAATATACCCCTCTTCCATATTTTCCAAATATTAATCTGATTCAAATCACCATTAACTAAAATTTTATAAGATAAAAATCATCTCTCCCAAATCTAGCATGTGAATAGGTACTCAAACATCAAGTGGTCAGATGTTTCCTTACTCTTGTAGCATAAAATACATTGATATGGACCAATGATTCCCCTATGTCTAATATTATAAAAAGTAAGAATTCCATTATGCATGAATTGCCAGGAAAAATAGTTTACTTTCAACCAAACCTTGCACTACCAAATCCTTCTCCAATCCTCAACTTGATATGCATGAGGAGGAGGATATAGAAGTATCTTATCATATCCATCATTCACTATGTAGACACCAAGGCTTCCATAGCCCAAGCTAATTCATCCTACTCATTTCTACCTATGAGAAATCTTTTTTCCAAGATTTTAGTCATTATGGGTGTCAATTCCGAAGGGATTTAAATTGGCCACTCATCCAAATTCTTAAAATGCTTAAATATATAATCCCCCAACTAATTAGTGTTGCAATAACTTTCAATTTGAACCCAATCCTTGGTTTCCATGGTTTTTTTATTGGTTGTAGTTCTATAAATTTAACAATGATAGGTGGGTATTGATCTCATGAATCTATCCAACATCGTGCCTTCTCCCCTCTCCCCAATTTCCAAAATAATCCATCTTTCACTACCTGATATCTTAATTTTAGAGCTTGTCACACTAAGGATCCATTACCATACAAATGGAAATGACCCACCTCATTTGGATTTACTTGTCCCAAATATTTACTAGTTAAAACTCTATTGAATAAATAAGTTGGTTGGGAAATCCACCTCCAGTAAAGCTTTCTAGCCAAAGATTTATTATTTAAATTTGATCTCCTCAATCCCAAGCCTCCTTTTACCTTGGTTTGGCTTACTTTATACCAACCTACTAATACCCATTTCCTCTCTCCTTTTACTCCTCCCCATAAATTTGTTTTAGCCATATTATCCAACTCTTTCCATATGGTATGTGGGGAAGCAAGGATAGATATTTTATAAATTCACATGGTCTGAATGATTGACTACAAAAAATTTAATCTACCCCCATAGCTTAACCATTTGTGATACCAATGATTAAATATTTCTTTGATACAATTCAAAATATTCCTCCAAATATCTATTTTTTAGTTTTTTAAAATGCAAAGGGACCCCCAAGTATACCATTAGGAAATAATTCCTTATGAATCCCAAGATCTCTAAAAAAATTTCCTAAAGTATTTTATCAAGATTGAAAAAGACCACTTAGCATTTTTTATCATTGATGACTTGGTTTGTGGCCCTAAGGTAGACATTAAGTGTATCTCTAATCATTCTTGGTTCCCTGAAGTTGGCCACTCCCAATAATCCTATATCATCTACAAACTGTAGGTGATTCAAAACTTCCTCACCCACCTTGATACTTGTTAGCAAACCTTGTTGTCTTCTTCTCAAGATAAGTCTACACAAAACTTCAGCCAATATGAGAAAAATATAGGAAAAACAAGGATATCCTTGATGAAGGCCTTGAGTAGCTCAAAACGGTTATGAGGGAAGGCCCTTGATTAACATTGAGTATGTTGGATTAGAAACATAGCTCATGATCCATTCTATACAATACTGAGAGAAATAAAATGTTACCATCATCTTTGATAAGAATCTCCACTCCATCTTATCATAAGCCTTTGACATATTCTATGAACATTCCCTATTACTATATTGTTGCATTGCCTCCTGAGCTAGAACCACACCATCCAAGATCTATCTACCCTCCATAAAAACCCTTTATCTGAGGAGATAATGCTATGTATAAGAGGTTTTAACCGCTCAACCATTACCTTTGTGATTATTTTATATATGACATTGCATAAGGTAATAGGTCTATAATCTTAAATATGCATCCCCTCCTCCCCTTTTGAAATTCCAATGAAAGTATAATTTAAATCTTCAAGCATTATTTTACTACCTTTGGAATCCTCTATAATAGCCATTACATCCTCCTCCAAGTTGTCCCAGAAGGCCTAAAAAACTCAATTGGAAAGCCATCTAGACCTAGTGTTTTTCTAGTGCTTATTCCAAAGACTACTTTCTTTAGTTCCTCTCTATCAATGGGTTTAAGTAGGGTCTGATTTTCTTCTTTAGAGATAATAAAGGGTATGACAACAAGAACTTATTTTTGAGCCCCTTCACCTTGCACCATACTTTCCTTAAATAGTCTAGAAAAATAATCCATTGAATGGAAATGCATACCTGGAATTGTATCAAAGGAGTGTTCGTTCTCATATTGAAGAGCTTCCATGTTTTTTGTCTATCTCCTATCACAAGCAGCCCAATGGAAAAATTTAGTATTTTTATCACCTTATAATAACCAAGTGGATATTGCTCTCTATTTCGAGTAGATATCCTCTTGGTTATCAATGTCCTCAACTGCTTTACACAATGCATCATCCTTTTCTTTGAGTTGCTTTGTAATTGTTCCTTCTCTAAAGTTTTGGTTAACGTCATCCCATTTGGCCACCAATGGAGCTCTTTTGACCTACAAGTCTATCTTGTTAGCTCACCTCCATTGTTTCATTTGATCCTTGACATAATGAAGCTTCTTATGGAATATAAACATTGTTTTCCCATATGCTAGGTAGATCTCTTCCCACCAGTGTGGAATTTTATTTCAAAGTTCCTATTTTTGTAACCAAAAGATTTCAAATTTTAATGGTTTGTGATGTTACACTATCTTGATCCCCCCTTCTAACGAAATGGAAAAGTGATATGAAACTAGACCCTCCAAAATCCAAAATTTTATATTCCATTTCACAAATGCCTCCTATGAAAACAAAAAATGATCTAACTTCACCTTCATACTATATGGCTCCCTCGTCTTATTAGTCCAAGTATAGTTGGTTCCAAGGCATTTAATATCCACGAAGTGTAATGCATGTAACTGGGCAATCATAAGTTGATCCCATGGGTCCAAAATTAGGGTTCTCCCTTCTTGATCTCTAGAGGATAAAATCCCCAGCAACAATCCAATATAAATCCTCCTTTGAGACTCTCATGTTATGCATTGCTTTTTGTAGCACCCTAAAATTGGCACGATTAAAACACTAGTAAAAATATAAAAGATTAAAATTTGAATTTCAACCCCAAACTGTCGGTTAAACCACATTTTACCCATTTTCCCCATTTTTCATGCCATTTTTAGGATTTTTTGTGACCGTTGGACAATATCGTCGTCGATTAGATGATATCACCTCAGATCGGATGAATTCGTCTGGAGAAGAATGTCCAGATGATTTCCTCCTAAACTAATTTTTTTCATAATTAGCTTTTGTTTCAACGACATCTCTAATCGGGGAAAAAGCATGTCTGCATCGTTAGAGACCTTCCTCGTTGGAGATCTCCTAGATTGGGATGATCTCCAACCTCCCAACCTCCTTCCTATGCCTATTTAATCTTAGGCCCTCCCCTTGACCTACCCCTGGCTGAATTCCCCTGTAATTTGATCTTTGTATGCATTAGAATACTCTGAATTATCATTTGCATTTGTGCCATTCTAATTTTCTTGTAGGAACCTCATTGTTTTTCAGTTGGAGCAAGCTCAGATCGTCATAGATGATCCTGTATGATCTCGGATTATCACGCCACAATTCAATATGGTTTTGTATTTTGCAGGCGATTTCGACTGCAGCCAACATTGGGGGCAATCCGTGCCCTGAGTTTGCATTCTTTCTCCACTATCTACTGTTTTACTTTGCATTAGTTATACTTATTACTATTTTGCATCTTGGAGTCCACCCATATAGTTTTAATGCATAATAAAATCATCATTTTTCATTAAATCATTATAATGCACTCATATTTTTGTTTATAATTATCAGTTTAATATTATTGTTATCATTCTACATCATTTCCCTCTATTGGAATAGTTGCATTTCTGGTATTTTGTATCTATTTCTCTGATTGCAGGTCTCTGACGAATTCGTCAGATCTCATACGATCTTGTCTGATCTTAGATGATTCTGTCATATCAAAGGCAATCTGGACTGCTTTAAAAATCAAAACCTCCATCAGACATCCGGATCAGGTATGGCTTTTTAATCTAGTATATTTCCTGTATTTTCTATTTAATTCTATTTTTTGTATTCATTTAAATATGCATTTCATATAGAATAGTTTAGATTCATTTGTCCAAACCTAGGAGTTGAATGAGCAAACATAAAAATGAACATATCAAATACCCTCTCAACCTAGGCATGGAAATTGCCATTCAAAAGTTTCCTGGTGAACCCACCATCCGTCGAAAATTCACCTTTATACACCTCCCCCGAGAGGCGGGACCTTCAAAAGGCCTCTCAGTCCGAGGTATTGTCCCATCCTTTTCACATCCCCCTTCCGGGCATGGATCCTATAGCCTGAAGGTAAGGGTGCGAAAAATTTGGAGCGATACATTTTGGTGAACCCGATGTGAAACAAAAACCTTTTGAAAACAAAACCATTTTAAAAACTTTCTAATTAAAAAAATAAAAACCAAAAACATAAATGCATTTAGACTTAAGAAAATTTGCATGTCAAATTTAGATGGTAGACTATAATAAAAGACGAGCTATCACTATTAATGTTGAAAATCAATTAGTAGCCATAGAGATTAATTCTTTACTTAGAGTAGCTCCAACATATAGAGTCCCACATTTATGGGATGAACTTAATAGGAAATTGAATCTCATTTCATCTAGAGCAACCAAAATTAGGCAAATCAAGAGTTTTGTCCTAGATAGAATCCTGGATCCCGATCAAGTGATTTTGTATCATGAACTTTAGAGAGCTTGCCATAGGTGGTTAGCAGATAAAAGAGCTCTTGTGTCTTCTGAGTTGTATACCTTTGAGGAATATCTTGAGAATGCAGCCATAGTGCATCAATTTCTAGCTTGTATAGAGGACCAAGAAGTTGATCTTGCAGATAGAAATATATGGAATAGAGTTCCCAGATCTGTGTTATATCGATAGTATTGCCATGAGATTTATTTTTACAAAACAAAATCTGAAACAGATAACATCACCATAGCACACTTTGTTGACTTCTTGAAAAACAATTTCCAATTTGAAGAGGAGCAATTTATGACTCCTGATGAACTTGATCCTATCAATGATATCTATAAATTATTTATAGAAAACTAAGTTATTTTTATTTCTTGTATTGAATGTGCTGTTTATTGTCTTTATAAAAACAAAAACAAAAACAAAGAAAAATCATAACAAAAAAAAAAAACATTTTCTTTTAAATATTATAGTAGGTATATAATCAATATATATACCTCCTAATATCTGTTGCAAATATATTAATATATATATTTGCTAAAACCTAAAATTTAGACACAATGACTAGACTCAGAAATGGAAAACAAATTGAAGTAGAAGATTGGTTAAGAAAACCAAAAAATAACCCAGATGTTCTTCCTGAAGACCCAATTCAGGAAGAAGGAACCTTAAACCCACAAGAAGAAGAACTTGTGGACGCAAATGAACAAAAATAAAATGATAGAGAGGAAGGACCCTCATCTCCTAAAATAAATCCAGACGGAGCTGTTACTTTTGAGAACATGGACCATTTTTGGAAATTTCTCAATAATAATATTGGCACCCTTAATAGAGCAGTTCATATGGATAAAGATCAAATTAGTGACACTCAAGAAACCCTAGAAGACATATATCACACACGCACTAATCCTTTGTCCTTTTTTTATCAAGAAAGTGATCAAGTTGGACCATCCAATTTGGACATAGCTGCTATAATCCAAAACATGCAACAACAACCGGCTACCCAACCACCTAGAGTGCCTGTTACCAAGCCAAGGGTTATTCCCGCATAAAAGAAACCTTCATTCACTACTCTATTTCGCCAAGATATTGATCAATATACCTCAAATCAACAAAAGCCTAAAACAAAACCAAATACCAATTTCCAACAATCTAGGATACAACATAATGCTACAACAAATCTTCTTCATAATACTCTTCCTACCAACCATTTGCATAATAGTAATATAGCATCTAATCCTTATGTCCTGCCTTCCTACGGTCACAAGACCCATACTCATGTGCCATCAAACCAATATGGTGGACAAACTGGTAATTTGGAAGCCATGGTGAAATAGTTAGTCTCTCGCATGGACCAAATAGATCCCTACCGTCCCTCATACAATTATCGAGAGATGTGTAGTCAACCTCTAGATCCTATATTTGTAGCACAACCATATCCCAAACATTTTCCTATGCCTATCCTACCTATATATAAAGGAACTGAAGATCCCATAGAGCATCTTTGTATGTTTAGGATAGCATATCATGACATATCACATGATGATTTGCTATTGCTAAAAATGTTCCCAAAAAGCTTAGGGGGGGTGGCATTGGAATGGTATTATCAATTACCTACTCATTCTTTGAGAAATTTTGAAGATACTATTGAGTCTTTTGTGCATCAATTTAGTGCCTATATCGAGAGGCATGTAACCATTAAAGATTTGTACAACCTAAAACAAGACAAAGATGAGTGTTTTGCTGACTTCTTAGCTCGATGGAGATAGTTGATAGGAAAATTCCACTTTGTGTTACCTTATCGAGAGATGTTGGATATTTTTATCAATAATTTACAAGAACAACTATCCTATGAATTATCAACTGCTACTTTGACTACCTTCGATCAAGCTATAGACTTAGCTCGAAGGGTGGAAGATGCTCTCATTAGAAGAGGTCAGCTCAAAAAGAAAGATGATGAGAAAACATCCATAAATCAATATAAAAATAAACAAGTTGTGGGTGACGGAGTCATTGATAGCAGAAACATTGCTAATATTAACACTGCGAAAACAACAGAGAAGTTTATATTGAAACCTCCTAATAAACCATCTCGAGAATTTACTAGGTTACATCAACCTTTATCAATCATTCTCCCACAATTACTAGCATGAGGCTTGATCCAATTACCAACTATCCGGGAACCTGATCCAACTATACCCAAATACAAAGTTGATTTACATTGTGATTTTCATAGAGGACCTGGACACGCTACCAACTCTTGTAAAATATTAAAACATAAAATACAAGATTTGATTGATAATAATGAGATGGAGGTGCAAGCCTTCCAATCTAAACAAAATCCTCCTAATAACACTCAAAAGAGCATTCCCCAAAATCAAAATCAGAATGCCAATCAATCATTGGACATATTTCAACATCCTTTACCAAAACATGGTAAAGAGGTGTCCAATCAAATTGAGCATCATAATGTTCCTCCTCCTACCCGATATGTAGGGACTATTAGCGGACAATTACCTGTTCATGATCCTCAAATATTTGACACAACTTTATCCATAGTTACGACCCGACCTTTACATAGTATTCGGACACTTTATCTTAGTGACACTGAATATGAGACTGAAAGTGACATGGAAATCACTTCAAATCAATCGAATAGTTTTGAAGATGAATCATATCCTATTCAACCTATCACCAGTTCTATGGTTCTAGAAGAACCATTTCCTAGAAAAGTTACTACTCGAACCTCCTCTCATCAGTTCCTTTCTAATGAACAAGCTATAAATGCTAGACCAAGACCTATTCATCATCTGCAAAATAATATTGTAGGAACCATCGGAGCCATTACCAGACAACAGGCTCAAACCTCTCAACAGGATCAAACTCAAAACGATGGATTAGCCCCATTTGTTTTGAAAAATCCCAATAAAGGGAATTATACGTCTAATGTTCAACCTAAACCCCCTTACAATATTAATGAACAATTATCCAATACTATAGCTAGAATTTCCCTTTTGGACCTATTAAGATCTTCTCCTACACATAGGGATGAATTAATGCTTACATTGAGCCAAATGATGGTACCACAAAACATTCAACCTGAAGCCATGGCCAATACTATCATCACTAGAGAAGTTGATTGTATTGACTTTTGAGATAAAGATATCCCACAACATAGTTTACATAAGGATAACCCTTTATATATTACTGCCTTAATTGGCGATGTAGTCTTAAACGAGTCTTGATTGATAATGGTTCATCTTTAAACCTATGCACTTTTGACTTCTACCAAAGATTCAAGTTTAGAAGTGACGAAATGAAAATAACTGATATGATTATAAAAGCCTTCAATGACGAGACACAAGAAACATGTGGAGTCATTACTATACCCTTGCAAGTTGGTCCTAGAACCCTAGATACGATCGTGTTTATTGTACACTGCCCTGCATCGTACAATATACTTTTGGGACACCCTTGTATCAATGCGATGCGAGCGGTTCCCTCCACCCTAAACCAGTGTGTTAAATTTGAATTTAAAAACTAGTTGGTTACCATTCATGGTGATCCTAGACCCTTTGATATGTGTGCTTTGGAAGAACTTGTTGGAGTGCAATTTTGTCCTGCCCTGTTATCCACACATCCTAGTTCTTATCATCCATCCAAACGTGTGAAACACACACCCATAGCATCATCTACTCTTTCCACTACACCTATACATACAGCTCAACCATCTTCTGAACAAACCACATTAGGACCTCGAAAAGATCCTAAACTAACAACCAATGCTTCTTGCCTTACTCCTATATCTTCCATACCTATAGATTCACCCGTCAATATCCCTATGACATCTACATCCACTACTAGCATCCTTTCTACACCTAACGATGTAGGAAATGTTCCTTCTACCTCTTATGCTCTTACTGATGAGCTCTTACCCGATTTATCTACAATTCTTATATCATAAGAAGTCAACACTACCATGCAGACTTCCCTCCTTTTAAATAAATTCCCACCCTCTCCTCATACATTGGGCCTCCCACAACCTATGAGAAGTATCTACCAAGTAGGGAGTTGTTCTTTTACTTATAAAGGATATGATTGGGGAAGAATTCCCAGGAATATTAAGACACATTGTGATGGATATGCTAGATGCTATTTTGCTAATGATTATCTTAAAGCTAAACCCATAATGCTTAAATTGGGATATAAAGGGAAAGGTTTGGGACCTTTCAAAAATGGTATGAAAGAACCTTTTGAGGTAGAATCATGGCCTGCCTGATGTGGTGTGGGCCTATTTTCTAGTAAGAGTCAGCATTTTCCATTTGAGGATGATGACCATCTCGTATGTTATCAAGATTATCTAGATAAACAAGATTCTTTGTGTCTAACTAATAATTCCTTTACCTGTAATATGATATCCATAGCCTACCCTAAAATGATTGCCAACTCCAATGAAGAGTTGGAAGGGGATATTTTCCATGATGTCTCCATTGAGGAAATGTTACACAATGAATTTTATTTTGATGGCTCTATACCAAGTATAGCTCAGCTTCAGGCCTCGACTCCTCAAGACAAATTATCCAAGCTAACCTTGGAAGAATTACAAGAATTAGGTGTTTCATCTGCCCCACCTAATTTTGAGAGAGATTTACATATGGAAGTTGAAAACATTATAAAAATTAACATTGGAACCAAACATAACCCTCACATAATCAATATTGGATCAGAATTAAGTCAAGAAAAACAAGATAAATACATTTCATTTCTTAAATACTATGAAGATGTCTTTGCTTGGACATATGAAGACATGCCAGGTTTGGACCCTTCTGTAGTTATGCATCATCTAGTGGTCCATCCAGATGCTAAACCTGTTAAACAGAAACTCAGAAAAATGCATCCTAAAGTGGCCTTACTAGTCAAAGGAGAACTAGAAAAATTGTTGAAAGTAATTTTTATACAAGCTATTGATTATGTCAAATGGATCTCAAATGTAGTTCCAGTAACTAAGAAAGAAGCGATTTTAGAGACATTAATGTTGCATGACCTAAAGATGATTTTCCTCTTCCCAATATGGATCAAATCATTGACTTTACTGTTGGAATCAGAATGATATCCTTAATGGATGGATTTTTTGGTTATAATCAGATCAGGATAGCTCCTGAAGATCAGGCCAAAACAGCCTTTATTACCCCTTAGGGAACCTTTTGTTGGAAAGTGATGCCATTTGGCTTAAAGAATGTAGGTGCAACCTATCAACGAGCTATGACTTATATCTTTCACGATATGATGCATGATATCCTACATGATTATGTAGATGATATCATAGCTTGTTCCATCAAAGAAGATGATCATCTAAATGACTTAAGAAAAGTATTTGATCGGTTAAGGGAATATCTTATCTGACTAAATCCAGCTAAATGCATATTTGAAGTTAATTCTGGTAAATTATTAGGGGTTATAGTTTCTTTACGTGGCATTGAAATTGACCCTCTCAAGATCACGGCTATAATAGATATGCCTGCACCCACAAATATATCATAATTATGAAGTTTACAAGGTAAGCTTCAAGCTATTCGTCACTTCATCAACAAGTTGGCAGACAAAATTGGACCCTTTATTAAGCTTCTTAAGAGATATGTCTCTTTTCATTGGGACGACGAATGCCAAGAAGCATTTGAACTCCTTAAGCAATATCTCCTCAAACCACTAGTGCTTTCCCCACCTAGATCTGATCGTCCTTTTATCTTGTACATTTCTGCTTCTGATTCTGCCTTAGGAGCTATGTTAGCTCAGCTTGACGATGAGAAGAAAGAACGCGCTAATTATTATATTAGTAGAACCTCAATCAATTATTAAACTCGATATACCACATTAGAGAAGTTATTTCTAGTAGTCATATTTTCTACACATAAACTATGACATTATATGCTCAGTCAAAAAACGTATGTTATTTCCAAATTTGACCCTTTGCGATATCTCATGAGTCGACCATATTTATCTGGTCGCACAGCCAAATGGGTTCTTGTGCTAAGCAAATTTGAACTCACCTTTAGAGGAAAGAAGTCTGTTAAGGGTCAAATCATAGCAGATCAATTAGTCGCTGCACCCTTAGAATCTACTCATCCCCTCATCATTGAGTTTCCTAATGAATGCCTTAAACTTGAGGTAGACCATTCGAAGCAATGGTCCCTATACTTTGACGGAGCCCGATGCATGAGTGGGGCTGGTGCGGGTATTATTTTAATATCTTCATAAAAACATCTTATACCTTTGTCCTTAAAATTAACATTTGCTTGTACTAATAACACTGCTGAATATGAAGCTCTTATCCTTGGATTATGAGCTGCCTTGGCATTGAAAATCCAAAGTTTATTGGTTTTCGGTGACTCCCAACTTGTCATAAACCAAATCAATGATGTTTATTAGACCAAATATGATAAATTATGCCCATATAAAGCCTATTTTTTGTAGCTATTATCCTTGTTTGATCAAGTTACTTTGGAAGCTATTCTTTGAACTAGCAACCGTGCGGCTGACGCTATGGCTGTAGCTGCATCTCTTTTACCCTTGGAGTTAGACAATGAATATGTTACCATAATTATTTGTCGACTCCAAGAACCTACTTCAAGCAAATCATGCTTAGAACCTTTGGATGTGTTTCTTATCAACGAAACAACTCCTGAACCATGGTATACTGATATATTTAATTTTTTGCAAAAATGAACCTTCCCTGATGGTTGTACTAGCAACTAGCGTATGTTATTACGTAGAAAAGCAAGTCGCTTTATGATTATTGGTAATATCTTGTACAGAAGATCTTTTGAAGACATCTTATTAAGATGTTTGAATCTAGAAGAATCTAGATCAGCTTTAAATGAAGCCCACAATGGATCGTGTGGGGGACGTTTTAGTGGTAGTGCCATTGCTAAGAAACTCCTTCGGATAGGATATTTTTGGTCTACAATGGAAAATGATGCACATAATTATGTGCAACATTGTGACAAGTTCCAGAAACACACTGACCTTGTCCATGCACCTGCACAAGAACTGCAGGCTATTTCATCTCCTTGGCCTTTTTCAAAATGGGGCCTAGACATTATTGGAAAAATCAACCCTGTGTCATCCAATGGACACAAATTCATCATAACCGCCACTAAGTATTTCACGAAGTGGGTTGAAGCTATGCCATTAGTTTCTTGCACGGGAACCCAAGTTTCCAAGTTTATTTTTAATCAAATTATTTGTAGGTTTGGAATTCCTGCCAATCTCATTTCAGATAATGGGACTTGTTTCAAAAATAAAGATGTCAAGAAACTGTCAAAAATATAAAATTCAACATCGCTGGTCCACTCCCTATTATCCTTAGGGTAATGGTCAAGCAGAAGCATCTAATAAAACCTTAATAAAAATTCTTAAAAAATTGGTCAATAAAACCGGTCGAGATTGGCACATTCATTTATATCCTGCTTTGTGGGCCTATCAAACTAGTGTTCGAACCCCCACCGAAATTTCACCTTTTGTCTTGGTTTATGGTGCTGAAGCTATTTTTCCCTTTGAATTAGAAATTCCTTCTTTAGCTCTACTACTTCAAGATATTGAAGTAGGGGATGAATATCGTGTTGGTAGATTTAGTCAGCTAGAACTTCTAGATGAAAAATGCATCAATGCTTTGGAGCATCTTCGTGCCTACCAAAACAAGCTTAAGAGAGCATATCTTAAGAAATTTCATCCTCGATCCTTTGAGATCGGTGACCTTGTCTTAAAATAAAATTAAAAAAATACTAATGCAACTCACAACCTTAAAGGTAAATTTGAGCCCAACTGGCTTGGACCATATGTCATCACTGCTAAATTTGGATCAGGAGCATACAAATTATCTACCTTGGATGGTAAAGAACTTAAAGAACCTATGAAAATTATGCATCTTAAACGTTACTATGCGTAAAAATTGGTCCTTTCATCATTGTATATATTTTTTTTTCCTATTATTTCCTTTTAGTTACTTATTTCAAAAACGTTTCAAAAAAAAACAATTATCTTGTATTTCTTTTAATTCATCACTTAAAATTAAAAACATTCAAAATCATCATAATCTTCAAAAACATCTTTTATTTTTGTACCTCTCAAATTGTGAAGTATTGCAGTTATATTTTCAATTATTTTGGATAAATTAGCATTTATTTGGAATCCCGCACTTTCACATTCACATGAATAAATATCTTGATTTATTTGGTATGATTATTAATCTCTCTTATATCAAAGTCCATAGTTGAATTAAATAAAGTTTTGAGCATAGAGAACTGATCTTATATTTACTTGAACTAAGTATATCTTTTCACATTAAAATGATTTCATTGCATATTCGATATGATGCTACATAGTAGAATTGGTTTCCTGAGCGAAAAGTTTCCCTTGCTATCCTATCATGCACATGGTCTAGAATCTTTGAGAATTGACAAAAGGACAAGCTCACCCCTACCTAGAATAAAAATCCCTTGCTCTATAGCTAATTCGAGCAAGTATACCTAACATAGGAAGAAAATAAAAAGTTCAAATAAAAGAGAAAAATAAAAAGGTTATTTTTTATCATAGCAATATTTTAGCATTATCTCAGTATCAAGCAACAATACAAAAGTACAAAAAAAAAAGAGGGAAAAAAAGAAGCAAAAGAGCAACGCAAAAGCAAAAATGCAATAAAATCCTTTCCCTACCCCTTGAAAAGAAAAGAAGGGTGAATGAGCTTGAATCCCTGGAATTCTCAATTATTCGAAAACTGTGAGGTAAGCCCCATAACAGGTGGTTTGTGCCCAACCCGCTTGGCCTTGGGTAATCCCTAGCATGGCAATATGTCTGTCACATTAGCGACCTTATTTTTTATAGACCTCTATCAGCTTATGGATTAGCTAGCTCTTGATAAACCTAACTTACATAGTAGTCTGCTATGGTTACATGCATATAAATCATGGTCAACGAACATTCATTTGGTCAATGCAAATTACTTGTATCAAATTATCTTGCTCAAAATTGGTGAATGAATAATACAATCGCACACACATTTGTATTTGAGAGATTTTGTATCATTATGATAAATCAAGATCGGTAATGAATTCACATTTGCACATGAGGATTCCTTATAAGTCTATATTTCTCTTTGAGATAACTTAAAATACTCCTGTAACTCTTTTCGGAATAATTTTATTCTTTTATTTTCAGAATTTGTTGTTTGTATAAGAGCAATTACATACATCTTCACACAAAATCTTAAAAATAATTTCAAACAAAATTTTCATATTATTATTTTTCTATTTAACAAAAATAAAAAATCCATCTTGCAATAAAACAAACAATATCTTTTCTTCTTTGGATTTTGCGATGACGCTATAATTCTATATCTATAATTCTATGCCTAGCGCAAACCATTGTTCTAATTTTATGTTCCATTTATTTTAAATAAATTCATCAAAACATATGACTTGCATCATTATGTTATACAATTATGCTTTATAAACAAACGAACACTTATTCTATTTCATGAAATTATGTTCAAATTCAATATTGCAACCATGGTATAAATTCTAAGGAATTGTTCAAAATTTTATCACACTTAAGACTTTATGCCTAGAAAAATCATATTTTAGTATCTCATGCATACTATTTTTTTATGAAAATCTGAAAACAAATCATCAACACCATCATCATTTATATCATCACAATGCAAAGTCTTAAGACAGTCTCTTAAGCACTCTTTTACTTTTAACAATATTTCTATACCAGGATTAGCTTGACGACCGAGTGAGCGACGACTCCATGAAATGGTCTATAACAATGAAAATGTCCTTTGAAATTATTGTTAGAAGTCCCTTTTTATTTCTTTTATCAAATCACACCAACAAAACCAATTTTTTACATCAAATTATTTCATTTAAAATCTTACAGCATGACATCAAATTATACTATTTCAAACGACATAATTACATGAATCATCAATCCAATCAGCAAACAATTCAAACGTTAAAGCATCATAGAAACATATGAACAAGTCATATCCTCAACAAGATCATATATATATATATATATATATATCAAAAAATTATATACATCATATCAAAGCTGGATTGGTATGCCACAATCTATACCCTGGCATACTCAATCCTCTCAACAATATCCAAAATATATAATCTCCAACACCTAGCCTCGAGAAGCCCTCGAGCTCTCAACCTCATATCCTCCCCCACCCTGCCATGGAGGAGGTGGTCCCATAGAGGTCTGGGGTGTATCCCAAGTCCTCATCGTCGATCAGGAGGATGTCCTCGTCGATCCCAGCCTGACTGGTTTTGCAATGTTGGCTAGCAGCTGTACCCTCTGGCCCTATGGAACCAATTGATAGTATACACCTTGGTAAAATGCGATCTGCATCGTGGATCACACTAGGTCATCCCTGCTCACCCCTTCACCTTGAGCTCTAAGCTATGTAGCCTCATCTTGCAATGTCTGCACCTAAGTCTAGATGCGGGCAACCTCAGTTCAGAGAGCCACTATCTCGCTACTCTCCCCTGTGTCAACATCCTTGCCCTTATCAGGTGATGATGGTCTCTCACCCTGCTGCAAAGGGATTCCCTCCTCCCTCCGTCCTATCTCCCATGGCCTCTATTGAACCTGTGCCATCCTTTAGCATCTCTCCTATGGGATCCACTGCTACTCTCTCCCCCTATGACCCTGTGTTGCCTCAATAGCAGCCTGTCGCCACCTCCCCATCTAACGCACAATCGCATGCATCGGACCCTGCACCCTCATCATCTGAGGAGGTCGAATACCTGTGTACTAGGAATCATAGCCATCCACAACCCTAGCATCATCACCATCCACTGGTTGGATGGGGGCATCGTTTGTATCCTAACTCCATAATTGTTGCATATCTAGAGCCCTACTTAGTGTGGTATTATCCCAAACAGTTCAGGAGTACTCATAATCCCTAAGAGAAAGGATCCCCTATTATAGACAGAATTGTCATAGTACTCGATTATAGCGGTGTATCTCTACCTCTCATCTCTCCATCCTCAGCCAGAAGACTCACCTGATGCAAGCCAGCTCTTGCCCATCCTCTGCCCACTCAGGGTGCTCTCACCATGGCCTTCAGGTGATCTGGTTTGGGATGAGGTCATATAGAAACCTCTACGACATCGAAAGATCTATCCACCATTGTGACCCCCTCTGTAGCCACCAATAGAAAACCCGAGGCCTCTCTCTGATCAACCCTTGTCAATGGAAGCCCTATCGGCCTCTACACCGCAATGTGCTCCCAGCACCAAACCTATAGTAGCGATGTCAAAACCAAACATCGACCTCCCTTGTATATGACCCCATGCAGGATCCTATACAAGTGACACAGAACAAATCTGCCCCATGCAAATCTATGCCCATGGTCTCTCATGTCATAGACTATGTCTGAGAGCACCCACGGTAGTCTGCATCCACTCTGGTGGCACAATAGTAAGACACCAACAACTCCTTCCCACACTCATGTCAGTCTAGATGCCCCAAGCATCTACCTTAGTGACTTGATGTTCACTCTACCCTTCTCTAGGTCAAATCTCAGGTCTCCCGTAAACCTCATCATCACCTGGCCTTGATTTGCCATAAGCATCATCAATCGTCCTTGTATGGGGATCCTCATGATCCTCCATACGTCCTCTAGAGTGGGAGACATCTCCCCTGTCGATAATCAGAAGCAGGATGACCCTGGATACCATATCTCTGCTAGGGCTATTAGTAGCCCTATGTCAGTCAGTATTTGTGGCATCTCTGCCACATGCTGTAGACCGACCTGTCCAAGTCAGTCACGCTCTGTCTGGTCAAGTGTGACTATGTCGTCTCTTAGCCTATCGTATTTCCATTCTCGGATCTTTAGTAGTCCCTTCTACAAAACAAACAATAAAATAACAAAATCATTAATAAATGATTCAAATTAAGCAACTTAAAATCAAGTTTAAAATGATATCGTCCACCATTGGATGATATTGTCCAACATTGGGCAAAATCATCCTTTATGAGGACGAAATCGTCTTCGATTTTGCAACTTGGGAATCGCACCTTGTTGTACGAAATTGCCCCTAATTCATCGATTTTGCCGTTAGAAAAAATCAATGATTTAGGGACGATTTCGACGAAATCGGGATGATTTTGTCCCGACAGCGTCGATGGCCTAAAAACGGTCGTGATGCACCAAATAATCAAATTTAAATCACAATAATTGCACAAAGATTAATTAAACCTAATATATTAGGATTAGATCCTTACCCGTAGCCCGCGTCGGACCTCTGTCACTCTGTGCGCTGTCTCCACCATTTTTCTCTCTACAGAGATTTGGAACAGTAAAAATGAATAGTAAAAATGAATTAAGGTTTTCCCTATTTTTCTTAATTTTATTCAAAACCAACAACATTTTAATTTTGCTTTTTCGTGTTTTTACCTCAAATGTTCGATTTGGGTAAAAACACGGAGGGGGCACCATAGTTAGCATTCGTACGATTCGACCAAGAATCGTCGTCTAAAAAATTGAGTATATTTTTGCTTTCTCGTAAAACAGGAAAAAATCGTCTTTAACGCATTTTCTTCAAAAAATTTGCTAAAGAGGGGGCAAAATGTAGCACCCTAAAATTGGCACGGTTAAAACACTAGTAAAAATATAAAAGATTAAAATTTGAATTTCAACCCCAAACTGCCCGTTAAACCACCTTTTACCCGCTTTCCCCATTTTCTGTGCCATTTTTAGGATTTGTTGTGACCGTGGGATGATATCGTCGTCGATCAAATGATATTGCCTCAGATCAAATGAATTCATCTAGAGCAGAACGTCCAGACGATTTTGTCCCAAATTGATTTTTTTCATAATTAGCTTCTATTTCAACAGCGTCTCTAACTGGGGCAAAAGCATGTCTACACCGTTAGAGACCTTCCCCATTGGAGATCTCCCAGATTGGGATGATCTCCAACCTCCCAACCTCCTTCCTATGCCTATTTAATCTTAGGCCCTCCCCTTGACCTACCCCTAGCTGAATTCCCTTGTAATTTGATCTTTGTATGTGTTAGAATACTCTGAACCTCATTTGCATTTGTGCCTTTCTAAGTTTCTTGCAGGAACCTCATTGTTTTTTAGCCAGAGAAAGCTCAGATCATCACATACGATCCGATATGATCTCAAACGATCCTATATGATCTCAAACGATCACGTCGCAATTCAAGATGATTTTGTATTTTGCAGGCAATTTCGACTGTAGCCAACATTGGGGGCAATTCATGCCCTGAGTTTGCATTCTTTCTCCACTATCTATTGTTTTACTTTGCATTAGTTAGAATTA
Organism: Wollemia nobilis; assembly: GCA_028583015.1. Taxonomy (NCBI): domain Eukaryota; kingdom Viridiplantae; phylum Streptophyta; class Pinopsida; order Araucariales; family Araucariaceae; genus Wollemia; species Wollemia nobilis. Next base: position 317,530 of record JAQPPZ010000619.1, on the reverse strand, counting down.
TTACTATTTTGCATCTTGTAGTTCACCCATATAGTTTTAATGCATAATAAAATCATAATTTATCATTAAATCATTGTAATGCACTCATATTTTTGTTTATAATTATTAGTTTAATATTATTGTTATCATTCTACATCATTGCCCTCTGTTGGAATAGATGTATTTTTGGTATTTTGTATCTATTTCTTTGATTGCAGGTCTCTGATCTCAGATGATTCTGTCATATTAGAGGCGATCTAGACTGCTTCAAAAATCAGAACCTCCATCAGACATCCGGATCAGGTATGGCTTTTTAATCTAGTATATTTATTGTATTTTCTATTTAATTTTGTTTTTTGTATTCATTTAAATCTGCATTTCATATAGAACAGTTTAGGTTCATTTGGCCAAACCTAGGAGTTGAATGAGCAAACATAAAAATTAACATATCAAATACCCTCTCAACCTAGGCGTGGAAACTGCCATTCAAAAGTTTCCTGGTGAACCCACCATCCGTCAAAAATTCACCTTTATACACCTTCCCCGAGATGTGGGACCTTCAAAAGGCCTCTCAGTCTGAGGTATTGTCCCATCCTTTTCACATCCCCATTTTGGGCATGGATCCTATAGCCTGAAGGTAAGGGTGAGAAAAATTTGGAGCGATACACTTTCCATTGATGCATCTAACCATATAGGTTTTGATCCCCATAAAATTTATGATTAAAACCTACTCAGTTGTCACATTGTTTCTAAAATGCAATGTGAGGACACCCCTCTAGGTTATATGTTCTATTGTTGTCCATTCAATAAAGTTCCAAAAATTAACTATCTCCCCTAAGACCCCTTGGTCAGCCACTTCCATATGACCAACACCCCTCCAAATTTTATTTACTATTTTACACATAAGATCCAATGATATTTTTAACTCTTGGATAAGCAAAAAATGTGTTTTACATTTTTATAAGAGTCTTTGAGTAGTAGATTGATGGATTCTACTATTTAAATTCATAATAGTCCATGATTGTATAATAATTGGTTAACTTGAGAGCAATACAAATCTATTGGTCTCATCGATCCTCCAATGATCAGTTTCTCTTCTTGAACTACTATCAATTCCTTATTTGATTTTCTACCCACTCCTTGAGAGCTGATATTTTTTTCTCTTTTCCATCCGAGTTATCCCTAGAGTTGGCCTTTCTCTATTATTTTCTACTATACCCATGATGGCATCCTTAATTATCGACTACTCTTGGTTATGCACTATCAATACCCCTATAATATTTGATTGTGGTAACTAACTACACTTAATTACCTGCTCTAGGATGGAATGAGGTGAAATAGGGGCTTGAACATGGTTGTTATTATTTTCATTATTCCCATACACTCTTCCATGAATTGTTCTTTTTCCTGATCCACTAGTGTCTTGAATATCTCATACCTATTGAAAGGCTTGAGTTGGGTTTGCTCTTTACCATATTTTTTCTTTTGCCTTCTCTTTATTTTGGGTTGTTCAAAATCATATCCTTGTGCATATTTACCCTGCAAAATATTGGTTATTTTTTATTGATTTTGGACTTACCCTCCTTAGGAATATTTGACATTCCTAGAGGAGCTTCCATTTTCATATTTTTTGGATAGGATCAGACCAAATACCAATATATATGGTAAACTCTACACCTGAAGGGCAAGGCCTCATAATTCAATTGTTGAATCCAAGATAGTCTTGCAAGTTCAATTTTAACCTCTATCAATAATGGTTGGCTAAGATCCATTCTATGCATAATCTAGCATAAACAGTTGTGTTTCCTTCCATTGTGTATTTGGAAACACCCAAATTTCTTCCAAGGAAATTATCAATCATTTATAATACCTGCTCAATCCAAAACTCCATTGGAAGTGCATACAAATGGATCCAAATTGGGACACTAGTGGGTTCAATTTGAGGATAAAATCCCACTCTCCAGGGTTGAACAAACAATCTTGCCTGACCATGATTCCTCTTTCTGATTTCAAAGCCCTATTTCTATCGGTAAGTGAAGAAAAAATAACAATAAAATATCCATTGCTAATAAACCACAAAGAATACTCACCAAGAGACTCCCAGTTTTACTAGACCCAAGAATGCAGTAAATTTAGGGTAGGGCAAATACCCATGAATTTACTAATCAAATCATTATTGGCTCTATATAAAATTGTTTCTTCTACCATCATTTTCTCAATGACAATATTTGGCCTTGACTCTAACTGTGGTAAGAATCCATTAAATCATTGAGGTTTTGATCTATTTCCAATAATTATAAAGAGCATTTTTAATGCATTTTTTGTGCTTCTTCAATCTGCTAGAGATTTATCCTTTAAAAAATATACAAAAGAACTATCTCTCTAAAAAATGATCCAAAGGTGTTCCCATTGGACCCTCCCGGGGCAACAATATTATCTTGAATTCCACAACAACTAGAAATCTCTTCGGCTACCCAAATGATGCCCTAGTTTTCTCTTCCAAAGATCTCCCTTGCAAACCATTTAATGTATAGTTGATATTAATAAAAATATCTATTTTTATTTTCTCCTCTCATGATCTAATGAGAGTCTCCAACTAAATCATCTAGATTCCAATATTTACTTTAATCAATAACTCCATTCAACTCATTGAATCACATCATCTCTATTTTCATTAATCAAATAACACCTTATTCAATTAACTCAAGAAATAGAAATTCCCTATAACCTTTATTCCATGAATTAAAGTCGCATAGTTCCTTACTTCTTTCCCTAATTATTAAATCAAAGTCTCCTACCTCGATTTATATATATATATATATTTCTTTTACTTTCACTATGTAGAGTCCCATACCTCTAAATAATAAAATAACCCTTCTTCATTATTTCCACTAATTAAATACACCTTTCCTTAATTAATCAAATAAACAAATCTTTCCATTTCCTATAATTAAATAACACTTTCTCTAATTAATCAAATAAACAACCTTTTCCATTTAATATAATTAAAGAATACTTTCTCTAATTAATCAAATAATCAACCTTTTCCATTTAATATAATTAAAGAACACTTTCTCTAATTAATCAAATAATCAACCTTTTCCATTTAATATAATTAAAGAATACTTTCTCTAATTAATAAAATAGACATTCTTTTTCATTTAATATAATGAAAGAACACTTTCTCTAATTAATCAAATAGACATTCTTTTTCATTTAATATAACGAAATAACACTTTCTCTAATTAATCAAATAAAAATTCTTTTCCATTTAATATAATTAAAGAACACTTTATCTAATTAATTAAAATACAATTATTTTCCATTTAATATAATTAAATGATGTTGTTTGCATAGAACCAACATAACCAAGGTTAAATTGTTGTTTTCCCAAGAGAAGATGATTTCCCCTCTGAAACTTAGGGAAAAGAAGACGTACAACAAGTGTCCACACAGGGTAGAAATGGTTGATACCACACACCCAAAAGGTCTTGAAATTTCAACTAAGCAACATTGAAACTGACACAGGAGGGTTTGGTTCTATAGGTATACAATGACTTCACATAGTTTCTCTTCTAATGGTGGACATCAATACAGATGGCAACATAAGGCTGAGTTCCCAACTGGGTTTCGAATAGGGCCCTCCCCACAAAGACACAACACAACAAGAATTGGCCCACACATCATGTTTGCATAGTGAGCACAGGGTTTTAGTTTTAGAGACAACTTACCATGAGATACAATGGCATAAAAGTTCCCTCTTACCGGTCAACAAATATTTAAAAGTAAAGTTGGTGGATGTCCAAAAGTATGCTACAAAAAACAACCAGCTATGGGGATAAGTGTTGGGTAAAACCTTCTTTGACAATAGCGTAGCAAAAAAGGGAGCTTTAGGAAAATAGTCATCTAAAAATATGGTTTGGTTATGAGATGAGCTAACCTCATGGTAATCCAAAGGTGAACATAACCACACATAAAAAGCAAGATTGACCTAGTTGACTCAAACATAAAAAGGAGGGTCTTTTTATTCAATTAAAATATTAGCCATTGCAAAGTGCGAGAGATTTATTTCCAAGACCAACCTGAATCCTCGCTTGCGTCTAGTTGATAGTATCAAGTTTTTAGTCACCTTCACATATCCCGTAGTATTTTTTAATCTCACCTTTGTGAAATATTTCTTTCTCCTCTAGAGCCCAATGATGTCTTCCTTCCTCCTACTTGTAGTGCACCTACGATATTTTCTTCACCCATTATTCATATCAATATTACCTATTTTCTTTTTGGACCTCACCCTCTGATGGACCTCATAAATTCTTACCTATTTGTCTTATCCTTTTTCCCATCCATTTAGTGTTCCCTACCCAGATTCTATCTTCCTCGACATCCCATTATTATAGGAGAAGCTTCACCATTAAGAATATCTCTTTTCAACATCCATGAGGGGGCTTCTTGTGAATTCAATAAAATATTTTGGAAGGAACACCTTCCAAATACAATCTTTGTAAGTGATATAAGATTTAAAATATAGTTTTATAATTATTTGAACAATTGACTCCATTTGTTTATTCAAATAAGTATCTACTATAATGAATGAAATCCTGCACTTACTCACAGGGAGTTATTCTTATCATTATAGTTTTTTTTTAATACAACAACTATTATTTTAAAGAATTCATTTTATCATATAAAATAAAACTTCCTTTTTTTATAAAATCATACTCTATTATTATTTTAAAATAACTCTTTTATTATTTATAAAATGAAACTCTACTATCTTTTTTAAAATAAAACCTTTCTATTTATTTAAAATTTAGAGAGAGAATTTTTTAATCAATAACAAGAAGCTCTCAAAGGTATTCTATTTATTCATTCTTTTATTTCCCAAACCACTAATGCAGATAGTGATGAAGTAAAATATAATCAAACATATGCAATAAACAAAGAGGGAATATTTCCATCAACCTAATCACCTATCTCAATCGGAGAATTCACGATAGCTATTAGGCTATCAACAAAGGCTCAATATGACTTAGTTATTGATGATTATCCCTACTAATAATGCATTTCTATATGAAGTTATCCATCCATGTTACCCCCAAGCTACCTTATCATTACTTCCCTAACCTCAAGTACCCTCACATTTGGTGGATGACTCGAATTCTTCCACCTACGAGCGTACCTTATCCTACACATTGGCAAATTTTTAGAAGTATCATGTTCTTCCATATCAACTAACATCACATAGCTACTTAATTGCACAAAATCAAGTATAAAGGACCATCAGATTAATACATTATTTTTTAGATCACAAATTCTACCAGTGAGGGTCATGACATCCTACCCCACTAGGACTAAACACCATCCTAGGTGTTTTCAGTTTACAAACAAACAAACAAAAAAATATTACATTATAAGTTTTTAAACAAGAAGGGAAAATATTTTTGCATATCCTCCACTTTCTCCCAAGTGACATTCCTTTTAGATAAATGGTCCCACTAGACCTTACATTGCTCAAGAGTCTGATTCCATGTAGACTTAGAACAAAACTCAATAATCTTCATTGGTTTTACTTCAATCACATTTGGATTTGACATCTGCATTTTAGAAACATCCCACACATGTTCAAGGTCAGCAATATATTTCTTAAGCAAATATATGTGGAAGGTGTCATGTATTTTTGAGAGATTAGGAGGTAAATCAAGTCGGTAAGCAACCAAAATGATCTTTTCAATGATCTCAAAGAGTCCTACAAACCATGGATCCAAATTCATGCATTTAATCACACTTTTCATAGGTTTAACCCTTAGGAACACTTTGTCTCCCATCGAGTACTCCCTTGGAGTTCTCTTCAAATCAACATAACTCTTCTACCTATCAGTATCTTCTTTGACTCTTTGCCTAATTACCTTCAATTGATATTCCATTTCTCTAACTATTTATGGCCTAATCATAACTATGTCTTCTAGGTTATCCTAAGACAATATTTTCCTCCACTTTCATCCATACAAGGCATCGAAAGGTGTCATTCCTAGAGATGAATTATGTCCATTATTATAGGTGAACTCTACCAAATGTAGATAGTCTTCCCAACAAGACTTGTGATCCATGTAGTACATGTGGAGCATGTCCTCTAGTACTTGGTTTACCTATATTGTTTGACCATCTGTATCAAGGTGGTATGCTGAAATCATATTTAGTTTCGTGCTTATTGCATGATGAAGGGATTTCCAAAATTTAGAAGTGAACTTGGAATCCCTATCTGATATGATTACCTCAGGAAACCCATGCAATCAAAAAAATTCTTTGGAAAATATGTTAGCCACCACTTAAGCATCGTTCCTGGTGCTCCCAGGTATAAAATGTGCAACCATAGTCAATCTATTGACTAATACAAGGATTGCATCATGTTGATACTTGGTCTTAGGTAAACCTACTATAAAATGCATATATATTTCCTATAATTTTTGCATAGGTACATCATATAGATACAACTATTCTACGGGATGCTTGCGTTCTACCTTAAACTTTTGAAATTCGAGGTATCGAGCGATAAAATTAGTAATATCCTTCTTCATTCCTACCCATAAGAAGGTTATTTTCATGTTTTCCCTTATTTTTACCCCTTCAAGGTGAGTAGAATAAGGAGATATATGGGCTTCTTGCATTAATAGATTCCTTAAATCACCCATTTTTGGTATGATTATCCTAAATTTGTAGAATAAAAGGTTATCTATCATTCCAAAATCCTTATTACCCTCACGGTTTCTATCTATTCTAGCTCAAATTTTAGGTAATACTCATCCCAAGATTGCTCTTGTCTCACTTGGTCCATAAATTTCATGTGACTTTTTGTTATGGCTACTATGTGTCTCCTTCTTCTCAAGGTATCAATAAATTTATTCTCTTCCCCCTTTATTTACTCAATTTCAAATTCATACTCAATGAAAAACTTGATGCATCTTCTTTGTATTAGATTGAGTATTGGTTGGGTAAATATGTACCTTAGACTTTGGTGGTCAGATTTCAATTTAAAAGGTCTCCCCACCAAATAGTGGCACAAGACCTTTAGACTGTGCACCATAGAATCTAACTTTATATCATGAGTGGCATAGTTAACTTCATGATTTTTAATCTTTCTTGAAGTATAATCTACTACTGACTCTTCTTGTATGAGTACTCCTCCTAACCCTATCAATGATGCATTAGTTCATACTAAAAAATCCCATTGAGGGTTTGAAATTCTTAATATTGGTGTGGTAGTGAGTTTATGTTTTAGTAATGCAAAGGCAACTTCACACGTTTCCATCCATTTGAATTTATTTCCTTTCTTTTGAAGGTTAGTTATTGCTGCAACAATCTTGGAGAAATATCTTATATAATGTATATAGTAGCCCACTAACCCCATGAAGCTTCATATCTCAGTAATATTAGTAGAGGGTGGCTAGTTTAGTATGGCTTTAATATTCTTTGGATCTACAAAAATTACTTCTATTAATTTAATATGTCCTAGATATCATACTTTTGAAACATAGAAATCTCTCTTGGCTAGATCTCCATAGAGTTTGTTTTCTCTTAAAAACTCTAACACGATATTGAGATGTTTATCATGTTCTTCCTTGTTTCAAGAGTATATTAGGATGTCCTCTAGAAATACAAGGACAAACTATTCCAGATGCCTTCTAAACACACTGTTCATTAAATTCATGAAGGTGATTGGGGCATTAGTCAATACAAAGGGTAGGACTATAAACTCATAGTGCCCATACCTAGTCTTGAATGTCGTCTTGTGAGTATCCTCCTCAAGTATTCTTAACTAGTGATACCTTGATCTCAGTTTGATCTTAGTAAACATCATGGTATATCTCAGTTGATCGAATAAATATTTGATTCTAGGTAGGGGATATCGGTTCTTGATTGTAGCTTTATTCAGCATTATGTCATCGATACACAATATTATATAACCATATTTATTTTTCATAAATAAAATTGGTGCACCGCAAGGTGATACACTTGGTTTTATTAACCATTTTTCTAATAGCCCTTGTAGTTGTAATTTTAATTTCTACATCTCAATAGGGATCATTCTATATGGATATATATGTATAGGTTTTGCTCCTGGCATAATATCAATAGTAAATTCAAATTCCCACATAGAAGGAAGTCTAGGCTAGATTTTTTTAGAGTAATATTTCATCATTTGGGATATTTACCCCATTTCCTACATTAGATAGATTTTATTTACCGCATGGTAAAAAGTAGTTTGTTACTTTTTACCACTAGTATTTACTTTTCTACTTTCTACCATGTAGATATTTACTGTTCCAAATATCTAATGGTAAGTTCCTAAATATCTTAGGTTAAGAATCCTAAACCTAACACTCTACCTTCTATGGCATGTTAGTTAGCATAGATGTAGGAGTAGTTGTTATTATATATATATTGTAATCTATTTAACATTAGCCTCATTTCTAATGTTTTGGTTAATGCAATTATTCAATTATCAAACCTAACGGATCTCCTGGTCACATTGGTATCAGAGCTACTAGTTGATCGAAACCTGTAGAGTTGGATCAAGGGGCACAAATCCTGAGATGGGACCCCCTTGACCTACTACTCAAAATGGATCCCGAGGCGGATCCTGAGCAGCAAGGCTAGCTTCAACCACGGGAGAGGGCCCATAGGCCCATTGACCTATGTGGGCATCGAGTGGCCATGGGAGAGAGGGCTCACAGGCCCATAGATCTGACAGTAGGTGGCTATCAGACCTATCCATCCAACAAGAGGGTAGGAGCACCCTTCCCATAGGACCAGTACCAAAGACAGATCGATAGTTGATGATGCTCTTTGGCCAGCGATCGGACCCTTGCCACAGACCTACTAATAGGAGGGCATGCATGCCCTCCCTGATGAGGGTCAACCACATGAAGGGCCGACACATCCAACAGGAGGGCAGGCACATCCTTCCAAGTGGGGGACCACCATGAGAGGGTAGGAGCACCCTCCGTGTGGTGGTCAACCACATGCCTTTTGAGGGGACATAGTCCCAAAAACCTACGTGCAAGTGGAACCCCAAAACTCCCCCAAGGTTTGGAGAGTAGATAGGGCAATAGCACCCTCCCCTCCCAGATGGATACCTTGACCTCAATATTTGAGATGGTAGGCGCACCGTTCGATCCCCATCGACATGGTATCCATGAGGGCAGGAGGCCCTCCAATCCCTAACAACCTCAGGATCCACAAGGGTAGGAGGCCCTTCGATCCCTGACACTAAAAAATTATGATGTGATAAGTGGTGAGATCTCACGATCTCTGGCCTACACGAATATTGAGTCACAATCGTGCAACCTGGAGGACTAACTAGGTGACACATGGCATAGCGACCACATGCCACCTGGATGCTGACTGGACCAAAGGACTGACTCAGACTCCAAACATGGTAGATAGCCACTAAACACGACTTGACTAACATGGACTCGACCTAGCCCACCCCTTGGTGCCACATGGTGGTGTCCAAAAGGGCAGGCAAACTTGTCGATTTCCCATAGGAAATCGATGACTAAGGTGTTTGTCGTGTCTTATTAATCCTGTTGCATCCCATTTTGGGATGCATGTAGGATAAAACCCACAAAGGCTTTGCTTCGCCATAGCCTCCTCAAATTTCAGCCATGCCAAAGCATTTTCAAACCGTTCGATGGCTCGGTTGGCTAGTGCGGTCACCTTACACAATGGAGGCCCTGGATCCATTCCCAGCGCCTCCAAAATGCATAGTTTTTTTAAGATTTCTCAATTTTTTCAATAATTTTAAAGTTTCTAAATTTTTTTTTTAGCATTTAAAATATATATATATTATAATTTATTTACAAATTGGCGTAAAATATTCAGTTTTTAATCAAATTGGACCATTTTTTTTCCAAATTTTTCATTAATTATAGAATTTCATCTTAAATACATATTTTTTCTGCTTTATCAAACTTAGAAGACCTTGAAATCCGAAATAAAATTTTTGCCTTAAATATTCCAAAATAAAAATTGTGTTTTCTCTCACCTGGAGACAAAAGAAACATAGGAATTTTTCACAAATTTTAAACAAAAAAAAAAAACCTGCTTCAACATTTTTTTTTGCAATAAACCTCCACTGAAGTTCTATAGTTTTCTTCATTTTTTTTTTAGATATAAGACATAGACTCACAATTCTATTTCAAAATACATAGCATGTCATTATTGAGGAAGCATAATGATTATATCATTTTTCACAACCCTTCAACACTTTGCTTTTGTTCTCTCCTTCAAGTAAGGAGACATAAAACATAAAATAGCAATGTTTTTGTTGTAAAATTGAGAACAATTCACATGTTGCTCCTCATGCTCAATTTTTGAAATATCAAAACCAAATTCGTGCATAAAATGGTTTGGAAGCCTTTCAAATGTTGGTCGTGTGTCGACTTATCTTGGAAGGAGTGCTCGAATTGTTAATTTTGCAAAATAGAGGGGGGAAGACAACATTGTACTTCTTTTGCAAAATTGTAAAACAAAGGAGGAGACATAAAAATATCAATTTTTTGCACAACACACATTAATATTTTGTTGCAAAAATTAAAAATGTGCATTTTCAATTTTACTCGACACCTTCATTGGCAAATTAGGTGCATTTTTGGTTGCATCCGACACCTAGGTGATAAGAATTTTGTGGGCATTCTTGTTTGATTATTGCATTATTTTTTTTGCAATTATAAGTCATAGAATCAAGAACACACTAAACCCCAAAATTTCACAAATTTGTGTAAATCCTTACAAATATTTAAAACCAAAATTCACTTGATATTCTCTCCTAAATCAACAAAACCCCTAATTCACTCTTATGTTTTTGGCTTAATTTCCTCAAAATTTTCATCCTTCTTGAAGGGTGTTAATGCAGGTGCCATTAAATATCTTTTTGAGTGAATTATCTTTTGGTACTCTTTTAGGGTAATAAAAAAATAAAAAAATAAAAACAAATTTTTGAAAATAAGGAACCATAAAAAGTTGTAATCCTTTGCACTAAGGGGGGATAATTCCTTTCTTCCTTCAAAACACAGATTTTTGACAAGAGGGAAATAAAAATTGTAAATGCAAATCATAAAAGTAGAAGTCATCAACATCATATCTTTTCTTTTAGACTTCATAATAGAAACCATGCTTGAAGAACTTGCAATAAGGAATGATGATTTGGTGAAATTTTTTGATAAAATTACCTCGAAAACAAAGTTTTGCACAAATTGTAAAAATGACAACCATAATAGCATTCAATTTTGGTTTCAAAACAAGAAAAACTAAAATGGCAAAGGCACACCATAGAAGAAATGTTTCTAGTGAAGTGTCTCATTCTGATTCTAAATCTGGTTTGAAGAGAGCACACAGAGTGCTCATGGCTCAGATAGTATTGTAGAAGGAGAACACATTGTGTCACCTTGAGCAAACACCATTTCCTCTCTCTATTTTTAGGCTTCATAAATATCATAAGTTTTTTTTTTAAGTACTTGTAATAAAGGGGTGTTTGTACATTTTTTAGGCTTCATAAATAGAAAATTCTCGTTGTTTGAAGTTCTCATAACAAAAGGAGAGAATTTTTTTGGTGTAAAATTGCCTAGGAGGCAATATTTGTAAAATCTTTCACAAAGCTTCTTAATTTGCACATCTTTTGCAATTAAGGGGGATACACTTTCTTTTCTTCACAATTTTTTGTAAAAAAGGAAGAAAACTTATAAGGGTGCATTTTCGGCAGTGACCGAAACCTTAGCTACATTATCTTTTACAAACTCATATTGTAAATGAATGAACCTTGTATGAAGTGATCTATTCTACTAAACCTAGTGATTGTAGTGGTTGTTTACCCATGCAAATTGGTTGTATGATGAGATTACTATAAGGACATTCGTTGATGTGAAGACAAATTGAGGAATGATCCATTTTTTGCTTAGAAGCAACCAGAGCATTGTGACAGAGCAAGAACCACCAGATCGACATTTTCTTCCACTGTATTGGTGCAGTTATATACTTTACCCAAATATTTTTGTATAGGAGGATAGGTATACATTACCCAAATAATGTAATAAGTGGGGATGTTAGAGTAATATTTCATCATTTGGGATATTTACCCCATTTTCTACATTAGGTAGATTTTATTTATAGCATGGTAAAAAGTATTTTGTTACATTTACCACTAGTATTTACTTTTTTACTTTCTACCATGTAGATATTTACTGTTCCAAATATCTAATGGTAAGTTTCTAAATATCTTAGCTTAAGAATCCTAAACCTAACACTCTACCTTCTATGGTGTGTTAGTTAGCGTAGATGCAGGAGTAGTTGTTATTATTCCTATTTTGTAATCTATTTAACATTAGCCTCATTGCTAATGTTCTAGTTAATGCATATTTTATTTATCAAATCATTTATCTTACCTTTCACTTACTAACAAATATCTAACACCTGTCTCATCTGATCTTGCATGGTAGAAATTGTAGACCTCTCCTTTCTGGCCTTTGGTGGCATCTTGACATGGTTACAACCAATAAAATGATTAGGTTACAACTTCACCTTAAATTGTACCATTAATTCAAGCCACAATACATAGTTCTTCTTGCCAAAATCATCAACAATATAACTAGGATAATATTCCAAGATTATGATATATCATTAATACCAAAGCCCATACATAAGGTACAATAATATTCATCCACTCTTGGGATTAGTTCCCATTAGGTTCTACCAAGCAGAGATTCTAGGTCATCCCAAATTTAGCTTAAGCTTTTTAAGCAAGCCTTCATTTGAGACATCTAAAACTCTTTAGCACATAAAAACTTTTATACCCTCATACCTAGAGATCTGATACCAAATGTAAAAACCCTAAAAACAAGAAAAAATAACACACACAAAAAGAATTTTTCTTAACCAATGAGAGGGATTTATAAACCCCTAACCAACCTTAGGTTAACTTAATATTTAAAAAAATCCCCTAATTTTTCTCAAAGAGCTACATATCATAAGATTTCCTCATGCAATTCCATTTGCATAGGCATATTGTATGTCATGCAAATAAATCTATCAATCTCATCCATATAGATGAGCTAAACTTATCACCTTTATTCAATCGAAGGTATACACGCATCTCCATACTCTACATAAGCCATCATGTGTAGGTATGGTACATGTATTGCGATTTAAGCTATCAATTTCATATTTCAACAAGTTATCTTAACTCAAATGTAGTATTTCCACAACCTAAATACCATTCTCCCTAAGGGATCTTAATCTCTTAGGTCTACTATGTTCACCCTAGGAGGGTCCCAATCCCTTAGGTTATCCTCTAAGTTCACCCTAGAACTTATTACTTTTTATTTTTATTGATTAAGAAAGGAAAACAAAGATAGATTACGATACTAAATATAACAAAACATAACTCATAAAACATGCAAAGATACAAAAAGCAACTTCTAAGAAGGTAAACACTAACTAGAAATGATTCAAAGACAAAATATAAATAAATCAAATAGTCTAAATATCCATCTTAAAACATTTAAATAATAATTACATACCAATGAGTAAGGTAAATTCTCCATACTCTTAAAGAATACCATATTACATCAATATCATCAGGGAAATATCTCTACAAATATAGTCTATTTTAACATAAGTAAAACATCATAAGTAGAATTACTTTGCAAGATCCAACTATTCCCTTGATCCTTCAATGCTCTCCCTCGATCATATGAGGATGGTAGGGGATCAGCACACTCATGGTTCAATATTGGCATGCCTCTAAATGCATCTACCATTTACTTTACCAAATTGCAACTATACAAATGAAATCAAAGCATAAAACCATCTAATGTATAGTTGATATTAATAAAAATCTCTATTTTTATTTTCTCCTCTCATCACCTAATAAGAGTCTCCAACTAAAGCATCTAGATTCCAATATTTACTTTAATCAATCACTCCATTCAACTCATTTAATCACATCATCTATATTTCATTAATAAAATAACTCCTTATTAGATTAACTCAAGAAATATCAATTTCCTACAACCTTTATTCCATGAATTAAAGTTCCATACCTTTAATCTATAGAATAACCAGGTTCCTTAATTCTTTTCCTAATTAATAAATCAAAGTCTCCTACCTCAATTTATTAATAAACCATATTTTTGGTACTTTCACTATTGAGAGTCCCATACCTTTAAATAATAAAATAACCATTCTTCATTAATTTCACTAATTAAAGACACCCTTCCTTAATTAATCAAATAAATATTTTTTTCCATTTCCTATAATTAAAGAACACTTTCTCTAATTAATCAAATAATCAACCTTTTTCATTTAATATAATTAAAGAACACTTTCTCTAATTAATCAAATAATCAACATTTTCCATTTAATATAATTAAAGAACACTTTATCTAATTAATCAAATAGTTTTTTTTCCATTTAATATAATTAAAGAACACTTTTTCTAATTAATCAAATAGACATCATTTTCCATTTAATATAATTAAAGAACACTTTCTCTAATTAATCAAATATGCAACATTTTCCATTTAATATAATTAAAGAACACTTTCTCTAATTAATCAGATAAACATTCTTTTCCATTTAATATATTTAAAAAATACTTTGTGTAATTAATAAAATAAACATTGTTTTCCATTTAATATAATTAAAGAACACTTTCTCTAATTAATTAAACTATAATTATTTTCCATTTAATATAATTAAAGAACACTTTCTCTAATTAATTAAACTATAATTATTTTCCATTTAATATAATTAAATGACGTTGTTACCATAAAACCAACGTAGCCAAGGTTAAACTATTGTTTGCCCAAGGAAAGATGATTTTCCCTCTGAAACTTAGGGAAAATAAGACGTAAAAAAATTTCCACGTAGGGCAGAAAGGGTTGATATCACACACCCAAAAGGGCTCAAGCTTCCAACTTGGAAACACTAAAACTAGATCAGGTTGGTTCAATTCTACATGTATACAATGACTTCACATAATTTCTCCTTTGACACTAGACCTCAACATAGACAACAACACAATGCCAAGTTCCTAATTAGGTTTTGAACAGGGTCCTCCTCACATAGACACAACACAACAAGAATTGGTCCACACATCACACATACATAGTGAGCACAAGGTTTTAATTTTAGAGATAACTAACCGCAAGATACAATGGCACAACAATTCTCTCTTACTAGTCAACAACTCTTTAAAATTAAAGTTGACAAACATCCAAAAGCATAGTAGAAACAACAATCCTATGGGGAGATTTTTTGTATAAAACCTTCTCAGATAACAACATAGCAAACCAGGGAGCTTTAGTAAAATAGTCATCTAAAAAAGTGGTTTGCTTCTGAGTGGAGATAACCTCACGATACCCCAAAGGTGAAAATAATTACAGATACAAGGTAAGACTGACCCAATAAACTTAAACATAAAAATGGAGGTCTTTTTATTCAATCGAATTTGATACCTTTGTTTATAAAATGATACTCTATTGTAATTTTAATATAACTCTTTTATTATCTTTAAATGAAACTCTACTATCATTTTTAAAATAAAACCTTTCTATTTATTAAAGTGTAGAGAGTGAGAAGTTTTTAATAAATAACAAGAAGCTCTCAAAGACATTCTATTTATTCATGTTTTTATTTCCCAAACCACTAATGTAGATAGTGATGAACTAAAATACAATCAAACATATGCAAAAAATAAAAATGGAATCTTTTCATCAACCTAATCACCTATCTTAGCCAAAAAATTCATGGTAGCTACTCAGCTATCAACTGAGGCTCAAGGTGACTTAGTTATTGATGACTATTCCTATCGATAATACATACCTATATGAAGATATCCATCCATGTTACCCCTGATTTACCTTATCATAACATCCCCAACCTCAAGTACCCTTGCATTTGGTGGATGAATCAACTTATTCCACCTATGAGCATTCATGATCCTACACATTGGAAACTTGTTAGCAGTATCATGTTCTTCTATATCAACTAATATCACATAGTTGCTTAATTGCACAAAATCAAGTATTAAAGTACCATAAAAATAATACATTGTTTTTCAGGTCACAAAGTCTTCCAGGGAGGGTCATGATAGTTTTATCCCATATTTCCATGCAATTCGAGTCTTGTAGTTGCATTAGATTGACCCTATCCATTAGATTTATATGGTTGTGGTTCAATGTTGCTATGTTAATTATCCTACTCAAGGCATCAACAACCCTATTTTACTTCCCTTTGATATACTAAATACCAAATTTGTATTCTTCTAAGAAGTCTACCCATATTCTTTGACTTGCATTCAACATAGGTTGGGTGAAGATATACTTCAAAATTTGATGGTATGTCCTTAGCTCAAATTATCTACCCAATAAATAATATCTCTAGACCTTCAAGGCATGAACTACTACTACCAATTCTAAATCATATTTAGCATAGTTTACTTCATGCTTCTTGATTTTTCTAGACTCATATGCTACTATAGCCTCTTCTTGAGACAATACCCCACCCAAACCTTCCAAGGAAGCATGGATGCATAGTAGAATTCCCAGGAGGATCTAGTATATTAAGAATTGATGGTATTGTTAGCTTATTCTTTAGAACCTCAAATGTAACCTCACAGTTATTTATCCATTTGAACTATTTTCTCTTTCTTTGAATATTTGTGATCAAATAGGCGATCTTAGAGTTATATCTCACAAAATGCCTATAATAGCCCATCCTATGAAACTCCTGACTTCTGTCACATTTGTTGGTAGACACTAATTTAATATAACCACTATTTTCTTTGGATCTATAAAAATTCCTTCTATTGATATGATGTGCCCCAAGTACTACACTTATGAGGTATAAAACTCACACTTGGATAACTTTCCATACAATTGGCTCTTTCATAGAACTTCCAATACTTTGGTGATCATGTTATTCTTTAGAATGAAAGTAGATCAAAATGTCATCTAAAAATATCAATATAAATCGATTTAGATAGTTTTTAAACACACTATTCACAATGTTCATTGAATATGTGGGTGCATTTGTCAATCCAAATGGTAGCACTATGAATTCATAGTACTCATATCTAGTCTTGAAGGTTGTATTAGAGGTATCCTTTTCCTGAATCCTTAGTTGATGATACCTTGATATTAGATCTATCTTTGAGAATATGGTAGCATCCTTTATCTGATCAAAGAGATCATCAATTCATGGTAAAGGATAATTATTTTTTATGATTGCCTTATTCAACATCTTATAGTCTATGCATAGCCTCATATATCCATATTTCTTTTTCACAAATAATATTGGAGCACCCCAAGAAAATACACTAGGTGTAATCAGACATTTTTATAACAAGTCTTGCAATTGCACCTTCAATTTGTGCAACTCAATTTGGATCATCCTATAAGGTGTCTTTGAAATGGGTTCAACCCATAGAATTAATTCAATAGTGAAATTGAAGTCTTAGCGAGGAGGTAGACCTAAAATATCTTAAAAAAATACATCCTAAAATTCATGGATAATTGGATGAATCTTGAACAATTCCTCATATCCATTTTCTCTAGTCTTCCCATTGATATTTACTACATATAGTATACCACCTCTTTTTATGGTTTACTTTAACTACTTAGCTAAAAGTAAATGAGTTTGAAAATAACCTTGCCCACTCTGAACCCTAACTCCTCTTATCCTTGTTGGTGAAATTCATCCACCTTTCTTGAAAATTAGTTAGGGCTTCATGAGCCTCAAAAAAATCCATCCCTAGGATAACATCAAAAGCATGTAGGGGTGCCACATAAAAATTCTATATAGTAGACCCATTGGGTAGAATTATATTGTTTATAGTTAAACATTGATCCACTGAGTAATTTTGACCATAACCATACTCGACTTTCCACCCTTGTGCCAAAAATCTAGGTCTTTTCAGCAAATCCCCAATATTAGTCTGAGGGCCTGGTCCAATGGTTAAAATTATCTTGTGGAGTGTAGATACCATGATTCCAATCCCTCAGGCCTCATAGTACCAAAGGGTGTGTCATGCTAGTACCATAGGCTACGTTAAAAATTTTACCCAGTGTAACTAGATGTTATAGTGGCAACAAGGAGTAGGATTCGAACCCATGAAGAGGTATGGAAAATTGTAACAAGTTACCGATTTCTCTAATATAATTAAAAATAATAATAATAAATGGTCTTCTAGAAGAAAATTAAAAATATTTTATCTCATCTTATTTTAAAAGTTTGAAATTTAATATTTATTTATTTCGAGTTTTAATAAAAAATTTATTATGTCTAATAATAGAGATTTTGGATCTTTGAATAAAGGTCTAATATTCAAATTATGTATAAGTGGGGTTATACACCATGCTTTGATAATTAGAGTATGGTTAAATAATAATATAATGGGTAAACAACATCCTCAATGAGGTTCGTGTCACATGACCTATGACATTGTGGATGTAAAAAACTACTTAACCCTTAACCTTTTTGTATAAGATGTATTTTAATGTAAAATTATAATTTTCATATATTATTAATAATATACTTTTAATTTCTTCCATAAAGGTACCTACATGAATTATAAAATATATATAAATATATATTGTAAACCAAAAATGAAACACCAATGCAATAGATAAAAATCAATACACAATATGTTGCACAATGAAGAGAGACAATATTTTATTGATATAAAGGGAGCCTTAAATCTCCAATGTTACAACATGATTTGATATTGATACAAATGTTACAAGTGTTACAAATCTAGGGTTCTTTGAAACCCTAGGTCAATAAACTATGGTGTCTTCTTTGCTCATATTTAATCCAAACAAGATTCGGGTGGGTTTTTGTATCGAAATTGGACTACCCTAGCTTCAACAACTTCTAATGATATGATTCTTGCACCTGCAAACAATAGATAACATAAAAATAGTCAGTAATACTTGTGAGGGCTCCACTACGGAAGACCCTATGAAAATATGATTACTAACCCTAGATGTAAAATAATATTAAAAACAACAATACAGGAATGAAATAAATGCACACAATTGTTTACCTTGACACTTAACTTCTGTCTTATGTCCTTTCTTGCATAGATGATTCCGAAGGTGATTACACAGATTCCCTATGGCCCTCACCTACACACAATCAAATAAAATAGGATTAATAATATCTATGAGGGCTCCACTCTGTGAGACCCTCAGAAAGAGAAATCACTAATAATAACTGCATAAATAAACTATAAATAGATCTGAAAATATTAAAATACTTGTAAATGAAATTTTACCTTGTTTATGCTAACTTATCGCTTCTATATTCATTGTGGTTTTAGGGGATGGGTATGCATATGTTCCCTAGTGACATTCAAGAGTCCTAGAGTTATAGATTAGGGATGGTAAATGCTTACAGGTGCTCAACGATGATCAAAAATGCTCAAGGACACTCAAGAAACTTTGGTGGATGCTCATGAAACTCTACGAGGTGCTCAGTGATGGTCTGAGTACCTAGAGGTGCTTGCAAGGCTCTGGTGGGTGTTTGAGGTGTGAAGTAGAAGTTGTAGAGTAGATTTGACTCATGAGGTGGACGACGATAAATATGGATGATGCAATGGAAGCGACGATGGTGGATGATAGAGGTAAAGGAATTTGAAACTCCAAACAACTTAGAGGATTCAAAAGCTTAGGAGTTGAGTCATCAAAATGACTCCTCTTTATAATCTTCCCTAAGGCGTGTTAGGATTTCAATGACACAATTTGTGTGGTTAATATTAAAACATGATGGAGGGTGGAGATTAAATCTGAATAAGTGGTATGGATTAAGGCGGATGGATGGCTAGGATGAAAACATGATGGATAATTGTGGTGGAAAGTTATGGATGGATGACAAGTGGCTATATTTTGGTGTCTATATATATATATATAAACTTTTAGAGGTATAAAGTTTGAATCTTATGGGGTAGGGTTGTACACCATGTTTCAGTAACTAGAGTATTGTTGGATAACCATATATTGAGTAAACAACATCCTTCATGAGGATCATTTCATATGATCTATGCCTTAACAAACATTAAAAACTAATTTACCCTTTACCCTTTTGTATATTTTTATATAAGATTTAATTTAATGTAAATTTGTGCTTTTTATATATCCATAAGAGATCCTATATCACTTTTTGAAGATAATATATATATATATATATATATATATATATATATATATATATATATATATATATATATAAGTTATAATTTTATTTTCTTGTTATTTTTAGGATCTTCTTGTTGTGATGTTTTATCACATAAAATTAGGATATTGATTTTTTTCCTTTAACCATGTTTTTTTTTTTTGATTGGTAGAAAGGGTGTTGAAAGGTCCCTGAACCTTGTACAAGAGGAATTACATGAATTCTAGATCGACCGAGGTGGTCCAAGAAGAAAATATTAAAGAGCGAGCAAACCTCCACACTAGGAAAGGTGTCACGAAATCATGACCAAATTGGTGATGTCGCGAAATCGTGACAAGTTGCACCATTGCTGCCAAGAGAAGAAAGGATGTCGCGAAATCGTGACAAGAAGCGCCATCGAAGCCGAAGGAGGGAAGAAGTCACGATATCGCGACATGTTGCAAGGTTGCTACCAGAAGAGAGGAAGTGTCATGATATCGCGACAAGTTGCTAGGTTGGAGCCGAAAGAGAAGAAGAGTCACGAAATCGTGACATGAAGGAAGACCGCACCCGGACAGAAAAGGAGTCACGAAATCACGACAAGAAGTAAGACCACTGCTGAAGCGAAATCATGACAAGAAGGAAGACCGCAGCCAAAGAGAAAAAGTGTCATGATATCACGACAAATGTGGAAGCCTGCTGCCAAAGAGAAAAGGTGTCATGAAATCGCGACAAGATGGAAGACCGCTGCCGAAGAGAAAAAGTGTCGCGATATCGCGACATTGTGGAAGACCATAGCCAAAGAGAAAAAGTGTCATGATATCACGACAAGATGGAAGACCGCTGCCAAGAAGAAAAAGTGTCATGATATCATGACAATCTGGAAGACCGCAGCCAAAGAAAAAAAGTGTCACGATATCGCGACAATCTGGAAGACCGCAGCCGAAGAGGAAAAGTGTCACGAAATCGTGACATTATGGAAGACCGCAGCCGAAGAGAAAAAGTGTCACAAAATCATGACAAGATGGAAAACCGCTGCCAAGGAGAAAAAGTGTTGCGATATCGTGACAATCTGGAAGACCGTAGCCGAAGAGAAAAAGTGTCACGATATCACGACAATCTGGAAGACCACAGCCGAAGAGAAAAAGTGTCATGATATCACGACAATCTGGAAGACCGCAGCCGAAGAGAAAAAGTGTCACGATATCACGACAATCTGGAAGACCGCAGCCGAAGAGAAAAAGTGTCATGAAATCGTGACAAAATGGAAGACCACCGCCAAGGAGAAAAAGTGTCGCGATATCGCGACAAAATGGAAGACCGCCGTCGAAGAGAAAAAATGTCACGAAATCATGACAAGATGGAAAACCACTACCAAGGAGAAAAAGTGTCATGATATCATGACAATCTGGAAGACTGCAGCCGAAGAGAAAAAGTGTCGCGATATCACGACAATCTGGAAGACCATAGCCAAAGAGAAAAAGTGTCGTGATATCACGACAATCTGGAAGACCGCAGCCGAAGAGAAAAAGTGTCACGAAATCATGACAAAATGGAAGACCGCCACCAAGGAGAAAAAGTGTTGCGATATTGCGACAAAATGGAAGACCGCCGTCGAAGAGAAAAAATTTCGCGAAATCGCAACATGATGCAAGAAAGCGCCTGAAGGGAAAAAGTGTCGCGATATTGCGTCAAGTTGCAAAAAGGCACCCGAAGAGAAAAAGTGTCACGATATCGTGACAATTTGGAAGACCATGTCCGAAGGAGAAAAAAGTGTCACGATATTGCGACAAGTAGCAACCTCACGGCCAGAGCAAAAAGGAATGTCGCGATATCACGACAAGCTGAAATTTTGCGGCCAATGGTGAAAAGTGTCATGAAAATGCACCAAGTTGCCAAAACACAGCCGAAGGGGGAGAGGAAGGAAGAAAGGATGCGAAGACTCGACCAGTTCCAAGAGCGAACAAACTCGGTGCCCAGTTAACCACTCACATTGTGCAGACATTGGAACTTGTAGAAGCATCCCTTAGGCCAATCGGGAAGGAGTCTCTCCAAACATGAATGTCTGTTTCGTCAACTCCCTTGTTAGCAAGCCAGTCCAAAGCTTTGTTTCCTTCTCGGTATTGATGCTTAATGATTAATTCTAGGTAAATGCCAATTAGTGCCTTGCATTCTTGGAAGATCAAAACAAGGGCCCAGGGAGGCACAGAGGTCCCATTGAGCCAGTTGATGCAGTGCAATGAGTCTCCTTCTATGATAATTTTATTGATGGTCAAGCCTTCCAAGAGAATCAAGCTTTGGAGCAAGGCCCGAGCCTCTACCATATTGTTAGATTGAATTCCTAGGTTCTGAGCAAAGGCCAAAATAATTTCTCCTCTGTGATTTCTGAAAATTCCTCCTCTGCCAGTTGCTCCTAGGTTGCATTTGGCTACGCCATCGAAGTTAAGCTTGTGCCACCCAGTAGGAGGTAAGACCCACTTGATAACAGACCTGTCAACAGAAGTACGGGGTGTAGCAGAGAAATTGGAAAGATTGAAAAGTTTTGTTAGGTCCGATTCAAGGCTAGGAGGGGGGGTTTGGAAGACGAGACAAGAGAGGCATTCTCCGCAGCAAGGGCCAAGATTTTGGCAACAACAATCTTCTTATCAGTGGCATGGTTTTTGAAAATTCTGGCATTTCTCTCAAGCCAAATCTACCACAAGAAAATGTGAAGGCAAGCTTGCCACATGAATTTAAGTTGATTGCTCTTGAAAGGCCGGGGCCATTGTTGAAAAAGGAGGGGAATGGAATGAGGGAGGGCTACGGAGATGATGAAGGTGTTGATAACCTGGTTGAGCACTGCAAGAGAGAAGGGACATTCCAAAAAAACATGCAAAGTTGACTCACAGGCGTTTTTACACTGGATGCACCAATTGGGAATGAGTAACCCTCTGATTATCAAGTTGTTAGTGGTGAGGATTTTATTTTGTATGGCCAACCAGCAGAATAATTTGACTTTGGGAATGATCTTGGGGACCTAGACCTTATTAGATAAGTCTCGGCCATCACTGGGAGCTTCTTGGCTATAGTAGGCAGATTTAACAGTGAAATTCCCTGAATCTTCAAGGTTCCAAACCATGGAGTCATCTTTGTGAGATTTGGGGATGATGCAAGTCCTCAGCAAGTTTTGTAACTACCTGAGTGCCTCGATGATATGCCTAGGCCCATTAAGATCCAGGTGTTTCCATTCGGGTCTTGTAATACCTGGGTTAATGAAATGACACACCTTATCTCCAAAGGTGGCTTCGGTAATCATCTTGAGCACTGCAAGATGAGGGTCTTGGCTGAGAGGTTTGTCACGGATCCATGGGTCATCCCAAAAATGAATGGTCATTCCATTTCCAAGACACCACATTAAGCCTTCCATGATGATCTTCCTTGTTTTGGTGACACCATTCCAGAAATGAGATCCGCTAGGAAGGTTGTGCTCTCCAAGAAAGGGAACCTGATGGAGGTACTTAGCTTTGATGATGTTAATCCAAGTGAATTTTTCATTGATGGTAAGTCTCTAGGACTGCTTGGCAATGAGGGCCATGTTCATCCGCTTGATGTCCCTGAAGCCGATACCTCCATCCTTTTTCTTGGAACAAACCTTGTCCCAAGCAACAAGGGAAAATTTGTTCTTGTTTTCGTTTCCCGCCCAAAGGAATCTGCGTTGAATTTGCTCAATTCTTTGGCATATGGAAGCTAGAGCTTTGAAGATAGATAAGAAAAAAATAGGAATACTTTGCATGCAAGCCTAGACCAGAGTGCCTTTGGCTGCCTGACTGAGCATTGAACTTTTCCAACCTGGAAGTTTCTTGTTGAGGCGATCTAAAATAGGGTTCCACATAGCCGAGACCGATTTGCCATGGAAAAGTGGTAATCCGAGATAAGTAGTTGGAAGGCTCCCAATGATACACCCAAGGATCTCAGTAATATTGTTTTGCCTATGGATGGGAGTATTGAGAAAGTATAGCTTGCTTTTGCGGTAATTGACTTTCTAGCCAGCCGCCTCTTCATAAGAATCAAGAATGTTCTTAATGATTTTTGCTTCGGGAACGAAGCATGAGAGGATAGAATAGTATCATCCACAAACTGTTGATGGGAAATGGCATTGGTTGTAGATGCTGGTTTGATCCCAAAGACGAGTCCACTATTGCAAGCAGCAGTAAGGGTTCTTCCAAGGGTTTCGGCCAAAATGATGAAGAGGAAGGGTGACAGAGGGTCCCCTTGATGGATGCCTTTGAAACTTTGAAAGAAGCCAGCAGGTGAACCATTGATAAGAACAGAGAACCAAGTAGTAGAGATACATTCACGAACCATCTTGACCCATTCTTTGTGAAACCCAAACTTCTCAAGGACCTCGAACAGGAATTTCCAGGAAACCCGATCAAAAGCCTTGTTCATGTCAAGCTTAAGGAACATACTGGGTTTTTTATTTTTAGATGCCGAATGGGCCAATTCATGGATGGTTATCACTCCATCAGCAATGAATCTGCCTTTGACCGAGCTTCCTTGGCACTATTTGATGATGGAGGGAAGGATGTCTTTTAGCCTGTTTGCCATAACTTTGGTGATAAGTTTGTAGATGACACTATAGAGACTAATAGGTCTGAAGTCGGAGAGGGAAGCACGATCATTGGACTTGGGAATTAAAACAATGAAGGTGGAATTGGCTTCTCTCGGCATATTTTTGGCTCTCTGGAAGAATTTAACCGTAGCAACAACATTAGGGCCCACAATATCCCAAAAGTGTTGAAAAAACTAGGGTGGGAAGCCATCAGGTCCAGGGGCCTTGTCAGGTTCCATTGCAAATAGAGCATCTTTGATCTCCTCTTCAGTGAAGAATTGGAGCAATTTCCCATTATCATCGTTAGACACCAACTTTGGTATGTTCTAAAGCAGAGAACTTGCTGTGCGGGGGTGGCAGTCAACACTTGGACCTAAGATTTCCTGGAAGTGTCGCACAGCTTCCTGTCTGATGGCATGGATGTCAGAGACAATGGTACCATCAGCCTTGGTC
Source organism: Wollemia nobilis (assembly GCA_028583015.1). NCBI lineage: Eukaryota > Viridiplantae > Streptophyta > Pinopsida > Araucariales > Araucariaceae > Wollemia > Wollemia nobilis. The sequence continues at coordinate 292,299 of JAQPPZ010000619.1, read as the reverse complement.
AACTTAGATATTTTATTTGAGCCTCTGTGGCACATGGTGGAAGCATGGAAAAACTTCATGTTGGTGTCTCCTTCTTTGAGCCAGAGGCTTCTAGATTTTTGCCTCCAGTAGGACTCTTCCTTAGCCAAGGCATTATGAAGGTTTGAAAGGAGGATTTTTTCCTCCATGAAAGTTTTGACCCTCTGATCCCCTCCCTAAATAAGATTTTCCACCCTTTTGAGCTCATCCATCAAATGCTTTTTTTCGATAAAGAGGTTGTCGAAAACCTCCCTATTCCAGCATTTCAGCTTGAGCTTGACCGCTTTGAGTTTGAGGAACAGATTCGAGAGAGGGTTTGGACAAAGGTTTTGCTGCTACCATTGTCGAATACATCGACCTAAATCTGGATGGGTGAGCCACATCTTTTCAAACTTGAAAGGGGTTTTGAAGGTTTTTTGGGGGCGGGAACAATCTAGAATTAGGGGGTTGTGATCGGATCCAATTTTTGGGTGGCTATGAAGCCTGGCATTACCAAAAATAGGAATGAGTTCTTTGGATAAGATAAATTTGTCGAGCCGAATTTGGATGTGATGAATGCCCACCATGTTTTTAACCATGTTTTTAATCACTTAAACTCATCCTATTTGTTAAATGATACTATTTTTTAATATTATATAATATTTTTTTAATATTTTTTAAGCAAAAAATCCCTTGTGGGGCCACCTTGGTTTGAGATACCATGATCAGGGGGTTCTACACCATCAAATTCACTTGGGAGTCATGACCGGCCTTGATCACACCAACATTATCAATTGGATTTTGGATACCCAATTCAACTTTTTGGTAGGATGGAGATTCAAACCTGGACCTCCCTTGGAGGATTGTCGTCTCTTATCCAACTCACCTACAACACCTAGGTATAATATTTTTAAATTTAATTATGAGATAAATTTTATTATTATTTCAATAAAGGTAATGGGTAAAGTAGTTTTAATATCCACACAATCATAAGCCATATGAGACAACCTTTGATGAAGATGTTATTTTACCATATCCAACCATACTCTAGTTAACATATTGTACAATACTATTACATAGGATTCAAGCCTTAGACATTTATTCAAAGTTTCAAAGCCTCCATCGTTAGGTCATTCATGATGTACACCATACTAAGAAAATGGATACAAGTTTAAGTGTCTCATATATATATATACATACATGCCATTATGTACTTTCTTGTATTTATAAAAAAATTATATAATATTTTTTTAATTGATTATAAAGATTGAAAAAAATATCCATAAGAATTAAACTTTAGTTAGATTTTATCGATCAAACTTCAACCTAATATATGATATATGTGTATATATTTATATGTTTATTTTTAAACTTTTATTTCTATTGTGTTTTATATCTTTTGAAATATATATATTTTTTAGATTGAAGTGATATTTATATTCTATGTATTCTTTAAGTATGTTTGTATTTATTTAATTATTTTCACCTTTTATATCTATAATTTTTTATATTGTATTATATTTTACTTTTTGTAAATAGTCTCCTTTTTCATATATGGATCAATAAGAGCTGCAGAGGATTTTAAAAAAAAAAATTTAGATATTTTTTGTATAGCAACAAGTATGTAGATTAATGCATAGAAGTCAAGCATCTTTTTAAATTGTGTGGATCAAAATAAAACCATAATAATAGGTCATCTTTTCCCATTTAATAGGTTTGATCTTCAATAGGGGTTTAAATATTTAGGGTTCTTTTTGAAACCCAATAACTACATTAAAAAAGACTAGATTTGGATGATAAAGAAGGTGGAAGGAAGAATTAATATATGGTGCAACAAATAGCTCTCTTTGGGGGAATATTGACTTTGGTCAGGTCTGTGTTGGAGGCAATAGTAGTATATTAGTAATCTTTGGATCATATACCAAAAGGAGTTTTGAAATTTATAGTTAAGCTATATATTCTTATGGATAGGGAAAAGGGAAAGGGAGGGTATCCTCTTGGTTAAATAGAAATCCTTAGCCAAGCCTATGAAAGTGGAGGATAGGGACTTAAAAACATATTTCTATTTAGCAAGGCTCTAGCAACAAACTGTGTTTGAAATATAATATCAAAGGAAAGCTTATGGAATAAGATTATAAATAAAAATTGTTTAGAGCCAGTCACAACATGGGGGGATTCTATTATAATGTTATTTTGTAATTCCTCATAATGTATGTGGTAAATAAGGCACCTATCCAAGTGGTGCCATTGCATGTAACTGTTATCAATATTGTAACCGATGGTGTCATTGCATATAACCATTATCAATATTGTAACCGATGTAAGCCAAGTGGCATTTCATATGTAAGCCATATTGGTAGGATTGCATGTAGATTTATCTTTAAAAGGCATGAAGCCATATACGAATGTATCTTTTTGCAAGCTAATGAAATATTTAGGAGGTTTCCCCCTCGAAGAGGCTTGTGATTCAGAGTTATTTGTGAGATTGTTTCAATTCTACAATTACTTTATGCATAGTGTTATTCTGTTATTGCATGTATTTCAGTTATCTTTTAGTATTTTGTATGTGTGAGCTTTATTTCAATAGTAGGTTCCTTACAAGTGGTATCAAAGCACTTTCTAGGGCTGAAATCTATTGTGATTACAACAATTCTTACTAAGCCATTTTTACTTATTAGGTATAATTTTCCTATGTGTTTTCATTCTATTTTTCTTTATTCAAAATCCAAAAAAAATCTGCAAAAACCCCAAAAAATATAGTATTTTTTTGTAGTTGAGTAGGCTAGAAACCTTGTATCGAGGGGTTTTAAAATATCAAGAAGGAGTTGTCATTATTGGCTAATCTAGATAGCCCATAAAGCATCTAGTGAAGTGAGAGGTGATCAAGCTCCAATACCCAAGCCTCAGGCAACACTCACACACGAAATAGAGCTCCCACGCATATTCGGTTGTATCGGGAGACCATTCTAGGGTGAACAAAATTTTATCCAATAGGAAGCTTTTTGACCTTGTATCATCTATAGTCCATGGGATATAGCATCCTAGATGATTACCCTCTCGTATTATCATATATATATAGTGTGTGCTCAAGGGTATGTGTGGAATCCTCCTTGAATAGTGGCATAGAATATTGGTCCAAGCACTATTGTTTATCACTACGGTATAATAGAGGGCCTATGGGTGTTACATACTCCTCTACCTAGCATACCCTGGTTCTATAAAAACTTCAACCTGCAAAATACTCACCTATCCTTATTCTGTTGAACCTGCTTTCCTAATCCCAAAAAGTGAGCATACGAAGAAAGACTTCCCTATCATAGAAGAATGCACTTTGCATGCACCAACAATGAGGATAGAGTCTACAAGTGTCTATAGTAGTCTAAAATATTCCAATACTAATCAAATCAGTGATAGTAACAACCAAGTCAGGAATAGTAATAGTAACAGTCAATTGTACCAATAAAAAAATATAGGTGGTTAGGGTCAGAAATAGAACCGTCAGTGTTAGTAACTATAGTATAGGTGATAGGATAGTGACAGGGTGGTCAGTTGATAGAACACATAGATCATAGATAGTTGATCCAATTTCCAAATTTTAATTATAGCCCAAAAAAATTTAATATTTTCTACGTTTTGATTTTGCACTCAAAAATAAAAATCATGCAAATCAAAGCTATAATGAAGAAGTTATAGTGGTTTTATCTTTACTCTATTTTGAGTATTTTTAAAACCAAAAATGGGGAAAAATAGCCCTAAAATAGTCATAAAAAGCCCTAAAAACCCCAAAAAATTCTCAAATTTATTTTATTATCTTAGTTAGCCCCTCTTGCACCTCTCACAAAATTCTTGAGTCTTAACTCCTCTTTTCTCAAAATTCTTTAGATTTGTCATTTTCCATGACTCCTCTTTGGCCAAATATTCCACAAATACAAAATTTGATCCCAAAAACAAAATTTTTGAGTCCTAGCCCATTGTGTTTAGCTCGTCACACTAATGATTTTGATATATCACACCCAAGCACTTTTTTGGCCTCCTTACTAAAAATAGTAACCCCTGAAACCCACACTTCTATTTTTAGTAATTCAATTACAGAGGTTCAAGACTATCCAAAATGGCTAGTGGCACTCAAGGACAATAGAAAGAGGTAGATTCGATCACCTCAATGATTGCAAAATTTGAAAGCTCCCTTGCTGACATGAAATAATCCAATCAAGATGTGATGATAGAGCTTCAAAATCTTAGAACTGATCATGCTAATGCCAAAGACCGCCTAGAAGAAAAACTTGCAGAAGTTGAGTCCAAATTGGTTGGTGGTCCCAGTCAGCTTGAGCACCATACTGAACACTCATATTATAACAGAGGTAAAGGAAGGACATAATATGACTCTCAATTTCCCTATGATCATGCTTCTACCTATAAGATGCCCAAATTAGACTTTCCTAAGTTCAATGGAAAGGATGTGGATGGGTGGTTATGTCATGTTGCTCAATACTTTAGCCTCCATGATGTACCCATATGGCACAAAGTTCAAATGGCTTCTTTCAACTTGGAATATGAAGCTTTGCAATGGTACCAATGGTTGCAAAAAACTCACCCTAATCCTTCATGGGAAGAATTTGAGTCTCAATTACTCACTCGCTTTGGCCCTAGTGAGTATGATGATTTTACCAGATAGTTGACAAAGTTGAAACAAACTTCGATAGTTAGATATTATCAAATACAATTTGAGAAATTGGCCAACAAAACCATGGGAATGAATTAAGGGTTCTTTATGAGTTGTTTTGTTAGTGGTTTGAGGTAGGATCTCCAAGTTGAGGTTACTATGTTCAAACCAAAATCCATGATGGAGGCTATCAAGTTGGCTCGTTTGGCCGAATCCAAATTTATATCTTAGAGGTGGATATCTAAATTTCCACAAGCTAAAACCTCTTTTACTCCTAGATTTCAAAATTAGAATGAACAAAAACCTGTTGCAACCACTGCTACACCCAAACATCTAACCACTACTGAAATGGATGCGCGACATGCCTAAGGGTTGTGTTATAATTATGATGAAAAGTTTTCTTGTGGGCATAGGTGCACCCAAAATAAGTTGTTCCTCATAGATGCAGATGAGCTTGACACCAGTGACCACATTGATGATGACACAAAATTAGTCGAGGAACCATCCAATACAGTGATAGAAAACTAAGATGAACCACAGGCTGAGATTTTTGTTCATGCTCTTGCTAGCATTAATACTCCCCAAACAATGAAAGTTGTGGGGTATTTCAAGGGCCTACATATTACCATATTGATTGATTCTTGAAGTACACATCATTTTATTGATCCTCACATTTCCCAACAAGACAAATTGTTATGTACATTCATGTAATTCCTTTGAGGTTATGGTAGCAAATGGTGGGACCTTACCTTTCAAAGGTAAATGTCGTAATGTTAAGATCAATATTGGGGACTATGAGCTCAAATAGGATATGTTTACACTTCAACTAGGGGGATGTGATATCATGTTGGGAGCTCAATGGTTGGGCACATTAGGAGAAATATCCTGGCACTTTTCTGAGCTTTGGATGCACTTTTCATAGAATGGATAGTCCTACACTCTCCATGGTTTAAAAGTAGGGCCTTCACAGATTATCAGTTCTAGTCAGATGGAGAAGTTGTTAAAAAAATCATATTGGGGTGTCATAGCTTAGATTTTTACAATCCAACCTCATCCTTCAATAGAGGATGCTATTCTTGAAGATTTGCAACTCATTTTGACCAACCACAACTATGTTTTTACTGAGCCAACAGAATTATCGCCTTGCCACTCATGACCACACTATTCTCTTATTACTTGGCTATGCACCACCCAACATCCACCCATACCAATATCCTTGTTCTCTTAATTTATAAATTGAGATGTTAGTACAAGAATTGTTAAAATTTGGTGTCATTCAACCAAGCAATAGTCCTTACTCTTCTCCATTTTTACTGGTGCATAAGAAATATGGGTCCTAGTGATTGTGTATCGATTACCAAGAGCTCAAAAAAATAACCATAAAGGATAATTTTCCTATCCCCGTGGTGATTGAATTACTATATGAACTTCATGGGACTATGTATTTTTAAAACTTGACCTTATCTTGGGGTACCATCAAATTCAGCTCAAGGATGAGGATATTCCCAAGACTACTTTTCATACTCAAAAAGATCACTATGAGTTTTTAGTAATGTCATTATGCTTGACTATTGCCCCTTCCACTTTCCAAAGCCTAATGAACAACATTTTTCATCCATTCCTTTGAAATTTCATCCTAGTCTTCTTTGTTGACATTATTGTGTATAGTCACTCATGGGAAGAACATCTTATTTATGTGAATTAGACTCTCCAGTTGTTGGCACAACATCAACTCTATGCTAAGCGTTCCAAGTATTCTTTTGGGTTGATATAAGTGGAATATTTGGGACATATTTTCACTAAAGAGGGCGTCAAAGTTAACCCCAAGAAGATCCAAGTGGTTTAGGAATGGCCAAAACCTCACACTCTCAAAGGTCTTAGGTGATTTTTAGGGCTTATAGGTTATTACCATAAATTTATTCATAACTAGGGTAAATTGTAGCTCCTCTCACTTCCATGTTAAAATGGACTCTTTTACTTTGATGAGATCCAATGAACAATCTTTCATCGAATTGAAGCATGCTATGACCACTATGCCTATTTTGGCCATGCTAGATTTCTCCAAACTATTTGTCATTGAAAGCGATGCTTCAGGTCATGGTATTGGTGCAGTGTTGATGCAATAAGGGAGACCCTTGGCTTTTACTAGTAAAGCTCTCACCAGCCACAATTTGGAAAAATCCACTTATGCCAAGGATATGATGGCCATTTTGCATACTGTAACCCACCGGTGACCATATATCGAGCATCATTTCTCCATTAAAATAGACCATCAAAGTCTCAAATACTTTTTGGAGCAATGGGTTGCCACCCTTGAAGAACAAAAATGGATCTCTAACTTGAAGAACAAAAATGGATCTCTAAACTCATGGGCTATGATTATGATATCACGTATAATAAGGGCAAGGAGAATATTTTTGTCGATGCTCTCTCTCATCAATTTGAGGCTCTCAATATGTTATGTTCCATTTCATTGCTGATTCTCCAATGGATCGATTCCTTAAATCAAGAGGTACTTCAGGATTTTGAATTGTAAACTTTGGTTACTTCCATACACACTGAGCCTACTTTATGTCTAGGCTACACTTGGGATGGCCAGGATTTGTGTTACCACCAATGCCTTATTTTTCCCCACAAGTACCCACTATGAGAAATTCTCATGAAATAATTGCATGTTGCCCCATTTGTTGGCCATTTGGGATCTTCTCAAAACTTATGAACGACTTAAGCGTACTTTTTTGGAAGGGTATGAAAAAGGACATTCATGATTTTATGGCAACTTGTGATACCTATCAATGGATGAAAGGTGAAATGGTGCATTCTTCAGGCACTCTTCAACCCTTGCCCATTCCTAGCCAAGTTTGGATGGATATTTCTATGGATTTTATTGAAGGATAAGTTGTCTGGAGGAAAATTTGTTATCTTCATGGTAGTGGATTGTATTTCAAAATATGCTCACTTTTGTTCCCTATCCCATCCTTACAAAGCATTCACTTTCATCCAAATTTTCTTTGATTCTATATTTTGCCTTCATGGTCTACCCTCCTCCATTGTGTCCGATCGTGACCCAAAATTTACTAGTCACTTATGGTAAGAATTGTTTAAGTTGCAAGGAACTCAACTCAAAATGAGTTTAGATTATCATCTACAAATAGATGGCCAGATGGATATTGTCAACAAATGTTTGGAAACCTACCTACATTGCTTTGCCTCGAATCATCCTATGCACTTGGGTAAAATGGCTTCCATTGGATGAGTGGTGGTATAATACTTCCTATCACACCGTAATCAAGGTTACCCCTTTTGAGGTAGTTTATGGGTGCCCTCCACCCATGCCTTCCTCCTACATTCAAGGTAGCTCCAAGGTCCATACAGTTGACACTACTCTCAGTCAGCAAACTGATGTCCTCCATTAACTGAAGATGAATTTGGTTACTGCCCAAAATAATATGCACCAATAGTCTAACCAACACCATTTTGAATGTAGTTTTACTATGAGTGATGTTTTTCCTTTGCTTGTAGTCATACAAATAGTTGTCCCTCCAGCTTCACAGATTCCAAAAACTTATTTTTAAATACTATGGGCCCTATCAGGTGTTACAATGGATTGGTTCCATAGCCTACAAGTTGGCCCTTCCACCTACATCCAAGCTCCATCATATTTTTTATGTTTCCTCTCTCAAAAAGGTGGTGGGAAATTAGGTACAGGTTCAATCTACACTTCTAGAGTTAGATGAAGAAGGTTCTATCTTGCTTGAACCCAAATAGTTGTTGGACCATCGGACTCGCACTCTCTACAATCACACCATTACTAAAGTTCTTGTTCAGTGGCATGGACTCCATATAGAAGATGCTACATGGGAGTATCTCCATCAGCTACAGACCCAATTTCCTCACCTTCAACTTTTAGGACAATTTTTTTTAAGGATAATGATATGTTAGGATCCCATCCTAACGTTACTTTGTAATTATCATTATTATGTAATAACCCACTTCCAACATGGGGGGATTATATTATAATATTATTTTGTAATTCCTCATAATGTATGTGGTAAATAAGGTACCTAGCCAAGTGGTGTCATTGCATGTAACCATTATCAATATTGTAACCAATGGTGTCATTGCATATAACCATTATCAATATTGTAACCGATGTAAGCCAAGTGGCATTTCGTATGTAAGCCATGTTGGTAGGATTGCATGTAGATTTCTCTTTAAAAGGCATGAAGCCATATACGAATGCATCTTTTTGCAAGCTAATAAAATATTGAAGGAGGTTTCCCCCTCGAAGAGGCCTATGATTTAGAGTTATTTATGATATTGTTTCAATTATGCAATTACTTTCTACATAGTGTTGTTCTGTTATTGGATGTATTTAAGTTATCTTTTAGTATTTTGTATGTGTGATATTTATTTCAATAGTAGGTTCCTTACATGGTGAATTAAATGATATTGTCTGATAAATTGGAAAGGTTTCTAAGGATATGAATTACACAATAGAGATAGCTAGTTATGATGTATAAATGACCTAACTTTTAGGTCACTATTAAAATTTTGAAAGAAATGCCAAAGAGGCATCTGAAGAATGTAATTTCATATTTTTTTTAGTAAATTAATAATTTTATTAAAAATAGGGCATTTTAAAGGTGCCCCAACACCTTTTACATCAAAGGATTAAAAAAGGAATAGATGAAAAGGAACCACAAAACTGCTTGCTAAAACAAAAAATTAAAACCAAGGAGCAAAAAGAAGCAACCTTTGACAAAAAGGAACATAGAGAAACAGGAAGAAATATGACAAAACCCAAAACAAAGCGATCCTCCACCATAGAGGAACTCAAAAATAAGTGATCCTCCACCATAGAGGAACCCAAAAATAGCAAAAAAGCCTTCAGCCATCAAGGGGAATGTCCATCTGCATGAGAGACGAAGCAACACCTTCCAGGCCAACATCTTTCGCATCTATTTTTGAAATCTCTTTAGTACTATCCTTAAGGACAATAGTATAGGCATCCTTAGCAATATCCATTACATATTCATCATTGATAACATCTTTGACATTAATTTTTGTATCAAAGGATACCTCAGCACCGACCAAGAATGTAACATTATAAAAATTATCATAGAAAAACAAGAGGCTAAGTGCATGGTGTTTTTCTTTGAGAGTTGATATCGCCTTTCCAATGGCTAAAAAAGTAGTTTCAAGATGATCAATGGTAGCTGAAGTTGCATGCATAGCCAACTTGTGAAGATACCTTTCAACTAGGTCGGGAGAATTAGACTTATCCTTTGGAGTTTTACAGAGGTGGACTGAGGGGTTTTGGCAATTTCTTTGCATTTCAGCATCTGAGAACTACGGACAAGGGTCGTTTCAACTTTGGCCTTCTTCCTGGTGGAAAACTCATAAAAATATTTACCCCCTTTGTCTTTTCTTTTGGATCTGGTATTTTTTGGACTCAGGGTTGAGGAAGAATTTTCTTCCTTAGACTCAGGGGAAGGAAGGTTACCTGAAGAGAAATGCAGGAGGAACTTGTAAAGGACTTTAAAAATACCCTAGTGGCAAGGTTTGGCCTCATATTTTTTGGAACGATTGGTAGTGATGGTATAGTTCATGGACTAGAATAAGGCAAAAGGAATGTTCATCATTTTTTAGTCCTGGAAGTGATTTACAAAGGCTAGATGATAACATCATAGTTGGGACTCAGGGTTTTCACAAGTAAAATATTGGATTATTGGCTTTAAAATTTATTTCCAGGGCATTGACAAGTGATGACGAAACAAACCTTTTTTTACCTTCTTGTGGATAGGTGAGTTTTTTTCAAAGTGTGTCAACTCTGCCTCCCAGTTATGCTTGTTTCTTCTTATGACTTTTTCGTCCAAATATTGTCCTGTCAGGTCCGCTAGAAACTTGAAGGAAATCTGGAACTGTACGTCGTGGATGGAAAAAAAGCCATTGTCCCAAGTTGTCATGAAAGCATTAGTGACATCCTCATCCACACCGCAAAACATGTTGAAGAAATAAATGATTCTTTTTTTATATTTGAACATATTAGTGGAAATAGAATCCAGTTCAAGAGTCTCGGGCTCAATGAAAACAACTTTCCCTTCCTTCATGGTTACAAAAGGAATTAAGGAAGGAAAGAAATTAAAGGTAAAAAAGCACAGGCCCAAAGGAATAGAGACTGAAATATGCATCCACTGATAAAGCCACAACAAGAATAAATATAAAGTAATGTTTGGCCAAAAAGGAAAAAACTGCCAAAAGGATAATATTGGTTAGGGCAGTAGGCACAGCATAAAAAAGGATGATAAAGGCGGGTAGGAGAAATAAGTAAAAACACCATCCCATAGAAAATGGAGCTTCTGGTAATGCTCACACAATGAAGCCACTAACAAAAGTAGGCATGATAACCAGAAAGGATTGGGATGCTCATCCTAGAAGGCCTTAGGAGAATGTGAAAGACAAAGCATTGAGAGAGGGTTCTCGAAAAGGCAAAAGGACAAACATTATTCCATGCGAGAAAGAGATGATTTAAATATAAGGTGGACCTAACATCAAGATTCCTCATGGAAACAATTATAAAAAAATAATGGGCATATATGAGAGGCGGTGAACTTGGAAATATAAACATAGAACCCATTTTCAAAGAATGATAATGCAAATGATGAATAAATATTTGCTTTGGATTTTTTTGGACTTTGGACATGGACCCAATGAATCACAAAAAAAAGGAAGTCTTGGGCAATGGAATAATCAAGGATTTCGAGATTCATCACGACTGATAGTATTTTGATCACATTTGACCAGCTCGACAACTTAATTGGTGAGGACATCCATCCAAGTTATCAATCCTTGTACATTAATGCCAATGTTGGTCAATTTTTCAGCCACAAAATTGTCCTCCCTGAAAGTGTGTTGGACCACAACATTGACTTGTTGGTGAAGAATTTGCTTGCTTTCTTCAAAAATATTCATGATCCCTCCAGCTGTTGGGTTTGGAGGGTTTTAGGAAATTAATGATATTAAGAGAATATCCTTCAACAATAACTTTTCTGATAATATCTTTTAAGAACTGAAGACCTCTCCACACTGCTTTAGCTTCAGCAAAATGATTGGACAGGATTCCTAATGGTTCAGAAAAGGCAAAAATGGAATTTCTAAGATGATCGCGGAGGATTGCTCCAGCTCTTGCGATGCTAGGATTACCTTTTACAGTGCCATAAAATTAATCTTAACCCACCCCATAGGAGGAGACTACCATTTAATGTTGGTCCTAGACGAGGAATTATTAGCAGGGCTTGGGATATCAATGAAAATGTTACAAGAATTCAGGATAGCCTTCTCAAAATGTGGACAAGGAAAAGGATCAAAATGAGCAGCAAGGGCATTCTCCTTAGCATAAAGGATAGTTTTACTAGCAACAATTTTTGCATCCAAGGCTTTCATGTCAAAAATTATTTAATTACATTCTAGCCATATTTGCCAAAGGAAATGTTGTAAACTAATGTAATTTCATATTTAAATTAATATAAAATTATGACTTTTTTCGAGGAAAAAAATTTATCTGTGTATTTTATTAGGGTTACTCCCATGAAAATACAAGCTAGAGGTTCATGAGGCAATGGTTTTCATTGTGAATAAAGATAAGAGAATAGTTCTTCAACCAAGCATCAAACCAAAAATTTGCATAATCACCTTCATTGATTAATCATCTAATATATTTCTTCACTAATTACAAACTATATGATATGAAGTTCCATGTTGGTGAATATTTATGTAGGGATTACTTTTTGAAAAATTGCATTGCATCAAAACTACCTATATTTTTTAAGTAACATTTTTTCTCAACTATTTTCTTAATCTTTGAATAATCTCCAGCCAAGTTTACCCCTAAATTCAAATTCATAAATCTATAATTTTGCATGCCTATCATTGTAATAATTTTTTCCTTTGCAAACCTTTTTCCACTTACAAAGAGGAAACATAAAATTTTCTCATATTGTTTTCAAAAAAAATCTCTTTGATTTTTATTAAATTCTAATGTTATACCTATTGGAAATCTAAAAGTCACATCATATAAATAGAGATAGATTGTAATGTATCCTTTATGAGGTGTAGTCTTCTAACCATGGTGACCAACTCACCTTTCCAACCTTCCAAACAAGATTTAATCCTATCAAAAATTGAATCCCAAAGCTCCTTCTTGTTTACTTTATGAGACAAAAGGCTCCCCAAATATGTTGATATAGTTTTTCCAATTTTAAACCCTAAAATATCAACAATAATTCATTGTAAATCTAAGGTAAAGGGTAAATTATTTTTTAACATCTATGAGACCATAGTTCATATGATATTACCCTCACATAGGATGATCTTTACCCAATATATGGTTATCCACAAATATTCTAGTTACCAAAGTATGGTGTACAACCCTACACCCTACAATATTCAAACCATAGACCTTTATTCAAAGTTCCAATGTTTTCATTGCTAGCCCATAATGAAATATCCTAGATTTATAAAATAAATAAATTATCTATTATCCTTCTTATAGCATGATAATAATGATTTGAAATCCATGGCCTCATTGACTAATATATGATCCAAAACAAAAGTATCATCAATAAATTAAAGATGAAATTTGAAGGGACCATTTTTTGCAACTTGAATACCTTTTCTATTTTTGCATTTGATAAAGCTCTCCCTAATGCCTCTACAAGAATAATAAATATATAAGGATATAATGGATCACCCTAGTGGATTCCACACAATGACTCAAAGTATCTAACAATGGATCTACTGATCAAAATATAATATCTTGACTATAAGAGCATTTATTCCATCCACACCATTCTTGATTAAAAGTAAATATTTTGAGAATAAATTATTAAAACATCTAACAATCCCTATAATATGCTTTATTCATATCTAATTTTATAACTAAACCTAGCTTTTCCATGGAATTAAGAGAATGTATGACCTCCTATGCAATGATTACACCATCAAGAATTTTTTTACCATGAATAAAACCACCTTGTTCCTATGAGATAACACAATCTAGAATGCTTGTTAACTTGTTTGACATAATTTTTGAAATAATATTATAAATATTATGACAAAGGCTTATTGGATGAAAATTATCAAAATATTTTATATTCTTTTCTCGGTAACCAATTTAATAAACTTGGCATTGATCTCATTGTCGTAGCCTTTCTTTTCTGGGCATCTTAAACCATAACCAGCATATCACTCTTCAAAAGATCCTAATTTTTTTAAATAGTATTGCAATAAATCCATTGAGGCTAGGTTCCTTAATAGGATGGAAATAGAAAACTACTTCATGTAGCTCCTCCTAGACATATTATTCATCAAGATTTTATTTTATCCTTATATGATAATTGATGAAATATTTTTCAAAATCTTACCTTTAGCCACCTATCTTCCCAATATTGGAAAAAATATCTTTGAAATAATTAGTTGCTTCCTTATTTATATCCTTTTTCTCCTTAATATTACTTCCATGTAGAGTTGAAATATTTTTAATGCAAGAAAAGAAAAATATATTTTGGCTAATGCATGAAAGAATTTGGTATTTCTATCTCCTTCCTTGATCCATTTATTCCTATAAATTTGGAACCAATATGAATTCTCCTTTATTAATACATTATAATAATAAGATTATAATTGTTTTATTATGAATAGGAATCATAGTCCATTCCATTGATTTCAACTCTCTTATAAATTTTTTAAGTTGGATTCAATTTTCTCCTTTTCTTAAAATACATTAACAAAAATTTTGGCATTCCAATCCTCATTTTCCCATTTAGATATCTCATCTTTTGAAGAAACTTGTACATACGAGAATCTTCAAAATTTGATTCATTGCACCATAACATAGTCATCTATAAGAAATTAGGGTCTTAGAGCTAAATAGATTAAAATTAAAATGGATTTGTATGACCATTACTAAGTAAATTACAAATAAAGAGAATGGTTTTATGATTTGATTCTACTCACAATAAAAATTTTGAAGAGATTGTATAGTCTATTTGCAACCATGTGTTGGGTAGCAAAATTTATTGCAATTTTTTTTCTATAAAAGTTTGCTCAATACATCCATGTATATTCAAAATTTGAAGGAATAATATACCAAAGACCACTTCAATTGACAAAATAAGCACAAATTTCTATTGATTTATATCATCTAGGTGTACCACCGTTATTTTTTGAATGAGATGTAGCTATGTTAAAGTTTCTCCAATAATTCATAGACCACAATAATGAATCATCATTAAATTTGATAAGAATATACTAAGGTCCTTCCAACATCTTTCACAAGGAGTAACTACAGTTAGAGAATATACATTTATAACCCCAACATGGATGTTTTCATCTTTATTACAAAATAAACTAGCAATCCAATTACTTTTTACTTATAGCAATTGTCCATCCCATTTGTTTTTGTATTGTATTGTCATAATACCTCTAGAAGATCCTATATAAGAAATCACTAGATAATTTCCTTGTCTTCCAAATAATTTTGAATGCATATTAAGTTCCTCATTGCTTAATTTTATTTCTCATATTAAAATAAACTTAGGGATATAACAACCTATTAATTCTTTAATAAATCATTTCTTGGGGGTCATATGCATACTCCTAATATTCCACAATACCATTTTCATCATCACTTTTATTTTTATTAGTAGGCTTAGTACAACTTCTTGGTAATGCTTTTCATACCTATTTCTAGTTTCCCAAATCAATATCCCTTTGTGTTTTGTTTTCTATTTGACTTGCTTTAAGGGCTTTCCTTTTATTTTTCCATTCCCACCAGCACTTTCATCTTGAGCAAGTATTCTATTTTTCATATTGTTCATAATAAAACTTATATTATAAATATTTATGTTTCCCTAGAGAATATGAAATGCAAGGAATAGCCTCACAAACATTTTTTTCCTTATGTTGTCCCAATAATATTGAAGTACAAGGATAATATTTCATATTAATTACTTTTTCATTTTACCTTGGAAACTCTAAATTTCCATGGTAGCATAATATTTGATCTTTAGACATTTATATCTAGACATGATCGAGTCCTTAGTTCCCACTTTGAATAAAAGGTAAGAGGATGACTCTTCAATGAAGCATAATACCAAAAATTTGCATAATCCCCCTCATCAATTAACCATATGATATGTAACTTGATCAATTGCAAACTATATGATATGAAGTTCCATGTTGGTGGTCCTTAAGGTAGGGTTTATTTCCTTAATAATTTCATTGCATCAAGAGAACCTATATTTTCAAAGTAACATTTATGACCAAATATTTCCTTTATCTTTGAATAATCTTAAGCCAAGTTTTTTCCCCTAATTCTAAACTCATAATTTTGCAATTCTACAAGATTTCCCTTGCAATATTTTTTCCTTTGGAAATGGTATCCCACCTACAAAGAGAAAACCTAAAATTTTCCTTACATCATTTCCAAAGAAAATCTCTTTGAATTTTATCAAATTATGATGTTATACCTATTGATAATATTGAAAGTCATATTACATAAATAGACTTGGATTTTATTGTAATTTTTATGAATTGTAACTTTTGAGCTATGGTCAAGAACTCACCTTTCCAACCTACCAAATAAGATTTCATTCTATCAAAATTTTTGAAAGTGTAATCTAAATTATGGCCAATGCCTACATTGTATGGTATAATCTTGTAGAGGTCTATAGGTAGTCATTGTACAATTTTTAAAATTTATTGTATTATTTTATTTATGGAAGCTCTATCAGCCACAACTAACCTTGTTATGGTTAAACACACCTTATAACATCTAGTTAACCTAAAGCCCTCTTGTTATATTGGATTAGGTTAAACTCATTTATGTAATTGGGGTTTGGGTATTGGTAGAAATATTCAAAACCACCACATTTTTTGTATCGAAGTGTTGTGATCCTTATATAAGAATAATATAATGATTATTTATGGTGCCTATGGGCACCCATAAATTTATGTGTGTCTTTCCATTCATTTTATCCTTTTATGATTTTTGTATAATATTTCAGTGGATGGAATGCTTTTATTTTTTTATGTAAATAGATGTGAATTCTAATATGGTATCAGATTAGTAGCAACATTGACTGGTTATTTAAAAAACTTTTTCGAAGCCTCCAGTATTTCCTTTGAATTCTAGAGAAAACTACTTCTCAAAGTTGCATGAGCATTGTTAGTACAAAAAGCAAGGATGATATATCATTCTACTTTTTAATTTAGATTTTTAAAAATTCTATAGCATTTTTTGCTACTCCATACTTCATTGTTAACAAAGTATTTTTGACCCTCTATTCAAAGACTCAAATTTAAATTCATTTTATGGTCTTGTTTCTAGCTTGCAAAGCTATATCATGTTGAAGAAAAGAGATGAAGAATGACACTTTCAAATTTAATTTTAGCTTCTAGTGTTATTTGATAGTTGCATGTGCTCACAAGCTCATATGCTTTACTAACTATTTGTATTTGTTTTACTTCTATAGGAAATTTCTTCATATAGGTTGTTACAATTCTTTTTTTTTTTGGTAGATAAGATATTATAGCATTAATACCGAGTTTTACTAGTTGATCTAAAACCTTTTACAAAAATCAGACCAAGGTTGTTGATGAACGTGTCCTTACTAAGGATCCTATATATGTAAAATCTACATGCCACCAAAGCCATTACATCTGGTAAGGCAAATAGGCTGTTACCAAAAAGAAATTTCCCATACAAAAGTTTTGGTATACCCCAAGAAAACACACCTGCATCATAATTACAAAAAAAAGAAGCAGACACAAATCCCTTCCTTGAAACAGTGGATAAACAAAAAGTTGCAGACACACATAACCGAGTACTAAAAAACTCCCACAAGCTTTGTATTGATAGTTACTCTTAATAATTCTTTGGTAATTGCTTTCTTCCATATATGACATGCTTTGGGACCACATCCCATCTTGGCCAATCAGCCTTGGAGAAGTGAACCTGCTGGCTAGATTTATGGCGGTGGCTATCTGGTGGTCCATGTGGCTCTAGTTCGAAGTCTTATATTATCATTTTTTTCTTTCCCTGTGATTATCAGCCAACCTCAAATTAATAATATGACTAGGAGCCATGTTATATTGCATTTGATTGTCCCTATTTGTCTTTGTGGTATTTCCAAGCAGCATCCACCAAGACTGATAGCTCGGATAATTTTTATTGTGATTCCATTTCAAAAAAAATATGGGAATACTCATAGTCTTCGAACTTACAATGCCTTCCCTATTGGTAAATTTGACTATAATTCTTGGCATTATTGTTGAATAAGATCCTCTACTTCGCTCGAGACACCGTGTTCCCATTTGAAAAGTCTATCACCATTGACACCCAAATTGGCCAGCTTAACAACAACTTTGTTAGCTTCCCAAAAGACATGTTGGGATTTTTTTCCTGTCTTCCTTGGAAAAGGATCCTAGCCTCTTAAAAATTGTTTTAATCCTCCAAGGATGTGTTTTGAAATTATTGAGGAGATTTATAACATGCATAGAGTCTCCTTCTACAATCAAATTGCCTTCTAAGTCTTGAGTCATTTGAAGGCATCTCCACATAGCTCTAGCTTCAGCTTCGTTGTTCGTCCTTGTTCCCAAATATTAAAAAAATGCAAGCATCATATTCCCATTATGATCTCACACAATACCACCAATGCCTTCTCTACCAGGATTTTCCTTAGCCACTCCATAAAAAATAAGTTTAAACCAACCCGTAGGAGGTGGGGACCACTTAACATTAGCTTTGGGATTGACTACCCTAGGCACATATTCATCTAACAAGGTTAAGCTTAAATATTGAGAAATCGTGCTCTCCTTGATATGAGGTTTACGACTATCAAAAGGTATAAGGTTCATATTCTCATTGGCAAAGGATAGGATCCTAGCAATGATAGTTTTATGATCATGGATAGAATCATTAAAGATTCTATGGTTCCTTTCTAACCACACCTGCCAAATATAGTGATTGAGATAAATTTTCTACATGTATCTAAGTATTTGGCTTGAAAAGGGTTAAGGCCACTGGACAAACAAATCAAGTACAGTGGCTGGTTTAACCTAGAAAATATTGAAGGCCTAAAAAATCCCACTTAGGATAGTCAAGGAAAAAGAGCACTCAAGGAAAATGTGATAAATGGTCTCCTAATTAGCCCTGCATAGATAACAATGATTAGTGATACAAATACCTTTATGCATCATATTATCAATGGTTAGAATTCTTCCTTGGATAACCAACCATGAAAAGACTACAATTTTTGGAATTAAATTTTTTATCCAAACTATGTCCTTTTGGAGGACAAAATGCTCATCATCAAGCAGAAGCTTGTAAGCTGATTTAACAGTGAACTACCTATTTTCCATAGGAGCCCAGGTCACTTGATCTTACTTGGGTCTCATGGGGATAAACTGTTTCCCAAGAATTTTACAAAGATCATTTTATTCCACTTGAAATCCCTAAATCCTTATTTGTTTCCACTTCATTCTGCCTCTATCCTCAACCATATAATTGGAGACTTTTTTGCCAATGAGTTCTTCCATGATATCTCTTATTCGGGCTAAGTTAGGATATTGCATTAGTGGTTCATCCTTATCCCACCTGTCATTCCAATAATTTATCCTCTCACCATTGCCTAAAACCCATCTTAAACCTTTTTTGATGATTTCCTTATAATTGAGAATTGCTTTCCAAAAAGCAAAACCTCTGATTGGAACTGAGTCACTTAGAAATTTCATATTTTGAAGATACTTTCATTTTATGATATTTGTACATTCATTTTTTTCACTAGAAATGAGGCACCATGCCTACTTAGCTAGTAAAGATAAATTCATATGAGCAATTCTCCTCAGACCTAAGCCCCCATTTTCCCTGGGTCTGCACACTTTGGTCCATCCTACAAGGCGTATCCTTTTTTTCTCCTCTGATCCAGTCCATAAAAATTCTTTTTGGAGTTTCTTAAGTTTTTGGAAAACCTTCACATGGGTTTTGAAAATGGAGAGGAAATAGACTAGAATGCTCTGAAGAGAGGCCTTAGTGAGGGTCATATTTCTTGCTTGAGATAGAAGATGACCTTTCCATCCATCAAGTTTTTTTTGAATTCTTTCAACAACCCTGTCCCACATTGACTCTCTCGGAGAACCAATGAAAAGAGGGAGACCAAGATACAAATTTGGGAGGTTTGCTATATCACACCCTAAAAATTTTGTAATCCTTCCTTACCTCTGAATGAGGGTGTTCAAGAAATATAACTTGCTTTTACTAAAATTAAATTTTTGACCAGTAGCGTCCTTGTAGAGTTGCAGGATGTATTTAATTATTTTAGCCTCAACCACCGATGCCTTAGTCAATAGAAGGGTATCATCAATGAATTGTTGGTGAGAAACAAACCTAGCAAGATATGTTGCCTTGATTATTGATATTAACCTTGAACTACAAGTATTTATAATGGTTCTACCTAAATATTTTGCCACAATGATGAATAACATGGGGTTGATAGGGTCCCCCTACGAATTCCTCTGCGACTTTGAAAGTAACCAGTAGTTGTTCCATTAACCAAAATTGAGAACCATGCTTTAGAAATGTATTATTTGATAAAATTAACCCATTTGTGGTAAAAACCAAACTTAAGGAGGACATCAATCATAAAGTCCTAATTTAGCCTATAAAATACTTTGTTCATATCAAGCTTGAGGGAAAAAACATACATGTTAGTCTTATAAGTAGAGTGCAGAGCTTCATAAACTATGATAACTCCATCCAAGATTGACCTGCCCTGGATAGAGCTTCCCTGGCATGGATCTATGATGTGGGTCAGAACATCTCTCATTCTATTTGCAATGGCTTTAGTTAGTATCTTGTAAGAAACATTGCACAAACTGATTGGCTTGAAGTCAACCATAGATTCAGGGGTTTGCTTCTTAGAAATTAGAGAAATAAAAGTAGAGTTGAGACCTTTTGGGATATGATTGCTTGCTTGGAATTCTCTGATAGCAAAAATTACATCCTCACTTACAATGTCCAAAAAATCTTGATAGAAACAAGGGTGAAATCCATTGGATCTCGGGGCTTTGTCTAGCTCCATGTTAAACAAGGCTTCCTTAATTTCCTCATAAGAAAATGGAGCTAGAATATTAAGGTCTATATCCTCATTTATAATGCCAGGAATGGATTGCAAGAGAATATATTTGGCCTCCTCATTGCTCTACGATTCCTGACCAAGGATATAATTGAAATAAGTGACTGCCTCCTTTCTTATTTCTATTAAGTCCTGAGTAATAAAACCATCTACTTCTTTTAAAAAATTTATCTTGTTATTGCTTCTGTTTCTAAGCATGGTGACATGAAAAAACTTGGAATTTTAATCTCCATATTTCAACCAAATAGCCCTTGATTTTTTCCTCCAATAGATTTCGTCATAGGCCAAAATGTTATGAAAAACTACTAGTTTTGTTTGTTCCTCCTACCTAGTAGTTTCATTAGCATCATCATGTTGAATCCTTTGATAAATTATCTTCAACCTTTAAAAAAACTATTTTTAATTTTCAAAGAGGTTCCCAAAGACCTCTTTGTTCCAATTTCAAAGCTTTTCCTTAACAAAATTTAATTTCCCAGTAAGTTTAAAAGCTGCACTACCCTTGATAGGTTGTTGCCACCACTGACTTAAGTTATCTCTTAAACTGGAATGTTTGATCCACATAGATTGAAATATGAAATGTTTCTTGAAGGACAGAGAGTTAGGGATATCCAAAAAAATGGGATTATTATCAGAGGTAATTTTAGGAAGGGCTTGTAGGGTAGAATCACCAAACAGAGTTGTAGCCTCCTTTGATAGAAAAAACCTGTCAAGCCTTTCTTGAATGAGATGACACCCTATCCGTCGATTGCTCCAAGTATAATTCACTCCTCTAAGTTTTACATCCATCAACATGTTGGAGTTCACAAAGTCATTGAACTCATCCATGCTCCTGATAGGTGGTCCATTTCCACCCATTTTGTCTGAAGGGTAAAGAGGAGTGTTAAAATCCCCAGCCAAAATCTAGGGGATATTATGGAATATTTCACTCATATTTCCTAAGTACTCCCACAGTAGATCTCTCCCTTGAATTTAAGTTGGGGCATAAATATTTGAAAGGATCCATGACATGTTGCTATTTATTTCCTTAAATAAAAAACTAAGAACCCTGTAATCTTTCTGAATAATGGTACCTTCTACTATCCAGGGATCCCACAAAGTCATAAGGCCTCCAAACTCTCCTTTGACTGATTTGCAAACCATCTCCCCTTTATTCTAGATTTTTTTGCTACTTTTTTTTACTGAATCTCATCAGTTTTTGTTTCTTGCAACATGATAATAGTTGGATTCACTTGATTTCTTATTGTACTGACTTCCCTGTGTTTGGGCAGGCCATTGAGGCCTCTCATGTTCCATGAGAGGAACTTCATTTATATTGTTTGGTATTTATTCCTCTCCCCCTCCCTTGAGGGGGTTTTCCTAATTTTTCATCTTCAGAACCCAAAATAACCTGTTGAAACAAGGTTCTCTATTTTCCATTGGCACTGTCATTATCAATTTTAATTTTTTGATGCTCAGCATTTGATATTCTCCCTCTTATTTTTTCACTGCCAAATTCTATGGGAGACTTCACAGTTCTCATGGTTTGTTTAGGACTAAATTGGGGGGAGGTAATTTGTTGCAAAACTAGACTTCCATATTCCTCAGTCTGAAGAGTTTCACATATCTCCAACCCTACATCCAAATATTCTCCTTTTTTCCTATATTCCCTTGGTCTGCAGGACGGACCCTTAGTAGGATTCACCTAGCTCCTAGTGATGATGTTAGGGAGATGAGATTTTTTATTTTCTAGGTTGTTACAATTCTCATTAGCATAGAAGGACTATGAAAGGATAGTTAAGGGAAGACAAGTGGAATGTACATTTCTGGAGGGTTGTGGATTTGAAACCCATGGGTCACATTTATAAAGTCTTTTTAGGGTAATACAACTATTAAGAAGTGGGTTTGTGACTTTAATTACTAACCAAGCACATGGTACAATGGTCCATAGGTCAGATATTTGGGCACATAAGGGCATATGTTTTGATAACAAACCTTGATTTTTCAATAAACAGCTACTATAAATTTGTTTATGGATTGTTTATCATAGGTGTACTTGTACAATTGTTTAGATAAATATTATAAAGGATTTCATGATGCTTTGGTTGCAGGTTTGAGTTTACAATTTTATTATTTTTGCAATGCACTCTTTGACACTAAGGTTTTTAATGGAGACTTGGTTCAAGTGCCTTAATGCTTGCCTTGCCACCTTGGTTAGATCAAGTTTCTTTGATTATGGGAGGATTGAGTTTGAACCTCATAGAGGTCTTTTATAGCATGTTTAAAAAAACTAATACTTCAACTGACATGGTAGTCATTATGGTCACATTTAATACCATGTTCTAAATATTTTCTACAATTTAATTCCCATTGATCAATAAAAAGGAGGAAAGCATCACAAACATAGTTGATCAAACAATCAATGACATTCAAGTAGTAAAATATCAATAAAAATACTAACAAATTAGTGAAAACCAAGTAGCAACCTAAATTTGGATATGGATTCTCTAAGGTTTGGGGTTCTAATTTTTCCTCTTTTGAGATCCATTAAGAATAAAATCTAGAGGTCATAACTTTTGCATACAGAAGCATTTTGAGCCAAGTTTTTAAAATCATGTTATTTTTTTAGCACCATGCATTAGTGACATTAGTTCAATGACTTGTTATAGTGTTAGGGAATAAATTATATATGATGGATCCTCGATCCTATGTTGTCTCATTGAGAAATTATAATATATGGTCAACTCAAATGAATAGTTTACTACATAGAAGAACCTATGTTGTATTATTTAAGATAAAAAAACAACCCTTTATGAATAATACCACTAGCATAAACAATAAGAATCTCTTGGCATCTTTTATTTACTAATTGAACCAGAATTACTTTTCCAAATTAAGGAAGAGAACAAACCTATAAAGGTATGGTCAAATTTGTATGAGTTATTTGAGGAGGTAAATACAATAAAATTAAATCACTTAGAACTAGAGATTTTATCTTTCAAATTGGATGAGTTTTATAACATTGAGGACAATATTACGACATTCAAAGCATTGAGAGTAGATTTGCATCTTATAGATGCAAAAAGTGTAAGAATTTTTTCTTTCTAATATCTCTCCTTCCTTTCAAATAGTGAACCCAATAGTCCATGTGATCCCTATGTTCTTAGAAATATAAAAAAACTCTTTCTCTTGATCAACTTTTTTTCTTTATTAGTTTATTTTTAGGTAGCGATGAGCAATTGTAGTGGTATTTCATAATTACAAACTCATGCAAATGAATTCAAACCTAAGGAGACTAAGATATATCCCAAAGGATAAAAAAAACTCTTCAAAGGAGTTGAATACCATTTTTGGATACTAAAAGAAGGAAGGACATCCAACCAAAAATTGCTTACTAAAATTTCAAAGGATTGAAGTTGAGTTCATGAAGATTGGTGGTCATATTATAGATGATGAGGAAAATTCATAAGGATATATTTCAAATGCAAATAACTATTAGAGCATCCAATATAGGGGAATATATCATTGTTATTAATGTCTTATTTTCTTGGCCCCTTAACTTAGATTATTAGGGGGTGTTGAAATTGTAATCTAGCTTATGACCAAGGCTGACATTGTATATTGTAATCTTGTAGAGACTTATGAATAATAACTGTAAAATACTTATTTAACTTATTGTTTTATTTTATTACCCTTATTGGCCATTGTTATTATTTTTATGGTTAAAACCACCTTACAACTTGTAATTAACCTAAATACCTCTTGTTATGTTAGCTTAGGTTAATCTCACGTATGTAGTTGGGGTATTGATATTGCTATAAATACTTCATACCACTCCATCCATTGTATCAAAATGTTTTTATCCTATTATATGTGCAATAAAATAATTAATTATGGTGCCTAAATGTGCCCATCAATTTTTGTATCTTTTTACTTTCCTTTTTTCCTTTCATACTTTTTCTATAATATTTGAGTGGATGGAATGCTTATATTTATTTTCAAAAATAGGTGTGAATCATAACAATAAATTTAGTCTCAAAGGTCCTTATTTTCTTTATGATACAAAGGGATATTTGAATATGTTCATAAAATGTCACTAATAATCCACTATAATGATTACTTGAAAATATCTTAGATTTTATAGTATTATTCACTATCTGATTGTTAAATTCAAGGTGAAACCAAAGAAATAGTATTATTCATATTCAACTTGATGCAAAGTTTAAGAATAAACAAGTACATTTAAATTATATCTATAATCCCATAGTCTAATAGTTCATTTGAATAATGAGAAGTCTTTAACAAATACCTCTCCAAACCAAGTAAGGTAATAAGCAACTAATATCCCCCATGTATTACATTATTTGGTATACCTAACAATTATCAAAATTCTACAAATTTTACCTGACCAAGAGCTTTTGTAAAACTATATGCCACCTATTATATAATAGAAATATATCAAAGGTGGATATTATGATACTGAACATGATCTTGAATAAAGTTATATTATGCTTCAATATGTTTGGTTTGTTCATGAAAGATTCGATTTTTGATTAAATTTGATCTCCTTGAATAGCACAATATAATATTGTTGGTTTTTTAAAGATAAACCCATATCTAACATTATATAT
This sequence comes from Wollemia nobilis, assembly GCA_028583015.1. Classification (NCBI taxonomy): domain Eukaryota; kingdom Viridiplantae; phylum Streptophyta; class Pinopsida; order Araucariales; family Araucariaceae; genus Wollemia; species Wollemia nobilis. The sequence goes on along the minus strand of JAQPPZ010000619.1, from coordinate 266,836 downwards.
TGTAACTATAGTACTTAACATGTAGCATTTTGTGCAGCTCTATATTTTACTTTAGTAGATGAGAGTGCTATTGTGTGCTATTTTTTATTGTGACAAGATATTGAACCAAAACCCAAATGAAATACATATCCTGAAGTGGATCTTCTATCATCTATAGATCCAACATAGTTTGAATTTGTATAACCTTGTAGAAATAAGTTATCATTTTTTACATTATAATTCATATTTCATTGTTCCTTTAATATATTGTAAAACTCATTTAGCTACTTTCCAATGAGTTTATTTAGGTTCTTTCATGAATCTAGAAATATAAGCTATATAAAAACTATATTTGGTCTTGTATTTGTAAGATAAAGTAGATTTCTAATAAATTTATGACAAAAAGTAGTTGATACAGATGGTGATTTATCATATTTTGACAATTGTAATCCTCATTTCATATGTATTACTTTTGCTTTGCATTCTATAATTTTGTATTTATATAACAAGGTTTCAACATATTTGGTTTTTGTCATCACAATGCTATTTTATTTTTGCCATACATATAAACCAAGACAATAATGTAAAAGTCTAATATTTATCATGTCCAAAGCTTCATTTAGGTCAATTTTCACTTTGGATATTAGATCATTTGAGCTACTTGTGATAACTAGATCAACTACATACATGAAAATAATTACTCTATTATTACTCACTTTAAAGGTGTAGATATTTGAGTCTAAAAGCTTCCTACAAAAACCATGTTGATAAAGATGTATATTAATTTGAATATACCATGCACGTAGATCATGTTTTAATCCATATAGAGATTTTTTAACTTGTAAACTTTTTGTGTTTGATCATATAACTCAAATCCTTCTATTTGACTCATATATAGTTCTTCTTGAAGATATCCATTTAAAAATTACTATTAACATCCATTTGATGGATTTTCCAATTATATTATGTTTTTAATGCACAAATTGTACAAATCATAGTCATTTTTGTTGTTGGTGCAAATGTTTCATCATAACAAATTCTTTCTCTTTGATAAAAACCTTTTTGTAACAAGATGTGCTTAATATTCATCAATTGAACCATCATCTTCATATTTGATTCTATAAATCCATTTGCATCCAATAGATTTATTATATTTAGGTAAATCAACTAGATCATAGGTTTCATTATTTATTAGATATTAATATTCAACTTCCATTGCTTTCTTCCATCTAGAACTAAGTGCTTCCCTTACTATTTTAGGTTCATTTTTTTCTAGTACTAAATTAATTAGACCATATTTTACTTCCCTTTGTGTTTAATTACGAGTGTAAGGTCTTGTGGAAGTTATATCTAGAGGTGTATCTAGTTTTGCATCTTTGAGAGTAGTTGAAGCCCATTTTGGTATATTTTTTTGGAAATTGAGGTGATATTATTGTGTTTAGTTCATCCACTAATTAATTTATGATTTCAAATTCATTGTCAAATTTTCTACAGAATCTTATTTGGTCTCTATAATGGGTATTGAACTAACTTTTATTTCAACATTTTGTGAACATTCTTCATCAAAGATAACGTCTCTGCTTATATAAATTTTTTTGATAAAAATATCTATTTGATGATATGTTTTAGATGACAAATCATAGCCTAGAAATATGCAAGGTAAGGTTTTTTCATCTAATTTTTTTCTTTTTTTGTTTTATAATATGATAAAATATTTACAACCAAATACTCTGAAATTTCCTATAAATGATTTTCTTCTTGACCAAGATTTTTCTAGTGTTATTCCTTAAAAATATTTTATAGGTGTTCTATTTTAAATATTTACTAAAGTGTTAACTACTTCTACCCAAAAATACCATTCAATATTAACTTATTTTAGCATACAACAACCATTTTGTTGTGGAGTGTAAGAAAAAGTTAATTGATGCTTAATTCCATGTCATGTAAGATATTCAAAAAAATAGTAGAGGTATATTCTCCACCTTGATCTAATTGAAGTACTTTGATTTAATTCCTAGATTTTTTTTCAACAAGTTGCTTGAATTTCTTAAAACATGTGAAGGCTTCTGATTTTAAGGATAGGAAATAGACCCATATTTTTCATGTATAGTCATGAACAAGTAGTTAAAAGTATATATGACCTCAACAACTAACTACCATGGAATCGCATATATATGTATGAATAACCTCCAAAGGTTTAGTTGTTCTGTGTGAACTGAAATAAATTGGAATCTAATTTTATTTACAAACTAAACAACTAGAACATGTTGTTAAAGTTGAAGAGAGATTAGAAAAGCCTAAAATCATATGCTTTTTTAGGCTATAGAAATGTTGTATTTGTTGTAACTACTGATAAATCCATTTGAGATGAAGACATAACATCAATGGAAAATAAATCATTCTTAAATGAACCAAATGTAATAATTGTTTGGTATTTTGTAATAAAACATTATTTCTTTCCTTCAAGAATTTTGGATTCCACTGTTAGTCCTTTTTCTAAAATTTGTGAAACTGAGAGCAGATTGTTGGCTAAAATTAGAACATAAATAACATTATCCAAATTATATTTTCCATCTAAGAGTTTGAGATGAATATTACCAAAACCTTTTGTCTAATAAGTTTTATCATCTGCAATTATGATAGGTTTTCCATTAGTTTTATGAAGATAATTGAACCATTGACTATATTAGATTTTGTTTCAACAAGTTGGTTGAATTTCTTAAAACATATGAAGACTTCTGATTTTAAGGATAGGAAATAGACCCATATTTTTCATGAATAGTTATGAACAAGTAATTAAAAGTATATATGACCTCAACAACTAACTGCCATGGGACTGCATATATATGTATGAATAACCTCCAAAGGTTTAGTTGTTCTATGAGAACAGAAATCAATTGGAATCTAATTTTATTTACCAACTAAACAACTAGAACATGTTGTTAAATTTAAAGAGAGATTAAAAAAGCCTAAAATCATTTGATTTTTTAGGCTATAGAAATGTTGTATTTGTTGTAACTACTGATAAATCCATTTGAGATGAAGACATAACATAAAGGGAATATAAAACATTCTTAAATGAACTAGATGTAATAAGTGTTTGGTATTTTGTAATAAAAAATTATTTCTTTCCTTCAAGAATTTTGAATTCCACTGTTAGTCCTTTTTCTAACATTTGTGAAACTGAGAGCAGATTATTGGCTATAATTGGAACATAAATAACATTATCCAAATTATATTTTCCATATAAGAGTTTGAGATGAATATTACCAAAACCTTTTGTCTAATAAGTTTTATCATCTACAATTTTGATAGGTTTTTCTAATCATTTTATGAAGATAATTGAACCATTGACTGTATTCTATCATATGTTTATTGTCACTAGAGTCAATGTACCATCTTTTATCCTTAGTTTTAGTATGTGCCATGATGGATATTTTTTGTAGCTCCCAATATAACATTAAAATTGTAAAAGTTCCCTTTCAAAATATTTTTGTAGGACCTCTCAATTATTACAACTTCTCATTATGACTCCATGTGCACATATGATCTTTTTTTAAAGTTAAAAGAAAATTATTCTTTCTATAGTTTAAAGGATTAACTATATAAAACTTCTTTCAATATATTTCTATAGTTTAAAGGTTTAACTATAAAAATATATTTCAATATATTTCTATAGTTTAAAGGTTTGACTATAGAAAAGAATATTTCAATATATTTCTATAGTTTCTAAGGTTTAACTATAGAAAAATATTTCAAAAATAATTCTATAGATTAAATTTTTAACTATAGAAAAAAATTCTTAATTTTTCAAAAGTATTAAAAAGTATTTTTAAAATACTTAAGAAAAATGTAACCTAGAAGCCTTAGTTATGTTGGATGGCACCTCGGCCTTTGCAAATTTTATCGTTCTCACATTTTGCAAAGATGGATTTTTCTACCTTTAACTTGGAACTTGGGAAAATTGTTTACTCCATTCTATATTAAACTTGGGTGCATCATTTACTACATTATCTCTTAAACATGGGCACATGATTTACTATATTCTCTCTAAAATTTGGGATCTTCATTTACTATAGTATTTTCAATATAGTCAGGTGCATCATAATATTCTTTGTGCTTTCTCACACAATGTTCTTTTTGATAGTCAAATATGTATAGACTCTAGTATGTTTGACTAGATCCAATGTCAAAAAAAATGCATAGGCAATATTCTTCAAAAAATCGAATTGGATTTAAAATAATCCAAATTCATTTGAATTTGTTAATATTTATAGGAACAATAAATTGCTTTTACTCAAACGTCTCTTATTTGAATTCATATTCTAGTATTAAAGTAATTTTTACAATTAAATAAAATATCAATTGCTTATTTTCACTCTAATGCCCCTTATGTAACATCTCATTAATTCCATTCTTAATGAAAGATATGTACATTTATTTATTTTCTTCTTAAAAACTTGTTACGCTTCTTTTTATGATTTAATCTATCCCTCTCTTCTTCCTAATGAGCTATATTATACTATCTATCTCATATAAATGATGAGCTAGTGTAAGCTCTTTGTCTCATTTTAGTGATGAGCTAGTCTAAACTATCTATCCCATCCCAATGATGAGCTAGTTTAGCTATCTAGCACATCTCCATGATGAGCTAGCCTAAGATATCTATATAATCTCCATTATGAGCTAGCTTAGCTATCTATCTCATCCCCATTATGAGTTATCCTAAGCTATATATCTCATCTTAATGATAGCTTAGCTATCTATCTCATCCCCATGATGAGCTAGCCTAACCTATATGTCTCATCTATATGATGAGCTATATTAGCTATCTATCTCATCTACATGATGAGATATATTAAGCTATATAGATCATATCAATGATGATCTGACTTAGTTATCTATCTTATCTTGATGGTGAGCTAACATAAGCTATCTATATCATCTCGATAATGAGCTAGCCTAAGCTATCTATCTCACCTTCTCCATACCCCTAATCTACGCATATGTTAGTAGGTACATTATTTACTTAATAAATATTTATCAACAAGGTTGTTCAATTTATGTATTGCCCACACTACTTCTTATTCATAAATAGTGAATCGTTTCCTTTCTTTTAGTACCAACCACTATTTATATGAGTAACATCCTAATTAATAATTAAACACCTACCAATTGGCTAAAGCATAAACCCTAAGAGTACAATGGAATTCCCATTCTTTATAATAACCAACATGTTTTCAATGGTAACTACTAGTATGAGCAAAATAAATATATAGAGATATATCACACAATCACATAACAAATCATGTATCCTGGGAAACCCCTAAGGGTGAAAACCCAACCTTAAATATCCTTGGTCCTTTTTTTATTAAAGATAAATCTCATAATAAAATTAATGGAGGAAACCCTCTTGGATCCTTCTCTCTTTTTTATCTCAATATTACAATTTGGGGACACATAAGGACCCCATAATCCCTATGTCCCACTATACTCAAGGAATATCTTCCTTCGAGATTTTAATGTGGTCAAGAATCAACCATAGAGCTATGTATACATCCGCTCATTAGAAGGGACCTCAAAATACTTTCTAATGGACCTCATGCATACATGCTAAGGTGGTGGAGAAACTTCACCTATTTCTCCAAGAATAGAGATATGATATATACTAATGCATTTCAAATCCATTTCATTACAATAAAATCTAATATCTAATACCATATTACAAATATACTTCATTAAAGTGAGACATAGTAGCTGCTACTATATATTTATTTTTTTGGTATATAGAATCCATTAACATATTTCAATATAACCCCTAAAATTGAAGTATAAAACCAATTTGACATTACAAATCTATGAACCATGATGTCCACCACTATAATTCAATCCAAACCCATAACATGATTCCATAATACAAAATTAATACCATTATATAAGTATCTCCACAATATCTTATAAAGACAATTCTCTAAGTATTTCCACAATACTAGAAGAACCATTGTTAAAGTATTGCCACAATTCATTGATAAGTCCATCATATATTTTTATTTTTTTTAATTTACATGGTGGAATCGGTAACCACCATGAATCCAGGTAGGTTGTTCAACTTTTATATCCACCACATTATTCTGCAATGTCTACCCTAGAAGCTACCACACAAATCTTCGTGTAGTCTGCCCCTATAACCACCATGCCAAAATAATTTTAAATCTTTTACACCACTGAAAGCACCAGTAAAGGGACAAGCGTTTAGTCCGACGAGGCCCAATATTTGAGCCTTGGACCTTCGCCCCCCTTATGGGGTTTGTATGAATAAATTGGTCTACACCTTGGACCTATAAGTCCATCATATTAGAAATACTATATTATAAGTATTTCCACAATACAATAGGAAAACCATTATCTAAATATATCTAGTTTTCATTGATAATACCATCATATTAGAAGGACTATATTCTAAGTATTTCCACAATACAATAGAAAATCCATTATCTAAGTAAATCCACTTTGCATTAATAAGACCATCATATCAAAAGGACTATATTCTAAGTATTTCCATAATACAGTATAAAATCCATTATCTAAGTAAATCCACTTTTAATTAATAAGACCATCATATTAGAAGGACTATATTGTAAATATTTCCACAATATAATAGAAAAGCCATTATCTAAGTAAATTCACTTTTCATTAATAAGACCATCATATCAGAAGGACTATATTCTAAGTATTTCCACAATACAATATAATAGCCATTATCTAAATAAATCCACTTTTCATTTATAATAATTTCATATCATAAGGATTGTATTCTCTATAGACTGTAAAACCACAATATATTTATTAGCTTCTCATTCCAATGTCATGTAAAGCTCCGTAGAATTAATACAAGACTATCCTTTTGATAATTAGATCGATTACTAACTCCTATCGAACATAAAATGGGTTTGTATAACTATGTTCCTATCAAAATATATTAATCCAATCAAACCTAACAATTAGGGATCAATAGAAACAAGTCAAGGATCAACAAAGGTAATGTAATAACCCATTTTCACCTAACCAAAAACTAACCATAACACCCATCGAATTTTTTTTTTTTTTTTTACTTACAACCTTAAGTAATGTATGAGAGTCTTTTATATGATTTCCATTTGAGCAAGTAATCACATGAGTTCAAGGTTGTGCACCACACAGGAATCAACTTGATCAGAGTCTATCCATGTGCATGGGAGTGGCCAGTGTCCCATAATGATCAGCAAGAATTTTCTAGTCTTGTTTCAACCAGAACGCACATTTCCCTTTTTGTTTAACCCCATGTTAAACCGTCTCAACCATAGGTGTCTTTCAACCTAACCAAAAGTGTATGCCTTGTTGACTACTCATTTTTTAACAATAAGATAATATTTTAGGTGCAATGCTTAACCATCTAACCATGTTACATATGGTTGTTAAGGGAATCATCAAACAGATTCGCATAGACAGATTGTTGTCTAACATTTTTCTCATTGATTACCACTCTTTGGTTTTCATTTAAGTACTCTTGGAAACACTTATAATCATTCATAGATACCACATTTATGCTCATAAGAAAGTAAATATCAGTTACTTCAAATGTAAGTAAAGCATCTACTAAAGCATTCTAATAACATAATATAACATATAAACAAAACATGTATTTCCAATATACATAATCTTCAATGTAATTACATAGCTCATATCCTTTGTACATAATCAAGTATTTGGAAACTACAATATTCAATCATGCTCATAGCTTAAATCACAAGCTCCTAGAATCTATTACAAAGCTTCTTCCTCTAGGGAATATTTGTAGTACAATGATATTTTTACAAGACTGAATGCAGATTCAACTTCTTCTAGTCTTCACTTCAATTCAGGTTCATCAGGAACGTCAGGTACTAGTTGTCTCATTTCCACCAGTACTAAGTAGTTGGGTAATTTAGGGATCAGGACAATCCATTTATGATTGTGCATAACTAATCACACAATGCCATGCAGTAGTAATCCATAGAATGCAAACAAGCTCTTTAACAAATACTTTAAGCATTTGTAAAAAACAACATTCACACAATTCAAGAGTAGGAAATCCCATACTTTCCTAAGAATGAAACTTTTCTCTTTCCTCATTTCATCCCATATCCCATCACACAAAAGACATGCCCTTGAATCTATACTAACTGCATTCATTGTCATGGCCATGAGGAACCCCCATAAGTTCCCAAGAAATGCAACCCAGTTACCATTTCCCCCATATTAGATTATGCTTTTATATTACTTAATTCCATATTTATCATATGCATGATTTGTAGCTATATGGTTTCTATTTATGCATTTCATTGTAATCACAACAATGCAAAACAAATCATTCTATACTAGGTTGTCTAATTCTTTAAGACATTAGCACCCAAAAATAGCATTTAAACAAACTTTGTACACAACTCATCATCACAACATTAAAGGAGAAAACTCTTTCATTCAACCCTTTTTGGCCTAAACATAATCATGTTCTTCAAGGGCTTTTAACATAATTTCATCTTACATAGCCTGTCTAAAAGCAACCATCATAGTGACTTAACCTTCTGTGATAAAGCTATTTAAATCATAAGCTTTATCTTATACTCATATAACCAAACACACCATATCCTATATGTCATCTAGAGCAAGCCAATCCTTTTTCCAACTATAGATTAATTCTCTAAGTTGGGACATAGGATAATTATTCATATATAATATGTTTGTGTCATAACTCCATGGTACTAGACTAGGGATATCTTAACCCTTAAATAACTCAATAAATGGTTAAGTTTACCTATGATGTTTTTTTTATTATTTTTTTCTTTTAAATACTTATTTTCCTTTGTTGAACTTAGCTTTTAGCTAAAGTCCTAAGCTTGAGTCTTTATAAGATAATGGGTCTAATATTATTGTTTAGACCCTTTTTCCCATATAATAATTAAATATATATTTAAGACCCAATAATATTGGTATGTGTTAATCTCGTTTCTTTAAACACATAAAACCCTTACAATTAAATATATATTTAAGACCCAATAATATTGGTATGTGTTAATCTCATTTCTTTAAACACATAAAACCCTTACAATTAAATATATATTTAAGACCCAATAATATTTATGGTATTTAACTCTAATGGCTTATACTCCTTCCAAGAGTATTTTAAATCAAATATTTTTATGCTCACATATCTTGACCCAATTTAATTTCATTAAATCCAAGATATTCATTTTTGGTCAATTAGCTTTTGACCCTTTTAATTATTATGTCTACCAAGTGGACATTTAAATAGGGGTGCTTTCCCCATATTTGATTTTATTTCGCTATATTAGTTTCTTTGGGCGCATTTATCCTAGCCCAATATTTAAAACTAATTTCTTTGGACTCATCGTTATATTTATTCCACACAATATTCCATACAATACCACATTTTATTTATTACTTTGTCACAATATTCCATAATATCACCTTTGGTAAAAGGTGTATTTCCCTTAACATAATATCTTTTAGTCTTCATGCTAAAGTATATTTAACTCTATACTTACGCATTCCCTTACGATCATTGCCTACAATATTTAAATCAACATTTAAATCATAGATTGCTCAAGCCACTAAAAATAAAATATTCCCTAAATTGTCAGGGCTACCTAGCCATATTACTAGAGGGCTTTAATATCTACATAACCCAACCATTTAACCAAATAGATCATAGATCATAAATCATAGATCACATATCATAGATCACAAATTGGTTTCCAACATCAAGATGAAATTTTTGGAGGTTCTAATAGTGTACTACTAGAAACAAGGTTTTACTCCTTTGTTTGACCTTTTAAAATGAACCTCACAGTGATACGTTAGCTCTTGGACACCATTCTAAGCATGTGCGAGGTTAACATCTTGGCCCTAAAGACCTATCAACAAGCCATGCTAAGCTACGTTTATTTCCCAAACAATATTCTAAATATGTATGAGACCAGTAGCTATTTCAAGAAGACCTCTTCATCTATATTTTAGTAAAACCAAACATGATTTCCAAGAAAAATCTCATAAAACTCAGATCAAAAACCTTCTAACACACAGTTCATTTCAAACCCTTAATCTCAACAACAAGAAATATTACCATTATACCATTAACACATACACAAAACAACATGCTCATCATTTAACCTATAGTTTAGGATCTTCATCCTGACCTAAAATTTTTCATAGACTTTCTTCGATCCAAGCTCCGGAAAGACTTCAAGCACTTCGACTTACTCCACAAAAATTTTTCTCAGCAAAGCAACGAGGTGAAGGAATCTATGGTAAGTCTCAAGGACCATCTAGTTTCTGATCCAAGCAAAGCCGGAGAGCATACTCCCTAGGTTTCTTGAGACTACCTATGCCAACTTGCTAGAGATGGTGAGATTTCTGATTTTTGATCCAACTTAGTTGGAGAGCATAGTCTCTGATCTCAACTCTACAAATTTTGCCTATCCCTTTGCCTTACCGAATGCTTCTATTTATAATGGAACTCACCCCCTCCCATAACCATTATTTTATTATTAAAAATTGCTCGAGGGATGCCCACAATAAATGTTGTCTAGAGAGTAGAGTTGCTATTAAGTTATCTTTGACTTTGTGCCCAAGGTGGTCCAATCACACTCAAACACCTAGCAACCCTTCAACTAATCTTTGCTTCACCATTAAGCAACTAATATTTAGCTAAGTTAATTACAATTAGCTTGCAACTAATCTAGGGATAAAATAGCACTAGATTAAATGTCTCTTTAATGTTGTCCTTTAATCAAGCTTAACACTAATTAAAGACCATAGTTAACTAAATCAATCAATCTTAACAACTAATTTCCAACTAACTAAGGAGACAAGGAAACACCTTAAATAAATGCTTTAAATGCCATTAACATCTCATGTTTAGCACCAAACAAACCTTAGTTAGCAAAGCATAATAACAATTTCTATTTCATAATCACTCCTAAGAAATCAAGCCTTAAGCCATATGTTGCAAACACAAGAAAGGGGTAAAAATTGGGATGTGACATACTCCCCCCATAGACTAAACACAGTCCCTTGTGTTTCTTTCCCAAGGTTAGTAAAATGCAATTTCATTCATCATGAAAAACAACTCAAGCACCATACTAATATTTTTCTATTTGCAAACACATTCAAACCATGCACTCTACCATGCAATTGATCATGCAAACCCCATTTCCACACTATTGTTTTTTCTTGTGGCTGGCATTTTTAAGATAGCCAACTATCACCAACCCACAAGGAGACTAGTCTAGGACATCACGGTCCAATAGTGTAGTCATGGAGATATGAGGGTAAATTTTCCTGCCCTTCTTTTTTTAATTCTTTACCCTCGGATTGTCTTTGTCATCCTTTCCCTTTTGCTAGTTTCCCATTCCTGGTGGTTGAGCAACTCCTTTTAAAATGAGAAGAACAACCTCTTCCACCTGACGAGAATACCTGGACCTGAAATGCAGCAACACAAACATCAGTAGTACCATATTCTAAAAGATAAAGTACTCATACTGCATAATCAAATGTAAAATCATACTTCAGTTTTACATAGTATTGTCCATAATACCAACATGTATCATCAAAAATTATCCAGTCCATACATAACATAACAAATTTCATTAGTTTACTTAATATGCATAAGTACCATCTATGCCATAATAAAGTCTTAACTGAATTTAAACACTATATCGTGTCTTCAAACAAGTATGGAAAGTGTCTTTTCATGTCTTCCACCTTTTCCCAGGTGGCATTTTTCTCAGAATAAAGATCCCATTGGACCTTGCATTGTTCCAGGTTCCATTTCCTCATCTGTTTAGTGCAAAACTCGAGGATCTTCATGGGCTTGACCTTGATGTACGTCGGATCCACCATCTGCAACTTTGAAACATCCACAACATGAGTAGGATCATATATGTATTTCCTAAGTAGGGACACATGGAAATAATCATGGATCTTTGCCAAGTTAGGTGGCAAATCAAGTCTGTAAGCAACAGGACTGATCTTTTCCAGTACAGTGAATGGCCCTACATATCTTGGATCAAGCTTAGTGGATTTAATTGCACTCTTCATAGGTTTGACTCTTAAGAACACCTTATCTCCCATGGAGAATTCCAAAGGAGTCCTTCTCAAGTCTACATATTTCTTCTGGCGATCCGAAGCTTCTCTGAGCCTCTGAAGAATTATCTTCAGTTGCTCTTCCATCTCCTTCAAAGTATCTGGTCCAATACTGACCTGATCTTCAGGATTATCCCAAGACAAGGGAGTTCTGCACCTATGACCATACAAAGCCTCAAAAGGAGCCATTTTTAGAGAGGCATGGTATCCATTGTTATAAGCAAACTCAACTAAATGCAAGAAGTCTTCCCAATGAGACTTCTGGTCCATGCAATACATGTGAAGCATGTCCTCTAACACCTGATTGACTCTCTCAGTCTATCCATCCATCTTAGGATGATATGCAGAACTTATGTTCAGTGAAGTACCAATTTCTCGATGGAGAGCTTGCCAAAAATCTGATGTAAACCTCGAGTCTCTATCTGAGATGATCATTTCTGGAAATCCATATAATCTGAATATTTCCTTAGCAAACTTGTTAGCAATGACTACTGCATCATCAGTAGTACTACCAGGAATGAAGTGTGCTACTTTGGTCAACTTGTCAACTATTACCATTATGGCATCATGTTGATACCGAGTCTTTGGTAATCCAACAATGAAGTCCATAGAAATCACTTGCCATTTCTCTGTAGGCACATCGTGAGGGTATAGCAGACCAATAGGATGCTTATGTTCTACTTTCACCTTTTGACACTCTAGACACTTAGCCACAAAATTAGTAATATCTTTCTTCATTCTAGGCCAATAAAATATTTTCTTCATATTCTCCCTCATCTTAGCTCCTCCAGGATGAGCAGAATAAGGAGACCTATGAGCTTCTCTCATGATAAGTCTTCACAAATAATTTGTTTTAGGAATCACTATCCATTCTTTAAAACATAAGAAGCCATATTTGAAGCTGAAGTCTTGAGCTATCTTCGGATCCTTACCTATTTTCTCTTGCACTTCCCTACAATATCGATCCTGAAGTTGTGCTCTTTTAACCTGTTCCATTAGATCAACATGACTTCTAGTTAGCGTAGTGATATACCTTCTTCTACTTAGTGCATCTACCACCTTATTCTCTTTACCCTTTATATATTCTATCCCAAAGTCATACTCTACTAAAAATTCAATCCACCTCCTTTGACGTGCATTTAATAGAGGTTGAGTGAAGATGTACTTCAAACTTTGGTGATCTATCCTTAGTTCAAAGGGTCTACCTAGCAGATAATGCCACCAAATTTTCAAAGCATGAACTACTGTGGCCAATTCTAAGTCATGTGTGGCATAATTTCCTTCATGCTTCTTTAATTTCTTGGACTCGTAAGCTACTACTACTTTATCCTATGACAACACTCCACCCAGTCCTTCTAACGAAGCATCAGTGCATACCAAAAAATCACCCTATGGATCTGGGATTTTTAATATTGGAGCGGTAGTCAACTTCTATTTTAGCAATTGGAAAGCAGTTTCACATTTGTTCATCCATTTGAAGGACTTCCCTTTTCTTTGAAGATTGGTTATGGGGTAAGCTATTTTGGCATAATCTTTCACAAACCTCCTATAATATCCAGATAAACCCATAAAGCTTCGTACCTCTGTTACATTCGTAGGAGTTGGCCAGTCTAAAATAGCTTCAATATTCTTAGGATCAACCACAATTCCATCCATAGAAATGACATGTCCCAAGTAATGTACTTGTGACACATAAAAATCACACTTTTCTAGATTTCCATATAACTAATTTTCCCTCAACACCCTCAGTACTATCCTCAGATGTTCATCATGTTCTTCTTTGTTGCGAGAATAGACCAAGATGTCATCTAAAAACACTAAGACAAACTGGTCCAACTGCTCCCTGAATACACTATTCATTAAGTTCATAAAGGTAGTTGGTGCATTCATCAACCCAAATGGTAAAACTATGAACTCATAGTGTCTGTATCAGGTTTTGAATGTTGTCTTATGCGTGTCTTCTCCCTTGATTCTTAGTTGATGGTAACTAGACTTCAAATCTATCTTTGAGAAAATAGTTACCCCTTTTATTTGATCAAACAAATCCTCTATCCATGGTAGAGGGTATCTGTTCTTAATTGTTGCCTTATTCAACATCCTATAGTCAATACATAGCCTCAGGGATCCATATTTTTTCTTGACAAACAACATCGGTGCACCCCATGGAGACACACTTGGCTTAATTAGCCCCTTATCCAACAACTCTTGTAGTTGTACTTTCAGTTCCTACATCTCTATAGGGTTCATTCTATAAGGTGCCCTGTGTATAGGTTCAGTATCGGGTAATAGGTCGATAGTAAAATCGAACTCTCACTTAGGGGGCATTCTCGGTAATTCAGATGTAAAGACATCCTTAAACTCCTGAAGGATTGGAAATCTCTTAAAAAATTCATTCTTATCTTCCTTAACCTCTTTTATTTTGACCACATAAACCAAACCTCTTTTCCTAATCACCTTATTTAGTTGCATAGCAGAGATTAATATGGGTTCAAATGACTTTTGCTCACTGTACAACCTGGTTCTCCTTTCCTTATCGTCAGTGAATTTGACCCATATTTCCTAAAAATTGATCAAGGCCTTATGAGCCTTTAACCAATCAATCCCTAGAATTATGTCAAAGGCATGTAGCGGAGCTACATAGAGTTTCCAAGTGATAGAATTAGTGGGTAGGGAGATTTCCATTGAGGGGTAATATCGATCCATGGAGTAGGTCTATCCAGACCCATACTCGACTTTCCACCCTTCCACCAAAGATCTTGGACTCTCTGGCATGTCCCTGACTAAGCTACTAGAAATGAAACTATCAGTAGCACCATTGTCTATCAATACTCTAACATTTTTATCAAAAACCTTACCCTATAAAAGCATAGGGGTTGCCTGTCCATCAATATTCTGACTCCTAGTAGCAGCATAAATTTTGTGTCCTTTCTCGTTTATCCTTTGGTTAGCACCTGTATGATATGGAAAATTTCTTGCATAGTGAGGACCTCCACATTCATAGCATCCAACCTTCAAACTCTGAGTCAAACCTTGAACTGACTTATCCTTACCATCAATAGGGATTGGTTCTACCTGATTCACGGGTTTGGCCTTCTCTGCATTAGTAGAGTTTCTATCCTTTGGTTGATACTTCTTAAATATTTTTGTTGACCCATTGTTTCTTTTACCAAACTTAAACCCTTCTTTGTTCTTTTGAGTTGACTCATTATTCCACTTTCTCTTCTATGGATTTTGGTAGTTCTTCTTGGGTCCTTGAGAGGGATTGTTGCTCTTTCTATGATTATACTCTACTTGACAAGCTAGATCATATGCAACTTCTAAGTTAGTGGGTTTGAACATGTTGATAGAGATCTTGAGCTGATGATCTAACCCTGAAAGGAACTGATGCACCTTCATTTTATCATCATTTTCATAAGCCAAAATGTACTTAAGAAGTCTAGTGAAGTTCCTATAGTATATATCCATTGACTTCTCCCTTTGCTTTAGTTGAGTAAACTCATCTAGCTTCCTGGCGTAGTATTGCTCAGTAAGGAATCTCTTTCTAAATGCCTTTTCAAACACGTCCCACTCACAATGAATTATGTTTATCTTTTTATCCTTGCAGTAAGTTTCCCACCATTCCAACCCAGCTTCTATCAAAAGTCCTATGACAAAGATTGTCTTTGTGGTTGAGGAGTAATTTCTCATAGAGAAGTAAATTGCTAGTTCATTTAGCCATGACTCAGTAGAATCTCCACTTTCCTTTCCCAAAAATTTCTAACCTTAACATGCTTTAGGTATTTCTCTAATTCAGCATTAATACGAGCTTTAACTGCTTGATCAGTGTCATTTGGTTCTTCCATAACTGCTTCAGCAGGAGCTTTGGGTGCCCTATTATCATTTCTTCGAATTTCATCCCTAAGAGCTTCCAAAAATTATTTTGTTGTGTCATCTGCTCTCTGTAGGTTGACATCTCACCTTGCATATTCTAAACCAAATTTGTGAGATTCTCTATCCCCTTAGGTACACCTCTTAAAACCCATAAAGGTGGAGGGTTCATCTAGCTCTTCCAATCTGATTCACTAGGGGTTCAACATGGGGGGCAAGACTTGCTCATTTTCTACATTCGTACCATTTCTCTTTCCTTACTTTGCATATGTTTATTTTAGAGTCATAAAATTTAGAGTTTTGCACCTATCTAACCTAGGCTCTGATACCAATTGTAATAACCCATTTTCACCTAACCAAAAACTAACCATAATACCCATCGATTTTTTTTTTTTTACTTACAACCTTAAGTAATGTATGAGAGTCTTTTATATGATTTCCATTTGAGCAAGTAATCACATGAGTTCAAGGTTGTGCACCACATAGGAATCAACTTGATCAGAGTCTATCCATGTGCATGGGAGTGGCTAGTGTCCCATAATGATCAGCGAGAATTTTCTAGTCTTGTTTCAACTAGAACGCACATTTCCCTTTTTGTTTAACCCCATGTTAAACCGTCTCAACCATAGGTGTCTTTCAACCTAACCAAAAGTGTATGCCTTGTTGACTACTCATTGTTTAACAATAAGATAATATTTTAGGTGCAATGCTTAACCATCTAACCATATTACATATGGTTGTTAAGGGAATCATCAGACATATTCACATAGATAGATTGTTGTCTACCATTTTTCTCATTGATTACCACTCTTTGGTTTTCATTTAAGTACTCTTGGAAACACTTATAATCATTCATAGATACCACATTTATGCTCATAAGAAAGTAAATATCAGTTACTTCAAATGTAAGTAAAGCATCTACTAAAGCATTCTAATAACATAATATAACATATAAACAAAACATGTATTTCCAATATACATAATCTTCAATGTAATTACATAGCTCATATCCTTTGTACATAATCAAGTATTTGGAAACTACAATCTTCAATCATGCTCATAGCTTAAATCACAAGCTCCTAGAATCTATTACAAAGCTTCTTCCTCTAGGGAATATTTGTAGTACAATGATATTTTTACAAGATTGAATGCAGATTCAGCTTCTTCTAGTCTTCACTTCAATTCAGGTTCATCAGGAACGTCAGGTACTAGTTGTCTCATTTCCACCAGTACTAAGTAGTTGGGTAATTTAGGGATCAGGACAATCCATTTATGATTATGCATAACTAATCACACAATGCCATGCAGTAGTAATCCATAGAATGCAAACAAGCTCTTTAACAAATACTTTAAGCATTTGTAAAAACCAACATTCACACAATTCAAGAGTAGGAAATCCCATACTTTCCTAAGAATGAAACTTTCCTCTTTCCTCATTTCATCCCATATCCCATCACACAAAAGACATGCCCTTGAATCTATACTAACTGCATTCATTGTCATGGCCACGAGGAACCCCCATAAGTTCTCGAGAAATGCAACCCAGTTACCATTTCCCCCATATTAGATTATGCTTTTATATTCCTTAATTCCATATTTATCATATGCATGATTTGTAGCTATATGGTTTCTATTTATGCATTTCATTGTAATCACAACAATGCAAAACAAATCATTCTATACTAGGTTGTCTAATTCTTTAAGACATTAGCACCCAAAAATAGCATTTAAACAAACTTTGTACACAACTCATCATCACAACATTAAAGGAGAAAACTCTTTCATTCAACCCTTTTTGGCCTAAACATAGTCATGTTCTTCAAGGGCTTTTAACATAATTTCATCTTACATAGCCTATCTAAAAGCAACCATCATAGTGACTTAACCTTCTATGATAAAGCTATTTAAATCATAAGCTTTGTCTTATACTCATATAACCAAACACACCATGTCCTATATGTCATCTAGAGCAAGCCAATCCTTTTTCCAACTATAGATTAATTCTCTAAGTTGGGACATAGGATAATTATTCATATATAATATGTTTGTGTCATAACTCCATGGTACTAGACTAGGGATATCTTAACCCTTAAATAACTCAATAAATGGTTAAGTTTACCTATGATGTTTTTTTATTATTATTTTTTTCTTTTAAATACTTATTTTCCTTTGTTGAACTTAGCTTTTAGCTAAAGTCCTAAGCTTGAGTCTTTATAAGATAATGGGTCTAATATTATTGTTTAGACCCTTTTTCCCATATAACAATTAAATATATATTTAAGACCCAATAATATTGGTATGTGTTAATCTCATTTCTTTAAACACATAAAACCCTTACAATTAAATATATATTTAAGACCCAATAATATTGGTATGTGTTAATATTGTCTCTTTAAACACATAAAACCCTTACAATTAAATATGTATTTAAGATCCAATAATATTTATGGTATTTAACTCTAATGGCTTATACTCCTTCCAAGAGTATTTCAAATTAAATATTTTTATGCTCACATATCTTGACACAATTTAATTTCATTAAATCCAATATATTCATTTTTGGTCAATTAGCTTTTGACCCTTTTAATTATGCCTACCAAGTGGACATTTAAATAAGGGTAATTTCCCCATATTTGATTTTATTTCTCTATATTAGTTTCTTTGGGCGCATTTATCCTAGCCCAGTATTTAAAACTAATTTCTTTGGACTCATCATTATATTTATTCCACACAATATTCCATACAATATCACATGTTATTTATTATTTTTTCACAATATTCCATAATATCACCTTT
Organism: Wollemia nobilis; assembly: GCA_028583015.1. Taxonomy (NCBI): domain Eukaryota; kingdom Viridiplantae; phylum Streptophyta; class Pinopsida; order Araucariales; family Araucariaceae; genus Wollemia; species Wollemia nobilis. The sequence continues at coordinate 248,011 of JAQPPZ010000619.1, read as the reverse complement.
GGTAAAAAACATATTTCCCTTAACATAATATCTTTTAGTCTGCATGCTAAAGTATATTTAACTCTATACTTATGCATTCCCTTACGATCATTGCCTACAATATTTAAATCAACATTTAAATCATAGATTTCTCAAGCCACTAAAAATAAAATATTCCCTAAACATTTAGGTCTACCTAACCATATTACTAGAGGTATTTAGTATATACATAACCCAACCATTTAACCAAATAGATCACATATCATAGATCACAAATCATATACTCATCACAAATTGGTTTCCAACATCAAGATGAAATTTTTGAAGGTTCTAACAGTGTACTACTAGAAACAAGGTTTTACTCCTTTGTTTGACCTTTTAAAATGAACCTCATAGTGATATGTTAGCTCTTGGACACCATTCTAAGCATGTGCGAGGTTAACATCTTGGCCCTAAAGACCTATCAACAAGCCATGCTAAGCTACGTTTATTTCCCAGACAATATTCTAAATATGTATGAGACCAATAGCTATTTCAAGAAGACCTCTTCATCTATATTTTAGTAAAACCAAACATGATTTCCAAGAAAAACCTCATAAAACTCAGATAAAAAACCTTCTAACACAGTTCATTTCAAACCCTTAATCTCAACAACAAGAAAGATTACCATTATACCATTAACACATACACAAAACAACATGCTCATCATTTAACCTATAGTTTAGGATCTTCATCTTGACCTAAAATTTTCTGTAGACTTTCTCCGATCCAAGCTCCAGAAAGACTTCAAGCACTTCGACTTACTCCACAAAACTTTTTCTCAACAAAGCAACGAGGTGAAGGAATCTATGGTAAGTCTCAAGGACCGTCTAGTTTCTGATCCGAGCAAAATCCAGAGAGCATACTCCCTAGGTTTCTTGAGACTACCTATGCCAACTTGCTAGAGATGGTGAGATTTTTGATTTCTGATCCAACTTAGTTGGAGAGCATAGTCCTTGATCTCAACTCTGCAAATTTTGCTTATCCCTTTGCCTTACCGAATGCTTCTATTTATAATGGAACTCACCCCCTCCCATAACCATTATTTTATTATTAAAAATTGCTCGAGGGATGCCCACAATAAATGTTGTCTAGAGAGTAGAGTTGCTATTAAGTTATCTTTGACTTTGTGCCCAAGGTGGTCCAATCACACTCAAACACCTAGCAACCCTTCAACTAATCTTTGCTTCACCATTAAGCAACTAATATTTAACTAAGTTAATTACAATTAGCTTGCAACTAATCTAGGGATAAAATAGCACTAGATTAAATGTCTCTTTAATGTTGTCCTTTAATCAAGATTAACACTAATTAAAGACCATAGTTAACTAAATCAATCAATCTTAACAACTAATTTCCAACTAACTAAGGAGACAAGGAAACACCTTAAATAAATGCTTTAAATACCATTAACATCTCATGTTTAGCACCAAACAAACCTTAGTTAGAAAAGCATAATAACAATTTCTATTTCATAATCACTCCTAAGAAATCAAGCCTTAAGCCATATGTTGCAAACACAAGAAAGGGGTAAAAATTGGGATGTGACAAGTAAGCTAGAAAATAATTCCATAACATAATGATTGCAACTACCAAAATTCAGAAGGTGGGAACCATCTGACCACCACCATTAGTGATTGATTAAGAATGGGGGATAATCCCTTCATAAGGTGTGTAAACGCCTTCCCACCTTTCATGTGGGATAATTCCAATTAGAGGAATTAAAAGGTTCACACCCAACCACCTAACACTAGGCATGTTAAGAGAAGAGTGAGGGTCCCACCCTTTTGATGTCATTAGCTGCCACTTATGGGTGGCCCTACACTCATTCCTCCCCAAGACCATCAAATAATGGTCATGTTTAGGGAAGGGGTTTTCTTCCTTTATGATGCTCTCGATTCCTTCCCACCTAGAATGTGGGATTATTTCCTAGGGAGCCCAATGTAGGGTGCTTAGCCTGGTCCAATACCCCAGCACCCTGATTTATAGGAGATGCCACACATCAGGAGGAGATGCAATAATGACACAAGGAGATGCTAAATTCTATTTCTATCATATTGAAGGTTTGAGAGAATTCTAATAACATCGACCACTTTAGTGCAATGAGATTCCAAAAAGAGAGAGGTGATACGAAACTAGGGATCACTACATATTTAGTTTTTACAACTCAAATAGCATAGGGCCAATATTTATCCAAGGCCATCGAAATTAGCAACCATCAGGTCCATTTTGAACCAAGCTACTTAGTGTTGGAAAATACAAGGATTATATATTTGTTATATGGTGCTCAGTATTAATGCATGGTATATGTAATATAGGGCACTCAACTTAGCATAGGATATATGTAAGATAAGAGGTGCTTATCCTCAGTGCAGGGGTACATTAAAATGAGAGGCACTCAACCTTAACACATGAATACATTAGAGTTGGAGGCAATCAACCTTAACATAGGAATGCATTAGAATGGGATGCACTCAGCCTCAATATCAAAATATAGTAGAATGGGAGGTACTCAGCCTCAACATAAGAATACAATAGAATGGGAGGTGCTCAACCTCAATACTGGAATACATTAAATGGAGCATTTGGTTTCAACATAGAGGCACATAAAATAATGAAGTGCTCAGCTCCAACATAAAGATATATAAAATGAATTACTTGGCTTCAACACAAATATATATAAAATGAAGCGCTTGAATTCAACACAGAGGTATATAAAATGAAGTGTTTGACTTCAACACAAATATATATAAAGTGAATTTCTTGGCTTCAACACAAAGGTATATTAAACCAAATCATAAATCATGGACAAAGGATATATCAAAACCAACCTAATCCAACATTAGCTCAAAGGGAAGAATATAATTTTTTTCTCTACTTGTCCAGAGTTTCTTTTGCATGGCTCTTTTTTCTAGCTCTCCACCATGCACACCCAAAAATGAAAATTTCCCCCTCTTCCCTTTTTTTTCTTCCTTTACCATCCTCCTCTCTTACCTCCCAATGGTATGCACAAAAAACCAAAACATGCAAAGCCATCAGGGATCCCTTATCCAAGTTGGTAAAGGAGTACTTGCCATTAAATCCAGCCTCCTTGCTCAGTCCAAGCTGACAAGAGGCTCTCAATTTTATGTCCAATATATCCATGTTTTCATGATTTCTAAAAGAAACTTACCCTTTAAAAGAAATTCAAAGGAGCTTTATACAAATATAAAAATACCAAGCAAATAATATCCCTAACCAAATTAAATGTAGTCATCATATGCATATAAACGATTGTTAATTAATTTTCTTGGTTAATCAATCAAAGCAATAATAAATCACTATTAAATTGCTAGTTTAAATATCATAATGATTAGTCATTTTAACCATAATCATATTATGCATGTAATAATATTAAGCTATTTCTTAGCAAATCAATTTAATATTAAAACAAATATTAAATCATTGGTTTGGTTTTGCAATGGTTAATTATTTGAATCTAACCATTGCTCTCATAAGGTAATATCAAGCTTTTCCTTTGTTAGACCATTAAATATTATATCTGAACTATCATCAGTTTAATACCTCGACGTTTCTCACTTGCAACCATGGCTAGTCATGTGGAACCACATTGAATTAGTAGCATCTTTACCATGAATTAAACTAAATGCCATGATTTATACTTGCCAAACCATGCTAATAAAATAAATACAATACCATATACGACATAAGCATTGCTATAATAATTTGCATGTCCATGATATAAACTATGCTAATTAATTGAAATCAATAAATCATACACACACATTGTCATTTTAATGAGGTTCTACTAGGGTGGGTATTACATCCTCCCATAGAAATTAGACACAGTCCTTTGTGTCTTCCCTGCATTGTAGTTTTACTATCATTCAAATAGAAAATGGAAATTTTTCTCCATAATATCAATATTTTCCTTAGTAGCATTCCTTTTTGAATATATATCTCATTAGACCTCACATTGCTCCAGAATCCCCTTCCTCATCACCTTGAAATGAAACTCTAGGATCTTTACCGACCATACCTCAATGGCCTTTGGGTCCACCATCTACAAATTAGAAAAATCCCACACATGATCAAAATTAGAAATGTATTTTCTAAGTAGACATACCTATAAAGTATCATGGATATTTGATGGATTGGGTGGCAAGGTGAGTTTATACACCAAAGGGATAATCCTTTTGTGATCTCAAAAGGTCCAACAAAACAAGGATCTAAATTTATGGATTTTATGGAACTTTTCTTGGGTTTGACCCTCAAGAAAACTTGATCTCCTATGGATAATTATCTTAGCGATCTCTTTAGACCAGCATAGTGTTTTTGATGATCATACATCTCCTTAAGCCTCTACATGATCATCTTAATTTGATCCTCCAGTTCCCTAACCATGTCTAGTCCAAGCATAAGTCGATCCTCGAGATTATCCCAAGATAAAGGTTTCCTACATCTTGTATCATACAAAGCTTCAAATGGAGCCATGCCTAAGGATGAATGGTGGCCATTGTTGTAAGATAATTATACCAGGTGCAAGCAGTCTTCCCATAAAGACTTCTAATCCATACAATACATGTAAATCATATCTTACAAGATCTAGTTCACCCTTTTTATTTTCTCATCAGTTTTAGGATGGTATGCAAAACTAATGTTTAATTTTGTACCTATGGCACAATGTAGAGCTTGCTAAAACTCAGATGTAAACCAGGAATTCCTATCTATAATTAAAATTTTAAGAAACCATTCAATCTAAATATTTCCTTGGAAAACCTATTAGCCATTATCAGTGTGTCATCCTTGGTATTCTAGGGTATGAAATGCATAGCCTTAGTTAATTTATCGACCACAACAAGGATTGTAACATTTTGATACCTAGTTTTTAGAAACCCTACAATGAGATCCATTGATATAACCTACCACTTCTACATAGGTATTATTGTAAATATTGAGTACATTGGTTGTCATTGATGTCAAAGGTTAAGTAGTTGAGAAATACCTTTAAGGTTAAAATTTTAAAGTGAAAGGCAAATATCTTCAAAAGGTACATGAGGCAATAATTGTCAAGGTAAAAGCATTATCCATGGTTGTGTGAGCAAGAAAAATACAAGGTTATCCACGGTTACATTTGCAAGAAAAATAAAAGGTTTAATTAGTTCTTCATGGTTGCATTTGCAAGAAAAATAAAAGGTTTAATTAGTTTTCCATGGTGGCATTTGCAAATAAAAATACAAGACTTTATTTTGTGAGAAAGAGGCCCAAAGGTGAAAATTCTAATTTATAATATTTAATTATTTTAAGATTTGAAATATTATAATTAATTAAAAGGTTTAAATGTTGGGTGCCAAAAGGTTTTAAATTTAAAAATATAATTATATTCCAACTGCCAACGTCAAAGTTCCCAAGGGATAGAAAACTTATATAAGAAGATAAATTATTTGCATGGCCTAAGGTTGAGATGGAGCACCATTCGATATCCATTTGGGCATGTGATTTGTGGAGGCAGAGAGAGGTAAAAAAATTTGTGTCATTCATCGAGGGCAATGAGACTAAGGTTGAATGCACCAATCAAGATTCATATTCAAGGAAATCTTGTGTTTGTAGGGATAGAAGAAAAATCATAGCGCACATATTTCAAAAAGGATCAGTGAACTAATAAGGAGGTAGGCACATGATCTATTCCAAGTGGGTAGCTAGCCCACGTGGTGAACTAGATTGCGCTAGGATGTAGGCTAGCAAAAGGTGGAGGTTTGAGTCACGACGATAGCACTTGAGGATAGGCAAAAAAAATTAATTAAGGTATGCATAGCGCTTGACCTAGAGAGTCATAAGGTTTTAATTTTGCATTTTTTGGTGTGTATATTGCTTGATCTAGGGATACATGAGGTTGAAGTTCTTGAAATCAAAATATTGTGTGCATTTAAGATTTTTGTGTGTGGCTTTATAAATATAAAATAATTTTTAGAAATATTGGAGGTATAAGGTGTATGAAAGTGCACTTAAAATTATTGTATGAACTTAGGTTTTTGGTTGATAATATTGAAAATAATTTGTTTCTCTTACAAGTAGGATTTATAAGGTGTCATTGTGGTTTGAATTTTTGGTTGAAATTTTTGTATGGTGAAAAGTAAGTTTGAGAGGTTTTGATAATTGTTAATGCCCTATCCTTTGAGAACAAAAGAAGAGTCATTGAACGTAATTTTCAGATTTCATTGAGCACATATTTTTGAGAAGAAAGTTAATGTTTGTGGTTTGACAGAGAAATATACTAACCAGTTTTGAAGTGGCACTTTGAAGAGGAAATTTTTTTGAGATAGATTTTTGAAGGCATATTTTCATCAAAGAAAGCTAAGAGGTATGGTGACATTATTCATTCTTTAAGGTGTTTGGTTGAGAAAATATTTCTAAATGATAATTTGGAGAAATAAGGATTATATATGTGTATTTTTGGAAATATTTGAGTTAGCGTTTGTGAACAAAATGTGCTTCATTGTTTGAATAAATTTGTGAAAATTTTGGGCATTGGTTTGAGTGACATTGAATGTGAATGAGCAAGTGTTAGAAACTAGTTTTATGAAGTAATTTGTGCATTGGAATTGAGTGATATTTGGAAAGAATATATTGTGAAATTGTATTGCATATCATTTCCTATGTTTTCTTGAACAAGAATTTTGGGTAGAATATATATGAAGTATTATAATCAAAGCATGTGTTATGAGAAGTTTTGAGCATGTGTAATGAGCAGTTTTTGAGCATGTGTTATGAGTCTTTTTGAGCATGTCTTAGAGAAGATTTAAGTAGATACAATAAGAATATTAGAGCATGATTGTGAGCTACTTTGAGCAGGCCTTTTTTATAGGGCTTGTGAGCAGTTCTAAGCAGGTTTTGTGAGCAGGTTTGAGGTAGACTTGAAAGTAGATGTGAGATAGATCAGTACAGGAAGTTGATCATATTTGATCTGAGTTGTGACAAGATTTGATCAGAGTTGTGAGTAGATTTTATCACAGTTGTGATTATATTTTATCAGAGTTGGGCAGAGTTTAGAACAAGTTTTAGAGCTAACCATTGTAAAGGGGATAGAGTTCTCTTGTGGATAGAGGTCCACAAACCAAAGCATTGGGGACAGATGTCTCCTATCGATAGAAGTCCACAAACATGAGCATAGGGGATTGGTGTATCCTTTGGAAAGATGTCCATAAGTACTATAATAGGTATTTGGTCCCCAAGAGATTTATGTTGGACATTTTGAGTCAAAGTTGTCATTGATGTCAAGGTACGAAGTTGTCATTAATAAGCTACCGATGATGTCAAAAGGTCAAGAGGAACAATGCAGAGGTTAAAGGCAAAAAGGCTTCATAATATTTTTAATATTATGTGGAAGCATAAGTTAGAAGGTTTAAAATAAAAGGTTTTTCATAAAAACCCAAGGAAGCTTATTACAAAGCTAAAGGAAGGTTTAATATTTATTTTATAAAATATTTAAATTCAAATTGAATTTAAATTTTATAAATAAATATTATTTATACAAAGTTGTTCAATGAGAGAAGGCCTTAATAAAACCAAAGGGTTTTAAAGAATTAATTTATAAAATTTAAATTCAAAAGAATTTAAATAATTTATAAATTAATAAGTTCAAAGGAAAATCATAGTGTCGACGTCTAAAGTTTGAAGGGAATTTGAAGCGCCGACGTGTATGTGTGAAGGAGGAAATCGATATAAAAACCCATGCCTTAGAGGCATTAAAATTATCCTTTTGCTCGAACGTTTATGCGTGCAATTGTGTTGAAGAACTCGTGCAGAAAAAGAGAAGCGAATTTTTTGTTTTATGTGCCAACGAATAGAGATAAAAATAAAAAGCACCAAAAGTTAAAATCCATCTAGGCAGCATGGCCTAGTGGCAAGAGGGCAGCGGTTAGAGTGTTTGGGTGCTAGGTGACCTACGTTCGAAATGCGGCGGTAGCATGTTTTGGTGGTTGTGTTTGTGTTGGAAGCGCCAAAGGAAATGGTGCACATTTTGCTAGGCAAAGAGGGGAGCTTCATAGAGCACGTGGTGCTCTTTACTCCCCAAGCGAGCGCCTAGCTCATGTGGTGGTTGGAGCCATGGCTAGGGCATTGGTTGAGGCTGCATCATGAGTTCAAAACCCACCAAGGCAAAGGTAATAAATTTTGATTATTATTTTGTGTTGCCTAAAGTTTGACATGAGGTCTTAGGGAGTTAAAAGGGTTGCTTAAAAATATTTTTATTTGATTATTATTTTTTGGTAAATTGGAGGAATAAGGTGCTAGCTTTATTTTTGAATAAAGTGTTTGTGTCACATTGATTTGTTGAAGTTATAAAAGGATAAAGGGAACTTCTTGCATTGAGTTATTTTGAAAAGAAGAGTGCATTGAATATTATTTTAATTGGGAGATTATAAGGTGTAAGTGGTGAATTATTTTTGTAAATGTTGATGAATGTTTTCTTAAAGATGGAGTGATAAGGTGTATGTGTGTCTTGATATTTACATTGTATTTTTGAGGGAGTTTATCATCTTATAATTTCTTTGAGCTTGGCAAAGAAGTGTTTGTGGTTTTGGCAGATTTATGAGATTCCTTCATCATCAAGAAAAAGGTATGAGCACATTCTTCCATAGTTAAGTTGAGTGGTTGGTTTTCTAGGAAAATAAGTTTGGAGTGAAAAGGACTTGATTAGGGTTTCCTTTTGAGTGTGTTGAGTTAATGCTTCAAGGTTTTCTGGAATAAAGAGTTGTGGTTAAAACCTTGTTTTATAAGCATTGTTGTTGAAGCCATTGATTGAGTGAAGAACTTGAACTAGGGTTTGAAAAGAACATGAGTATCATTGTTATGTGATAGTGGTTGATAAGCATTGTTGGAAATATTTTGAGTAAAGGATCATATGCTTGGACTAGGGTTTGTAAGCAAGAATTGTTTCATTGAGTGATTGGTTGAGTAGAGTTGGTTGAGCCTAGTCAAGTGGGTGTGTGAAGTGATTGTTCAAGTTCATAAAACAAACTATTCTATATTCTGAATTGATTTGAGAAAGTGATTGAGTATTGAGTTGAAGCATATTGAGTCTCTAACAATTTCTTTGTATGTTTCTAAAAGAGTGATTGAAAGTGAATTGAGGTAATTGTGAAGTATATTGAGTCTCTAAAATTTTCTGTATGTTTCTAAAAGAGTGATTGAAAGTGATTGAGCATTGTGATGAGTATAGATCATATTGAGTCTCTAACAATTCTCTTTATGTTTCTATGAGATTGGACAAGTTCTAGTGTGGACTTGTTGAGCAGATTTGAGGTAAGTCTTTGAGAAGACTTGTGGATAGATTTGAGTAAGCTTTTGTGGAAGCTTACAATACATATTGAGAGCATATTTGGTTAAGTTCTTGAGAGGACTTATTGAGAATATTTGGTTAAGTTCTTGAGAGGACTTATTGAGAATATTGGACAAGTTCTAGAGAGGACTTGTAGATAGATTGGTGTGAGCTTTTGTGAAAGCTTACAAGGAATATTTGAGATAAGTCTTTGAGAAGACTTGAGAATAGAGTTGATTGATTGATTTGTTCAAACCTTGAGTTAAGGTTTGGGGTAGATCTAGTAGAGTTGATTTGAGATTGATTCAAGCTTTGAGTTAAGGCTTGAGGATAGAGATTGAGGATTTATTTGTGCTAGATCAAAGGATTGTGTTTAGTATAGATTCGAGGATAGAGTTTGGTGTAGATTTGAGGATAGATTTGTGTTAGATCAGAGATAGATATTGAGGATAGATTTGTGCTAGACTGAAGGACTATGTTTAGTACAGATTTGAGATAGATATTTGGAGGTGATAGAGTATAGAGGATGACAGTCTCTAGTGGATAGAGATCCATTAGCTAGGGTAGTGAGGACATGTCTTAGTGAGGACAAGAGTCTTTAGTGGATAGAGATCCATTAGCCAGTGTAGTGGAGGCAATAGTTCTTCTAGAAGATCACCAGCTAGAGCAAGAGGAGAAAGGAGTTCTCCTATGGATAGAGATCCACAAACTTGATTAAGGGGATTGGTATCTCCTTTGGACAGAGGTCCATAAACATTGTAATAGGGAAAGGATTCCCAAGAGATTGATTGAGAAAATTTTAGTGAAATATTTTCTCCGTGGAGTAGCCCACATTGGGTGAACCACGTAAATTATGGTGTCTCTATTGTGTGTGATGATTTGTGCATTGCTTTGAATACTGCTATTGATATTTCTATCTTTACATTGCATAATATTGATTGGGAAAGAAAAGTAAAAAGTGGTCTTATACTGTTCACCCCCCTCTCAGTATAAGCTTGTGTTCTTCAATTGGTATTAGAGTGGGTTCCTTCGAAAGAGTTTAACAGCTTGAAGGAAAAGCTAACAAGAACATAATGGATTCTAAGAATGGACCTTCAGATAATTTAGTACCAGTATTTTATGGAAGTGATTATGTATATTGGAGTTTGAGAATGAAGATCTACTTGAAGGCACTTGGCAATGAAGTTTGGGAAGCAGTTGAAAATGGATACATGACACCTCAGTTGATCCACCTATAGATAAGGAAGGTAAGCTTCTACAACATTACAATTCAAAAGCAATGAATGCACTTTTGAGAGGTTTGCATAGAACAGAATCAATAAAAGTTATGCATTGTGAAGATGCAAAAGGAATGTGGGATAAATTGCAAAATATATATGAAGGAGATAAAGGTGTCAAGAAAGCAAAGATACGAAATCTCAAAGGATAATTTGAAGAGTTAAGAATGAAGGATGAGGAAAACATTAGTACTTATCTACTTCGAATTGATGAGGTTGTTAATGCTATGCAAGGACTTGGAATGAAGGTTGATGAATCAGATGTTTGTGATAAGGTCTTAAGATCTCTTCCAAAAATATTCAGTGAAAATATTTCTGCTATAGAGGAGTCAAAGGATGGTGATTCTTTGACAAGAGATATGTTGCTTGGTATTCTTACAACTTTTGAGTTAAGAACAAAAGAACCTATTCCCTAGAAGGAAGCAACCTTCAAAGCAATCAAGAAGACAAAGGGTAAGAAGTCAGAATCAAGCAGTGAGTCATCTAGTGATGAAGAAGCAAATTATGGCAGAAGGAATAAGGATTCAAGAAGATCTAGAGATACAAGATCTATTAAATGTTTCAATTGTGGAAAGTATGGTCATTATGCAACTGATTGTCAAGAAGCTAAGAATAACAATGATGAAGAAAAATAGGATCACAGGAACAAGGAATCAAAAATATACAGGCATCAAAAGAAAAGCAAGGATGGACAAAGCAGACAAGGAAAGAAGTTCTTTCAAAGGCAAAAGAGGAGCTACTATGTGGATAAGGCAAGTAAGTACTCAAGTGATAGTGATGCTAGTTTTTCAGATAATGATAGAGATGAAGTCCTATTTATGATTGAAGAAAAAGAACAAGTTAAGAAAAGGACTCCAGTAATTCTCAAGTGTTTTAGATGTGGTAACTTTGGACATCTTGAAGATAGTTGTACAAGGAATGGTTATAGTTTCAGTGATGATGAATATGAGGATGCACTTGAAGGACCAGATGAAAACCTTCTAATGGCATTAGAAGAAGGAGTAGGTGATCCTATAGAAGACAAGCCAATAGAAAATGAAGATGTGGACAAAGGTAAACAAATAGAGGAATATTTAGAAAAGTATGGATATGATCTCAAGGGAGAACTTATCTATGCTCTTGAAATAGTAAAGAAGGTAAGAAAGCAAAACTCTAAACTTGAGTTTCAGTTTCAAGAATGTGATGAAGAGAGAAGACTGCTTATAGAGGATCTAGAAAAATCAAAGGCTAAGACAAAGAAATTCAAGGATAAGTTAGAAGCAAAGATCTTAGAATGTGAAAAGTTAGCACAAGAAATGGCCCTACTAAGAGAAGATTTAGAAAACTCCAAGAGTAAGCTACACAAGTTTGGAAAGAGTTCAAATATTGTGGATAAGATGATCAAGGTACAAAGAAGGTCAACAAACAAAATAGGTCTTGGTTTTGAACAAGCTCAAAAGAAATAAGAAGATAAGTCAACCTCAAGTTCTGAGGAAACTTTAGAAGAAGAAACTACAGAAGAAGATAGTGTAAGATAAAGTGAGACATCTGAGGATGAGTTGGACAACAAAAAGTTCAACAAGAATAGGAACAATGCACAAAGAAGATACATATGGAACAACAATCAGAATAGGTCAAGAGAGACTAAGAGACCAATGAGGTCAAGACAAGGAAACTTCAATGGAAGATGTTTTTCATGTCATAGGTTTGGGCACATGGCTTCACAGTGCAGGACACATGAAAGACAGGAATATGGGAACAAATAGCTTTTCCATGGGTATTGCTACTCATGTAATCAGTTTGGTCACAAGGCAATGAATTGCAGGGTTCATGATAGAAGAAATGGCTTCACTAGGAGAAATCCTAAGATATTTGCACCTCCAAGGAATAATAACATTAAGTGTTATAAGTGCAATAATGATGGTCACACAACAAAGTGGTGTAGAGCAGACATTCCAGAATCAAGTAGGAATAGGAACATGAATAGGAATATGAACATGGATATGAACAAGAATAGGAACATGGATATGAACAAGAACATGAATAGGGACATGAATGTAGACATGGACAGGAACATGGACATGGAAAGAAATAGTCAGAGGAATCAGAAGGATCATATAAGAAGGAAAGAGGATAAAGGTAAAGAACAGTGCTTTATGGGAGTAGAAATACTCCCACCCTAGAATTAACCACCTCAAGAGGAGGTGGGGGAGGGGCTAAGCTAAGAGGCTCATTCTTAGCCCCGAGCCCCAAAGGTGACCCTTTGCCATTGATGTCAAAGGGGGAGAGATTTGTGTAAGGGGAGAGATTTGGTATTTGAGTAAAAAGGAGAGAGCATTGAGCCAGGGGGAGCAATGTCCTAGGGGAGCAGAACAAAGGAAAGTTCAGGTTTTTGGTAAAAATAATTTGGGTTGCCATCAATGACAAAGGGGGAGATTGTTGGATATTTTGAGTCAAAGTTGTCATTGATGTCAAGGTACGAAGTTGTCATTAATAAGCTACCGATGATGTCAAAAGGTCAAGAGGAACAATGCAGAGGTTAAAGGCAAAAAGGCTTCATAATATTTTTAATATTATGTGGAAGCATAAGTTAGAAGGTTTAAAATATAAAAGGTTTTTCATAAAAACCCAAGGAAGCTTATTACAAAGCTAAAGGAAGGTTTAATATTTATTTTATAAAATATTTAAATTCAAATTGAATTTAAATTTTATAAATAAATATTATTTATACAAATTTGTTCAATGAGAGAAGGCCTTAATAAAACCAAAGGGTTTTAAAGAATTAATTTATAAAATTTAAATTCAAAAGAATTTAAATAATTTATAAATTAATAAGTTCAAAGGAAAATCATAGTGCCGATGTCTAAAGTTTGAAGGGAATTTGAAGCACCGACGTGTATGTGTGAAGGAGGAAATTGATATAAAAACCCATGCCTTAGAGGCATTAAAATTATCCTTTTGCTCGAACGTTTATGCATGCAATTGTGTTGAAGAACTCGTGCGGAAAAAGAGAAGCAAATTTTTTGTTTTATGTGCTAGTGAATAGAGATAAATTGAAAAGCATCAAAAGTTGAAAGCCATCTGGGCAGCGTGGCCTAGTGGCAAGAGGGCAGCAGTTAGAGTGTTTGGGCGCTAGGTGACCTGCATTCGAAATATGGCGGCATCATGTTTTGGTGGTTGTGTTTGTGTTGGAAGCACCAAAGGAAATGATGCACATTTTTCTAGGCAAAGAGGGGAGCTTTATAGAGCACGTGGTGCTCTTTACTCCCCAAGCGAGCGCCTAGCTCATGCGGTGGTTGGAGCCATGGCTAGGGCATTGGTTGAGGCTACATCATGAGTTCAAATCCCACCAAGGCAAAGGTAATAAATTTTGATTATTATTTTGTGTTGCCTAAAGTTTGACATGAGGTCTTAGGGAGTTAAAAGGGTTGCTTAAAAAGATTTTTATTTGATTATTATTTTTTGGTAAATTGGAGGAATAAGGTGTTAGCTTTATTTTTGAATAAAGTGTTTGTGTCACATTGATTTGTTGAAGTTATAAAAGGATAAAGGGAACTTCTTGCATTGAGTTATTTTGAAAAGAAGAGTGCATTGAATATTATTTTAATTGGGAGATTATAAGGTGTAAGTGGTGAATTATTTTTGTAAATGTTGATGAATGTTTTCTTAAATATGGAGTGATAAGGTGTATGTGTGTCTTGATATTTACATTGTATTTTTGAGGGAGTTTATCATCTTATAACTTCTTTGAGCTTGGCAAAGAAGTGTTTGTGGTTTTGGCAGATTTATGAGATTCCTTCATCATCAAGAAAAAGGTATGAGCACATTCTTCCATAGTTAAGTTGAGTGGTTGGTTTTCTGGAAAATAAGTTTGGAGTGAAAAGGACTTGATTAGGGTTTCCTTTTGAGTGTGTTGAGTTAATGCTTCAAGGTTTTCTGGAATAAAGAGTTGTGGTTAAAACCTTGTTTTATAAGCATTGTTGTTGAAGCCATTGATTGAGTGAAGAACTTGAACTAGGGTTTGAAAAGAACATGAGTATCATTGTTATGTGATATTGGTTGATAAGCATTGTTGGAAATATTTTGAGTAAAGGATCATATGCTTGGACTAGGGTTTGTAAGCAAGAATTGCTTCATTGAGTGATTGGTTGAGTAGAGTTGGTTGAGCCTAGTCAAGTGGGTGTGTGAAGTGATTGTTCAAGTTCATAAAACAAACTATTCTATATTCTGAAATTGATTTGAGAAAGTTATTAGTGAAGGTGTGGTTTTGGGTATATATTTTTTTTTTGTTTTTAAAAGAGTGATTGAAAGTGATTGAGATTGTGATGAGTATAGATCATATTGAGTCTCTAACAATTCTCTTTATGTTTCTATGAGATTTGGACAAGTTCTAGTGTGGACTTGTTGAGCAGATTTGAGGTAAGTCTTTGAGAAGACTTGTGGATAGATTTGAGTAAGATTTTGTGGAAGCTTACAATACATATTGAGAGTATATTTGGATAAGTTCTTGTGAGGACTTATTGAGATTTGGATTAAGTTCTTGAGAGGACTTATTGAGCATATTGGATAAGTTCTAGAGAGGACTTGAGGACCAACTAGGATGTGAGCTTTTGTGGAAGCTTACAAGGTAGATTTGAGATAAGTCTTTGAGAAGACTTAAGAGTAGAGTTGATTGATTTGTTCAAACCTTGAGTTAAGGTTTGGGGTAGATCTAATAGAGTTGATTTGAGATTGAGTCAAGCTTTGAGTTAAGGCTTGAGGATAGAGATTGAGGACTAGATTTGTGCTAGACCGAAGGACTGTGTTTAGTATAGATTTGAGGATAGAGTTTGGTGCAGATTTGAGGATAGGTTTGTGCTAGACTAGAGATAGATATTGAGGACATATTTGTGCTAGATCGATGGATTATGTTTAGTACAGATTTGAGATAGAGCTTTGGAGGTGATAGAGTATAGAGGATGATAGTCTCTAGTGGATAGAGATCCATTAGCCAGGGTAGTGAGGACATGTGTCTTTAGTGGATAGAGATCCATTAGCTAATGTAGTGGAGGTAATAGTTCTTCTAGAAGATCACCATCTAGAGCAAGAGGAGAAAGGAGTTCTCCTATGGATAGAGATCCATGAACTTGATTTAGGGGATTGGTGTCTCCTTTGGATAGAGGTCCATAAACATTGTAATAGGGAAAGGATTCCCAAGAGATTGATTGAGAAAATTTTAGTGAAATATTTTCTCCGTGGAGTAGCCCACATTGGGTGAACCACGTAAATTGTGGTGTCTCTATTGTGTGTGATGATTTGTGCATTGCTTTGAATATTGCTATTGATATTGCTATATTTACATTGCATAATATTGATTGGGAAAGAAAAGTAAAAAGTGGTCTTATACTGTTCACCCCTCCTCTCAGTATAAGCTTGTGTTCTTCAATTGATTGAGAAATTTTATAAGAAATATTTTCTCCATGGACATAGCCCACATTAGGTGAACCATTGTAAATTTGTATCTCTTATGTGTGTGATGATTTATGCATTATTTATTGCCTTGATATTATTGATGTTATCATTTGGATTGAAAATTAAATTTTTTTATATTATACTATTCACCCCACTCTCTGTATAATCTTGTGTTCTTAAATTGGTATCAGAGTGGGTTCCTTCATGAAAAGCCTAACAATTTGAAGGAAGATCTTACAAGAACACACATGAAAATAGAAAATGGAAGAGAAGCCTTGGTTGAAATGAAAGAAGAACTTATTGCTGCTCTTGGAAAAAAAATTGGTAGATAAGATACTATAGCATTAATACCGGGTTTTACAGGTTGACCCAAAACCTTTTACAAAAATCAGCCCAGGGTTGTTGATGAACATGTCCTTACTAAGGATCCTATATATGTAAAATCTACATGCCACCAAAGCCATTACATCCGGTAAGGCACATAGCCTATTATCAAAAAGAAACTTCCCATACAACATTTTGGGTATACCTCAAGAAAACACACCTGCATCATAATTACAAAAAAGAAACAGACACGGATCCCTTCCTTGAAATAGTGGAGAAACAAAAAGTTGTAGACACACATAGCAGAGTACTGAAAAAAACTCCCACAAGCTCTGTATTGATAGTTACTCTTAATAATTCTTTGGTAATTGCTTTCTTCCGTATATGACATGCTTTGGGACCACATCCCATCTTGGCCAATCAGCCTTGGAGAAGTGAACCTGTTGGCTAGATTTATGGCGGTGGCTATCTGGTGGTCCACGTGGCTCTGGTTCGAAGTCTTATATTGTCATTTCTTTCCTGCCCTATGATTATCAACCAACCTCAAATTACTAAGATGACTAGGAGCCATGTTATCTGACATGTGACTGTCCCCATTAGTCTTTGTGGTATTTCCAAGCAGCATCCACCAAGACTGATAGCTCGGATAATTTTTATTGTGAGTCCATTTCAAAAAAGAGATGGGAATACTCATAGCCTTCGAACTTACAGTGCCTTCCCTATTGGTAAATTTGACTATCATTCTTGGAATTCTTGTTGAATAAGCTCCTCTACTTCACTCGGGACACCGTGTTCCCATTTGAAAAGTTTATCACCATCGACACCCAAATTGGCCAGCTTATCAACAACTTTGTTAGCTTCTCGAAAGACATGTTGGGATTTTCTGTCCTGTCTTCCCTGGAAAAGGATCCTAGCCTCTTCAACAATTGTTTTAATCCTCCAAGGAGGTGTTTTCCAATTATTGAGGAGATTTATAACATGCATAGAGTCTCCTTCTATGATCAAATTGCCTTCTAAGTCTTGAGTCATTTGAAGGCCTCTCCACATAGCTCTAGCTTCAGCTTCGTTGTTCGTCCTTGTTCCCAAATATTCAGAAAATGCAAGCATCATATTCCCATTATGATCTCGCACAATGCCACTAGTGCCTACTCTGCCAGGATTGTCCTTAGCTGCTCCATCAAAATTAAGCTTAAACCAACCCGTAGGAGGTGGGGACCACTTAACATTGGCTCTGGGGTTGACTACCCTAGGCACAGACTCATCTAACAAGGTTAAGCTTAAATATTGAGCAATCATGGTCTCCTACAGATGAGGTTTATGACTATCAAAAGGGATAAGGTTCACATTCTCATTGGCAAAGGATAGGATCCTGGCAATGATAGTTTGATGATCATGGATAGACTCATTAAAGACTCTATGGTTCCTTTCTAACCACACCTACCAAAGATAGTGATTGAGACAAATTTTCCACATGTATCTAAGTCTTTGGCTTGAAAAGGGGTAAGGCCACTGGATGAACAAATCAAGTACGATGGCTGGTTTAACCCAAGAAATATTGAAGGCCTGAAAAACCCCACTTAGGATAGTCAAGGAAAAAGGGCACTCAAGGAAAATGTGATAAATGGTCTCCCAATTAGCCCTACATAGATAACAATGATTAGTGATACAAATACCTTTACGCATCATATTATCAATGGTTAGAATTCTTCCTTGGATAACCAACCATGAAAAGACTACAATTTTTGGAATTAAATTTTTTATCCAAACTAAGTCCTTTTGGAGGACAAAATCCTCATCATCAAGCAGAAGCTTGTAAGCTGATTTAATAGTGAACTACCCATTTTCCGTAGGAGCCCAGGTCACTTGATCTTCCTTGGGTCTCATGGGGATAAACTGTTGCTCAAGAATGTTACAAAGATCATTTGATTCCACTTGAAATCCCTGAATCCTTATTTGTTTCCACTTCATTCTGCCTCTATCCTCAACCATATAATCGAAGACTTTTCTGCCAATGAGTTCTTCCATGATATCTCTGATTCGGGCTAAGTTAGGATATTGCGTCAGTGGTTCATCCTTAGCCCACCTATCATTCCAACAATTTATCCTCTCACCATTGCCTAAAACCCATCTTAAACCTTTTTTGATGATTTCCTTACAATTGAGAATTGCTTTCCAAAAAGCAGAACCTCTGATTGGAACTGAGTCACTTAGAAATTCCATATTTTGAAGATACTTTCATTTGATGATAGTTGTCCATTCATTTTCTTCACCAAAAATGAGGCACCATGCCTGCTTAGCTAGTAAAGCTAAATTCATATGAGCAATTCTCCTCAGACCTAAGCCCCCATTTTCCCTGGGTCTGCACACTTTGGTCCATCCTACAAGGTGTATCCTTTTTTCTCCTCTGATCCAGTCCATAAAAATTCTTTTTGGAGTTTCTCAATTTTCTGGAAAACCTTCATAGGGGCTTTGAAAATGGAGAGGAAATAGACTGGAATGCTCTGAAGAGAGGCCTTAGTGAGGGTCAGCTTTCCTGCTTGAGATAGAAGATGACCTTTCCATCCAACAAGTTTTTTTGAATTCTTTCAATAACCCTGTCCCACATTGACTCTCTCGGAGAACCAATGAAAAGAGGGAGACCAAGATACGAAGTGGGGAGGTTTGCTATATCACACCCTAAAATTTTTGCAATCCTTCCTTGCCTCTGAATGGGGGTGTTCAAGAAATATAACTTGCTTTTACTAAAATTAACTTTTTGACCAGCAGCATCCTCGTAGAGTTGCAGGATGTATTTAATTCTTTTGGCCTCAACCATCGATGCCTTAGTCAATAGAAGGGTATCATCGATGAATTGTTGGTGAGAAACAACCCTAGTGAGAGATGTTGCCTTGATTCTTGATATTAGCCTTGAACTGCAAGCATTTTTTATGGTTCTACCTAAAGCTTCTGCCATAATGATGAATAACATGGGGTTGATAGGGTCCCCCTATCGAATTCCTCTATGACTTTGAAAGTAACTAGTAGTTGTTCCATTAACTAGAATTGAGAACCATGCTTTAGAAATGCATTCTTTGATCAAATTAACCCATTGGTGGTGAAAACCAAACTTAAGGAGGACAACAATCAGAAAGTCCCAATTTAGCCTATCAAATGCTTTGTTCATATCAAGCTTGAGGGCAAAAATAGACATGTTAGTCTTATGAGCAGAGTGCAGAGCTTCATGAACTGTGATAACTCCATCCAAGATTGACCTGCCCTGGATAGAGCTTCCCTAGCATGGATCTATGATGTGGGGTAGAACATCTCTCATTCTATTTGCAATGGCTTTAGTTAGGATCTTGTAAGAAACATTGCATAGATTGATTGGCCTGAAGTCAGCCATAGATTCAGGGGTTTGCTTCTTAGGAATTAGAGAAATAAAAGTAGAGTTGAGACCTTTTGGGATATGATTGCTTGCTTGGAATTCTCTGATAGTAAAAATTACATCCTCACTTACGATGTCCCAAAAATCTTGATAGAAATGAGGGGGAAAGCCATCGGGTCTCGGGGCTTTGTCTGGCTCCATGCTAAACAAGGCTTCCTTAATTTCCTCATCAAAAAATGGAGCTAGAAGCTTAAGGTTTATATCCTCATTTATTATGCTAGGAATGGATTGCAAGAGAATATCTTTGGCCTCCTCATTGCACTGTGATTCCTGACCAAGGATAGAATTGAAATAAGTTACTGCCTCCTTTCTGATTTCTGTTAAGTCTTGAGTAATAGAACCATCTACTTTTTTAAAAAAATTATCTTGTTATTGCTTCTGTTTCTAAGCGTGGTGACGTGAAAAAACTTGGAATTTGAATCTCCATATTTCAACCAAAGAGCCCTTGATTTTTGCCTCCAATAGATTTCCTCATAGGCCAAAATGTTATGAAACTCTACTAGTTTTGTCCGTTCCTCCTGCCTAGTAGTTTCATCAACATCACCATGTTGAATCCTCTGATCAATTATCTTCAAAATTTCAACAACCTATTTTTTATTTTCAAAGAGGTTCCCAAAGACCTCTTTGTTCCAAGTTCAAAGCTTTTCCTTAACAAACTTTAATTTTCCAGCAAGTTTAAAAGTTGCACTACCCCTGATAGGCTGTTGCCACCACTGAATTAAGTTATCTCTGAAACTGGAATGTTTGATCCACATAGATTGAAATCTGAAAGGTTTCTTGAAGGACAGAGAGTTAGGGATCTCCAAAAAAATGGGATTATGATCAGAGGTAATTTTAGGAAGGGCTTGTAGGGTAGAATCACCGAACAGAGTTGTAGCCTCCTTTGATAGAAAAAACCTGTCAAGCCTTTCTTGAATGAGATGACACCCTATCCACCGATTGCTCTAGGTATAATTCGCTCCTCTAAGTTTTACATCCATCAACATGTTGGAGTTCACAAAGTCATTGAACTCATCCATGCTCCTGATAGGTGGTCCATTTCCACCCATTTTGTCTGAAGGGTAAAGAGGAGTGTTAAAATTCCCAACCAGAATCTAGGGGACATTATGGAAGATTTCACTCAGATTGCCTAAGTACTCCCATAGTAGAGCTCTCCCTTGAATTGAAGTCGAGGCATAAATATTTGAAAGGATCCATGACCTGTTGTTGTTTATTTCCTTAAATAAAACACTAAGAACCCTATCATATTTTTGAATAATGGTGCCTTCTACTATCCGAGGATCCCACAAAGTCATAAGGCCTCCAGACGCTCCTCTGGCTGATTTGCAAACCATCTCCCCTTGATTCCAGATTTTTTTGCTACTTTTTTGATTGAATCTCATCAGTTTTTGTTTCTTGCAACATGATAATAGTTGGATTCACTTGATTTCTTATTGCACTGACTTCCCTATGTTTGGGCAGGCCATTGAGGCCTCTCACATTCCATGAGAGGAACTTCATTTAGATTGTTTGGGATTTCTTCCTCTCCCCCTCCCTTGAGGGGGTTTTCCTAATTTGTTGTCTTCAGAACCTAGAATAACCTGTTGAAACAAGGTTCTCTATTTTCCATTGGCAATGTCATTATCAGTTTTAATTTTTTGATGCTCAACATTTGATATTCTCCCTCTTCTTTTTTCACTGCCAAAATCTATAGGAGACTTCACAGTGCTCCTGGTTTGTTTAGGACTAAACTAGGGGGAGGCAATTTGTTGTAGAACCAGACTGCCATATTCCTCAGTCTGAAGAGTTTCACATATCTCCACCCCTACATCCAAATATTCTCCTTTTTTCCTGTATTCCCCTGGTCTATGGGATGGCCCCTTAGTAGGATTCACCTGGCTCCTAGTGATGATGTTAGGGAGATGAGATTTTTATTTTCCAATGCCTCAACTTTCTTCCTAAGTTCTTCAGCATTAGGGTTTGGCTTTGGGATGCCCACTGGGCTTGAAGTATTTTTAGCATTGGGGTTTAAGGATCCTGACTTGGATGGGGATTCTAGAGATCGGGCATTAGGGTTTGGCTTTGTGATGCCCATGGGGCTTATAGTAATTTTAGCATTAGGGTTTGAGGATCCTGACTTGGATGGGGATTCTAGAGAGTCATAAAGGTTAGCCTGAAGGTTCTGGGCTTCCATGTCTTTCGATAATCCTCCTACTCCCATATTGGATAGAATTGAAAATTTATTTGAAACTAGAGGATTGGAACTTACCTGAGTATTTTGGTTGCCAACAACCTATTGTTTTCCTTTGTCTTGTTGGGACCCTACACCCTCTCTTTTCTTTTTTTGGTAGACATAGTTTGCCTGATTGAAATCACCTCTACCAGGGAAACTCCTCAAATTTCCTCTGTCTAGCATTCCCTACTTCTACTTTTCTCTATTCATTGCCAGGTTAGGGCACTGATTGCATAGATGTCCTTGATTTTTGCATTCTGCATAGAATTTCGATCTATTCTCATATTCTACCAATTATTTTTGATAGTATTCTCCATACTCTAGCTCCACAAACCTTGGCAATTCATTATCCAAATTAGCATTTACGTAGATTCATGCATGAGTCATCCTTGTCCTGGCCAAGGTCGCATGGTCAATGGAGATCAGGTCCCCTATAGTTCTGGCTATGCCCTGCAGCCAATATTCATTGAATAACTAGGCAGGTAGACTCGGGAGATGAACCCAAATAGGGGCAATGTTAATATTTTGCTTTTCAGGGTCAAAATATTCACCCCATCATCTGAGAAAAAGGCTCCTTTTGCCCAAAAACCAAGGACCTCCTGTTAAAATGTGGTTAGCATCCTCCATATTGTTAAAATGGATAATGAAGAACCCTCGAGTTAGAGCTACCAACTCCAAGCTGCCTACCGGTCACCATTTACCCATCGCCCAAGCCCTGATAGTCTCCATGTCCGGCCTACCTCCCAAAAACTTGCCTACCAAGGAGAATTCTTCCATTGAAAGAAAAGGGCTCATGGAACTTGTCGGGGCCAAAATTTTATTATTTATTGGAACTAGGGGTGGAAGAGAGAGAACCTCCTTTCTTTTTCCTCTAAGAGTCTCAGCAAAAGACAGCCACTTCTTGGGCCCCGCATTGTCCTTCGTATCTTTTTTGTCGGGGTCTTTCTGAGGAGGGTCGGGCCCCCACGTGATGCCCACCTCCAAATCTATCGTAGCCTGACCGCCTTCCTCTGGATCCTCGCTTGATCCATGCTCGAGGTTCCCACCCACCCCTTCCATACCTGCTCTACCTCTGCCACCTTGGCTGAGATTCCTGCCCAGAAAATTCAAACCCTCACTCCCGCCGCACCCGCTAAACCTCAGCTCACTCATTCCTCTTGGTAGATAGAATCTTTTCCTCCCGTCACTTATTATTACTTATTTAAGTCCTCATCATGGGCATGTTGAGTTCCACCTTTTTTTTTTTTTTTATATCCCCCCAATAATAAAAATAACCCCCCCCCCCCCCTCGGTGGGCGGGCCGGGGGGGGGGGGGGTGGGTGGCGCGAAAAATGTGATTCTCTCCGCTCGGGGATGGGGAGGGGGGCAGAGAAAATGGTTGGGGGGCGGGTTAAAAGGGGGGGGAGCAAGACGAAGCCTCCACAAAATCTCTAGACTTAAAGGTGAAGGTCTCAAGAAGGAAGGAAAATTGAACATGATATGGTAGATTAGTTAAAGGCAAACGAGTTAGAATGTGAAATGTTGAAATCTAAAATTGTCTCTCTAAAAAGGGAAGTTGAAAAGTCTAAGGAGAAATTATAGCAAGATATAAGGTTAGGAAAACAGAAAGAGGAGTCAAGCTCGAAAGGAACAAAGGTATCAAAGAAATAAGAGCCCATGACCTATGCTGATATATTGAAAGGCAAAAGCATCAAGGAGGAAGAAAATAAAGAAACATCATGGATAAAAGTCAATTACAAAAACAACAAAGGAAGAATCATGTGACCATATCATTCAAGGAAATCTAATAGTTTACAAAATTTCTTCCATGGTTATTGTTTTTTATGTAACAAATATGGTCTTAGAGTTGTACATTGCATGATCCGTATGATAAATAATGTTGATAGAAATTTTAATTCATTTACACCTCTCATGGATAACAATATCATCTGTTACAAATGTAATAATTTTTGGCACAAGGCCAAATGGTGTAAAATAGTGTCTCCTGAATCACGTAAAAAAATGAGAATTAGAAGGTTCAAAAGAATACAACTTCAAAAGTTTGGAAAGAGAAAGAGGAACAAGAAAAGGATAAGTCAATGTTGGTATAGACAGCTCTTCATGTACAAGATAAGGGAAAATAGTAGTATGTTGATAGTGGTTGTTCAAGTCATATGATAGGTGACAAAAGTAAATTTATTTCACTTAAAGAAATCAATGGAGGATAAGTAAAATTTGGAGATAATGCTTCAATAAAAATTGTTGGAAAATGGATTTAGAGTTTAGATAATGGAAAATCAAAGACAGAAAATGGTATTGTATGTTAAGGGATTAAGGTACAATTTATTAAGTGTAATTAATTTTTGTGATCAGGGGCACATAGTCACTTTTCATCCAAATAGATGTGAGATCGGAAATCAAGATAGAAAATCTTATTGTAGATTCGAGTAGAACTACAAAAAATCTCTACATGCTGAGTGAAATTAAGGGAGAAAAATGTTTCTTATCATAATAGGATGAGAGTTGGTTATGGCATAGAAGAATGGATCATTTTAACTTTGACAACATAGTGAAAATAAGCAACAAACAGGAATTCAAATATTTACCCAGGATAAAAAGCCCCAAAGCACAATTTGTACACAATGTTAGCATGTTAAGCAAACAAGAACAAGATTCAAGTCAAAATAATTTTCTTTATCGGAACCATTGAAACTAGTTCACACTAATTTATGTGGTCCTATAAGGAAAAATATTTTACAAGGTGAAAGTTACTTCATGCTATTTATAGATGATTTCTCTAGAATGACTTGGGTGGCTTTCTTAAAAGAAAATTTAGAAGATTTTGAGAAGTTCCAGGCATTCAAGGTTTTAGTAGAAAATAAAATAGGTAAAAATATAAAGTGTCTAATATAAGATAGAGGAGGAGAATTCACTTTAGGTGAATTCATAGAATTATGTGAACAACATGGGATCAAAGAGAATATTCAACTACAAGGACTCCACAACAAAATGGAGTAGTTGAAAGGAAAAACATAACTATCGAGAATATGGCCAGAGCTATGCTAAATGGGTCTAATATTTTAGATGGTTTTTGGAGAGAGGTAATTCATACAACTATTTATATCATCAATAGAGCTCAAGTAAGAGTAAATCATCACAAAACCACATATGATCTTTGGAAGGGAAGACCAGCTACTATGAAGTATTTCAGAGTTTTTGGAAGCAAATGCTACATTAGATGAGAAGAGAAAAATTTGGGTAAGTTTGATTCAAGGTGTGATGAGGGTATCTTCCTTGGCTATTCCACTAAGAGCAAAGCCTATAAATGCTATAATAAAAGGACACATACAATTATGGAAAGTACAAATGTGATAGTTGATGAACAAATAGGGTCAAAAGAACCAACTCAAGAAATTGTATATCAAGAAGAAGAAAGTTGCCAAGAAGAAGTAGGTGAAGAATTAGAAGAAGATGAAGCACAAATAACACCACCTAAGACTCCATCTAGGTATGTGAAAAATAATCATCCAAGAGATATTATTATTGGAAATCCAGATGAAATACAAACAAGGAGGAACAAAATAGGAACAAGTGAACATGCAAATCTTTCTTTGCTATCTAAAATTTAGCCCAAGTATTTGAATGAGGTAAGAGAAGATAAATTTTGGGTCAAGGCAATGGATGAGGAGTTGGATCAAATAAAAAAAAATGAGACTTGGAAATTTATCCCATGATCAAAATATAAGAATATAATTGGCACTAAATGGATTTACAAAAATAAGTTAAATGAAGATGGTTAGGTAGTCAAAAATAAAGAAAGACTGGTATGCAAATTCTATGCACAGGTTGAAGGGATTTATTTTGATGAAACATTTTTTTATGTTTCATGAATTGAGGTCATAAGGATTTTTTTAGCATTCTCAAGCTTCAAAAATTTCAAATTATATCAAATGGATGTAAAATTAGCTTTTCTCAATGGCTTCTTAGAAGAAGAGGTCTACATTGAGCAACCCGATAAGTTCAGCCTGACTGATAAGACAAATTATGTGTGCAGATTAAATAAGGATCTTTATGGACTAAAGCAAGCCCCTAGGGATTTGTATTCAAGGTTGGATAAGTATCTTCAAGAATAGGGTTTCAAAAAAGGAATAGTTTATAGCAATTTATACATCAAAAATGAAGGAAATGACTTGTTTATTGTGGTGGTCTATGAGGATGATATCATTTTTGGAGGCAGTAATGATAAGATGTGTCAAAAATTTGTAAATTGTATGCAAAATGAATCTGAAATGGCAATACTTGGTGAGTTGTCCTTCTTCCTTGGATTACAGATTTCACAATTAGAAAAAGGTGTATTTCTCTTGCAAACCAAGTATATAAAAGAAAAATTGAAAAATTCAAATTAGAGGATTTAAAACCATTGATTACCCCCATGGTTACCAGATGTAAGTTGAGTAAATATGATGAATCTCCTGAGGCAAATCAAACATTTTATATATCCATGATTGGTATCTTACTATATGTCATAGCTACAAGACTAGATATAATGCAGGTAGTGGGACTAGTGGTAAGATTTGAAGCAGTGCTAAAGGAAACACATGTACAAGCAATAAATAGAATCCTTAGATATTTAAAAGAAACTATGGAATTTGGACTTTTGTATACTAGAAGTAACAATTTCACTCTCACAACATATACAAATGCAGATTGCACATACAATATCAATGCTATGAAGAGCACAAGTGGAGGAGCATTATTTCTTCAATATTTTTTAGTTTTTTGGCTAAGCAATAAATAAGCATCGATGTCCTTATCCATGGAATAGGCAGAGTACATTGCAGTAGTTGCTTGTTGTACACAAGTGTTATGGATGAAGTAAACTTTAAAATATTTTAAAATAGAGCATGATCATCCCATCTCCATACTATGTGATAATACAAGTGCCATAAACATTTCAAAGAATCTAGGTATGCATTCAAGGACCAAGCACATTCCAATCAAAAATCATTTTTTGAGAGAGTAGGTGACATATGAGCAAGTTAAATTTGAATATGTTACTACAAAGGAATAGATTGCAGATATATTTACTAAGCCACTTACAAAGGAAACTTTTGAGTATCTTAGGGGACAACTGGGAGTAGTCTTACTCCCACCCCACAATTAATAACCTCAAGGAAAGAAGCTGGTGAGGGGGCTGAGCTAAGAGTCTTATTTTTTATCCCTAAAGAAGTCCCTTTGCTATTGATGTCAAAGGGGGAGATTTTCAGTAAGGGAGAGAGAAATTAATAAGGGGGAGTAGATTTGGAATCCAGTGGTTGTAAAAGAAATGTTTTATAAAGGGTTACCATCAATGACAAAGGGGGAGATAATTTTCACTAAGGGGAGAGAAATCAGTAAGGGGGAGCAGATTCTCAGAGGGAGCATATTTGGAATCCAATGATTGTGAAAGAAAGTTTTTAGAAAGGGTTACCATCAACGACAAAGTAGGATTGTTGGAAATATTGAGTACATTGGTTGTCATTGATATCAAAGGTGAAATAGTTGAGAAATACCTTCAAGGTTGAAATATCAAAGTGCAAGGCAAATATCTTCAAAGGGTACATGAGGCAATAATTGTCAAGGCAAAATCATTCTTCATGGTTGTGTGAGCAAGAAAAAGACAAGGTTATCGACGGTTACATTTGCATGAAAAATAAAAGGTTTAATTAGTTCTCCATGGTTACATTTGCAAGAAAAATATAAGGTTTAATTAGTTCTCTATAGTTGCATTTGCAATAAAAAGAAAATGTTTAATTGGTTCTCCATGGTGGCATTTGCAAATAAAAAGACAAGACTTTTTTTGTGAGAAAGAGGCCCAAAGGTGAAAATTATAATTTATAATGTTTAAATATTTTAAGATTTAAAATATTATAATTAATTAAAAGGTTTAAAATTTTTGCACTAAAAGGTTTTAAAATTAAAAATATAATTATATTCCAAGTGTCGACGTTAAAGTTCCAAAGGGCAAGAAAACATATATAAGAAGGTAAATTATTTGCATGGCCTAAGTTTGAGATGGAGCACCATTCGATATCCATTTGACCATGCAATTCATGCAGGCAAAGAGAGGTAAAAACATTTATGCCATTCATCGAGGGTAGTGAGGCTAAGGTTGAGCATGCCAATCAAGATTTTTTTTAGGTAAATCTTATGTTTTCCAGGAGAGAATAAAATCATAGTGCACACATTTCAAAAAGGACTAGCAAACTATTAAGAAGGTAGCACATGATCTATTCCAAATGGGTAGCTAGCCTATGTGGTTAACTAGCTTGCACTAGGACACAGACCAGTCAAAAGTGGAGGTTCGAGCCATGACGATAGCACTTAAGGGAATGCAAAAAAAAATTAATTAAGGTATGCATAGTGCTTGACCTAGGGAGGCATAAGATTGTAATTTTGCATTGTTTGGTGTGCATATTGCTTTATCTAGGGAGACATAAGGTTGAAGTTCTTGAAATAAAAATACTGTGTGCATTTTAGATTTCTGTGTGTGGCTTTATAAAGATAAAATAATTTTTAGAAATATTGGAGGTATAATGGGTATGAAAGTGTAATAGGTTGTGTAAAGGGGACATGACACTCCCAAAGGAAAGGAAAGGATGGCAACGATCACTTTCTCAATATTGTGCCCTAGAATTTTAAGGATGCCCATCGAGAAGATCATGGAAGCATCAGTAAAGAAGGTGATTAATCCAAAAACATCCTACTCGACTCTAGAACCAATCATTGCCAAGTTTCAAAGATCATTATTTTCAACCCTTCATTTCTCCTTGTTCACTGTCTCTTTCTAAGCAATCATTTCCAAAATAAGATCAAGCTTTCCAATCCCCTAGTGTCAAATTTGATTTGTGTTATTGAAATTATTAATGGTAACCTTTGAGAATTGGGGATTTTTCCTAAATATCTCATCCATAAATCCACCATTAGCACCTCCTATGCTTCCATCTCATGCAAAGCCACCATCCCTTCTCCACTATTTGTCTTCCTTCCTCACTGGTGCAGTAAGACCAATGACCCTCATGCCTTTGTTATTCCTTATAGTCCTTTCCCCAACCCTCACCACAATTTTACCATGAGTTTTATCGAGCCCAACAAAGTTGAATGTGATGCCCTTGCTGAGAGAATACTCAATGAGTGCCACTTATTTCCATTCCTTCACATGTTCACTAGTGAGTAGCTCGACATCACCATGGATTTTTTTGGATTCTTGGGATAATGGCTCTGTTACAGTTAATGGGAGAAGTTTCTATGTGGATGTCAACCTCTTGTCCATGATTACTAGACAGACTATGAAAGGATGCTCAATCCATAGGTAGAAGCACAACTGGAAGGTGGAAATCAAGGATTTCAAGGACAACAAAAGGATCTACAAAGGATCCAAGCAAGGTATTTATAGCAGTGACCTCAACACCCCATGGAATGACATGATGAAGCCATACATGGAGTTCATCACTATCAATGACCCAAAAAATATGCTCTATACTAATAATTTGGTCTTTGTGAACCATTTTTGTGATATTAACCCCGTAAACATCCTCCAATTTTTTCTTAATTCTATAAACTATTAAATTATGTCCTATAGAAATAATAAAGGCCATGACCTCCCTTTCCATAAAGGCATGTTCAAGGTTATCTTCACCTATGTCCTGTCTCTCAATCCTAAGGCCAACCTGAGCATCCCCAGACCAACCGCCAAACCTATTGGGCCTTCTACCCACCTATCCCTAGCAAAATAAAAGAGGAATGCCATTGAAGCTATCACAAAAGTTGAAGGTGGGAAAAGTATTAGCTTTGAAAGCATAGAAGTGCCCGTAAGGAAATTTGTTCACCTTCAAAATTAGGTAGCAAGAGGCGATAAGAAGATTATTGATATTAATACTAATGACGAAGAGATGGATGATGAGGTGAAGCAGTTGAAGGAGTACATAATCTCATCCACAATAGGTATGATAAATTCCATGGTTAATTCAATCATTAATATTAGGGAAGGCCTTTAGAATCTATTCTTTGGAGGTTAAAGTGACCAAGAGGTTGATGGCAGGTTTGAAGTGAAGGATGTGGTTATAGTCAAAGAGGAGTCTAAGGAACCTGGTCAAGGTGACACTAAGGATGAGGACAAGATTTCCACTAAGGAATAATCTCCTTAGGTTCTTACATTTTGCTTCTGTGGCTACCCTGCACAGAGCCTACTTCCTTTTCTCTAAGTTGTTTGGATTTTGTTCCTATGGCTACCTTGCATGGAGCCTTTTTTTTTCTTTGTAGGATGATATTCTTAAGCAATGTCCTTTTTATTCCTCTTTCCTTATATTTGAGGTTGCGTCCTCTGGTTTTCTTTTTCTATTTTAGGCTCACGGCAGCATCCCTTGTTGATAATATTCTCTGTTCACAACAAGTATGGCTATTTTTGTAACAAGGTTTTGGGATCCTTAAAACCCGTCTAGTAATGCAATCCTTTAACTTATCAAAAAAAATTATTGTATGAATTTGGGGTTTTGGTTGATAATATTAAAAATTATTTTTCTTTTACAAGTAGGAGTTATAAGGTGTTATCATGGTTTGATTTTTGGTTGAAATTTTTGTATGGTGAAAAGTAAGTTTGAGAAGTTTTGATATTTTTAATATCCTATATTTTAAGAACAAAATGAGAGTCATTGAACATAATTTTTAGATTTCATTGAGAATATATTTTTGAGAAGAAATTTAATGTTGATGGTTTGAAAGATAAATATACTAACTAGTTTTGAAGTGGCACTTTCAAAGAGGAAATTCTTTTGAGATAGATTTTTGAAGGTATATTTTCATCAAATCAAGCTAAGAGGTATGGTGACATTATTCTTGGTTGAGCAAATATTTTTGAATCATAAGGTGGAGATATAAGGATTATATATGTGCATTTTTGGAAATATTTGAGTTAGGGTTTGTGAACAAAATGTGCTTTATTGTTTGAATAAATTTGTGAAACTTCTGGGCATTGGTTTGAGTGACATTGAGTGTGAATGATAAAGTGTTAGAAAATAGTTTTGTGAAGTAATTTATGCATTGGACTTGAGTGATATTTGGAAAGAAAATATTGTGAAATTGTATTGCATAT
The DNA here is from genome assembly GCA_028583015.1 of Wollemia nobilis. NCBI lineage: Eukaryota > Viridiplantae > Streptophyta > Pinopsida > Araucariales > Araucariaceae > Wollemia > Wollemia nobilis. The sequence continues at coordinate 216,898 of JAQPPZ010000619.1, read as the reverse complement.
CATTTCCTATGTGTTCCTGAACAAGAATTATGGGTAGAATATGTCTAAAGTATTATAATCAAATCATGTGTTAGGATTATTTTTGAGCATGTGTAATGAACATTTTTGAGCATGTATTATGAGAAATATTGAGCATGTGTTAGAGCAAAGTTAAGTAGAGACAATAAGAAGATTAGAGTAGGTTTATGAGATGCTTTGAGTAGGAATTTTTTAGAGGAATTGTGAGCAAGTGTGATACAAATTAGTATAGGTAGTTAATTAGATTTGATAAGATTTGTGAGTATATTTGATCATAGTTGTGAGCAGATTTGATCAGAGTTAAGTAGAGTTTAGAATAGGCTTTGGAGCCAACCAATGTAAAGGGGATAGAGTTCTCTTATGGATAGAGGTCCACAAACTAGATCAGTGGGTAAAAATATCTCATGTGGATAAATGTCCATGAACTTGAGCATAGGGGATTGGTGTCTCCTTTGGATAGAGGTCCACAAACATTGTAATAGGGATTTGGTTTGCAAGAGATTTGTTGAGAACATATATAGGAAATATCTTCTCTGTGGACGTAGCCCACATTGGGTGAACCACATTAAATCCATGTCTCTCATGTGTGTGATGATTTATGCATTATTTACTACCTTTATATTATTGTTGTTATCATTTGGACTAAAAAGTAAAAAAATTTATCTTATACTGTTCACCCCCCCTCTAGCATAAGCTTGTGTTCTTAAATTGGTATGAGAGCAGGTTCCTTCATGAAAAGAATAATAGTTTGAAGGAATATTCTAAAAGAACACACATCACCACAAAAGCATACATGAAAAAGGAACTTATTTCTACTCTTAGAAATTTGGAAAGAGTTAGAAATAAGAATTCAAGTTTGAAGGCTCAAATTCAAGAGGATGAAAAAAAAGACAAAGATTCTACAAAATCTCACAGACTTAAAGGTGAATATTGAAGAGGCAAAGAAAATTGAAAAATATATGGCTAAATAGTTAAAGGCAAAAGAGTTAGAATGTGAAATATTGGAACTTGAAATTGTCTCTCTAAAAAGAGGAATTGAAAAGTCTAAGGATAAGTTACAACAAAATATAAGGTTAGGGGAATAGAAATAGGAGTCAATATCCAAAGGAACAAAGACACCAAAGAAATAAGATCCCATGACCTATGTTGATATATTAAAAGGTAAAAGTATCGACAAAGAAGAAAACAGAGAAACATCATTGACAAAATTCAATTACAAAAATAGCAAAGGAAGAATAATGCAACCATATCATTCAAGGTAATTGTTAGTCAAAAAGTGACTAACTACAAAAAATAGCTGATTCACATTTTGCATATTTTCCAAGAAGATCGAAGTGGCCCATATGCTAAAGATCAAAGAAAAAGCAAAATACCGCAAGGAGGTAAAAGTGTCACGATATCGCGACATGTTACATTTTTGCGGGCAAAAGCAAAGAGAAAGAGCAAGGAGGTAAAAGTGTCACGATATCGTGACATGTTATATTTTCGTGGCTAAGAGCAACAAAATGGAGCAAAGAGGCAAAAGTGTCACGATATCGCGACATGTTACATTTTTGCGGGCAAAAGCAAAGAGAAGGGAGTAAGAAGGTAAAAGTTTTGTGATATCGTGACATGTTACATTTTTGTGGCTAAGAGCAACAAAAGGGAGCAAGGAGGAAAAAGTGTCATGATATCGCGACATGTTGCATTTTCGTGGCTAAGAGCAACAAAAGGGAGCAAGGAGGAAAAAGTGTCATGATATCGTGACATGTTGCATTTTCGTGGCCAAAAGAGAAGAGAAAGAGCAAGAAGGAAAAAGTGTCGTGATATCACGACATGTTATATTTTTGTGGCCAAAAGCAATAAAATAGAACAAAGATGCAGAAGTGTCACGATTTCATGACATGTCACATTTTTGTGATGCAAGAAGAAGAATCAATCTGAAGACATCGAAATGTCATGATTTTGTGACATGTTGCATTTTCATGAATCAAAAAGGGCAGGTAGGTAGAGAAATAAGAGTGTCATGATTTCATGACATGTCTGGTTTTTGCCAAGGAAACAGAGTATATTTTTGGCAACTGGGACATGCATTGACATCAGGTGCTAATTTTTGAAGAATGGTCAGTTGATTATAACCTGGAAGGTCCGCTGGATGATTGCAGAATAGTAGGCTCATCTAAATTTAGCCAGAAGGAAATCTATCAAATCTACAAGAAATCCATTGTATATTCTTAGAAACTATAGACAATTATTTGTAATTGATTGAATAAATTAAATGTACATAGTGGAAGATACTCTTTTTAGGGTATAAATAGGAGTGAGTCAACCATGAAAAAGGGTCTGCTCTTGGACGTTTATAGGCTTGATGTACATGTACTAGATTACAAGCAATAAAATATTTCTTCTTCTAGATTCTGAAACATCTGTGTGCAAGTGTATGTATCTGGTGTTTTAAATTTTCTTCATTCTAAGTTTTATAATGTATATATTCTGAAATCTAGACTATGCACGTATAAACCCTATTTCTAGAGTTGAACATTAAAATATATTTACATGTATTTAGACAAACATTTAAAATTCACACTCAAGAATTCATGTTTTCTATAAGAAGATATAAATAAAACTCTGAAAGTAGTAATCTGCATCATCAATGTTTGTTGTTGTCTAATCTGTATCGTAAGAAAAGTTCTATCTTAGGCTATATTTTCCTTATCTCTTGTTCCCCTTTTCTCTAAAAAACTCAAAGGAACCAGCCTTCTCTGGAGATTAGATAGATGATCTCAAGCAAGATCTGTCTATTCAATGTTGGCAAAGTCTAAGGCGCGACACTATTAACCGAAGGCAGATTTTGTTCCAATAGTTTTTGGCACACCCGATGGGACCAACAATCCCACAATATTGTATAAGTTTTGGTGTTTTACCTTAAGAGCCTTTTGTTTTAAAATCTCAAGAAAAACCACCTGGTGACTCCGTCGCAATTTAGACCATAAAAGAAAGACCTTGTCTAAAAACTTTTTGGTTATATAGCCATATGATAACCAGATTCTGAGATAGAAACTCTGAAGAACCTATTGAGGTATTTGAACTACATCTCAGAAACCTAAAGGCACACCCTGTGCTAGCCACATGATAAAATCCACCTGTCACCATTAGCACCTCTTTAACACCCATTGTAGGAGCATCTGCAAGCAATCCTATAGTAGTTGTAACTCATTTAGCAATCATGGCAGCCTCCCCTGCCCCAGCACATCTTGTGTGGAATCAAACTGGTCCTTTAAACTTAGGAGCACAAAATCAAATTCCACAAGCTGCACTAAAAGCATTGCCAACTTTTTATGAAACAGGAAAAATAGCAGATGAGCATTTTCTAGATGTATCATCGCTAGCATCTATTTAAAATATCACTCAGGAAGATGTAATGGTCATATTGCTAGTTATATCTTTGAAGAGAAATATGATCTAATGGTACAGAGTGCTCCCTGCTGGATCTATTACTTCTTGGGCAGTGCTTGTCGGCCGTCTAGTCAACGAATTTAATATACATGCGGATCCTTTCACACTACTAAATCAATTCACTGTCATTGAGAGGCACCCACAAGAAGAAATCTAGGATTTCAACATCAGATTTACCAGAACCCATGATAGAGTACCGTAAGGCCTAAAACCCACAGAAGAACAAGCTATATACTATTATTTAAGGGCTTTTGATTCAGATCTCAATATGATAATAAGGCAATCCCATGTAACCACTTTTCCTAGGATCTATCTAGAGGAAACAAAGGGTGAAGTTGATCTCATCGCTACAAAAATATATCCATCAAAGAGTCTATTTCCAATTGTACCAGAGCTTTCCCAAGCATCAATTTCTAAACTTCTTATACTCCCATCAATGCAGTCCATCCTAGCTATAGTTGCACCTTCTACATTCCTTGCATTACTAGTCACACCCCTTGCATCAACTCCCCCCAATGATCAATACATGACCATAATTGATACGATGAAGACATTGTCAAATGAAATGGCATCTATGAAAAAGAGGGAAGCTAAAAGAAATATTCAAGCAAGAATATTTCCACAGATACAAAAAGAAGGCACTTCAATGAGTGGTAGAGGGTAAGATAGAAAAAATGTGGTGTATGTGAATGAGACGGGAGATAATGGAGAACCCACTAATTCTAATTACTGGTGTACCACTTGCAACGATCCTCATGGAGAAGATTCTTGCATGATTCATAAACATCATGTGCAAGCGGTTATTAATGAAAGAGCCAAAGAAACTGACAAGGGATAGGTGAACATAATCAGAGAGGTCGACCATAATTTGGCAATGCCATTAGTGGAGAAAGTTTTAGTCCTGAAAAGATTAGTAAAAAATTCATTACAAGTTGACCCTAAGGAACTCCAACCACTAGGTTTTCCTCCTGCCCCTAGGGCAACTCTGCAAAAAAACTAGTCCAATGAGAAAGGATATTCTGACCCTCCTCAGACTTTTGCAACTACACCAAGAAAAGAATTTCTTCCTAGAAAAGGGAGCGAGGCTCAAGAGCAAGCGAAGGAAAGACTCAAATTTCCTTCATTGAAAAAAATTCAAAGAACAGAATCCACGTAGATCTATAGAGATAGATATGATGCATCTACTAGTGTAATGGAAAAGAGTGCTAAGGTATCCCCAACTACAACCCTTTCCTTCAACATTGTAGAAGAAATGAAGAGGACTCCTTCCAAAATAGGCATGTATGATGCGTTGCAAATTCCTGGTCAGATCAACCTCCTCCAAGAATACCTAAATTTAAATAATGATACCTCTTCCTCAAATTTTATACAAGCAAATGTTATGTCAACCTCTGGAAAAAATAGACCGCCCCCATTCTATCTATCCTTGCAAATGAAGGGATGGATAGTTCACAATTGCATGATTGATTCAGGGGTCGCAACTATGGTGATGCTAAAATTTGTATGTGACATAATGGGGATGGAATATACTCGAAGTCATCCTGGTGTGTTGCAATTATATGGTACTCCGGTAAAAATAGTCAGGGTGATCAAAGATATCCCTATTCAACTCTACAGAATGTCATAAGTAGTCGTCATACAAAAAGTAGTTGTTGTAGACTTAGAACCATATTTTGGTATGTGTTTATCTAGAGAATTCATGGCCAAAATGGGTTGTTATCTATCTCTATATTATTCTCATTTGAAGGTACCTTTAAAAGGAGAAATAGTCAAGATCTACAATGAAAAACCATCTACTTTCCACGTAGAAATACTGGAGGAAACATCCACCGTCAACATGATGTCTGAGGAATTGGAAAATATTGATTTAATGGAAGAAACCCTAGAGGAACTCCAATATGAGGATCAGTTTTCAATGAAAGACTTCAATTCTATGATAGAAACAAATGGGAAGCTATTCCATTGAGAAACCAAAAAAGATACCTATTACTGTCCCTAAAACAGATGATTCGGCCAACCAGTTATGGAAATTGTACTTTGATGGGTCAAGGTGTAAAAATGGAGCAGGAGCTGGAATCGTCCTGATTTCACCTACTAGAAAAGAAAAAAAAAATTCATATAGGTTGACATGGAGTTGCACCAATAACGCAACTTAATAGGAAGCTTTGTGTTTGGGACTTAGGAAAGCTAAAAAATCAGGTGCAAAACAACTACTGATCTATGGAGATTCGGAGCTGATTGTTAAATAGGTTACTGGCAAATGCATTTGTAAGCAACATTACCTAAGAGATTACAAAAACAAAGTGTTAGATCTATTGGAAATTTTTGAATCACTAAACATGAAATCCATTTCTAGAGAGAAGAACACACATGCAGACCTATTAGCATCAGTAGGATCAAATTTTTTCCCAGTCAGCAATGTTATTCAGAAGTCTAAAATAGTTAGACTTATATACATGTCTTTTGTGCTTGACAAGGACATTTTTTGGCAGGTATTTGAAAATGACGAGAAGATCCTAGATTTTTTGATTCATGAGATGAATTGCTCTACTGCAAGTGCGTTACAAGAAGAGGACAAAGAGATCCTTATTCAAATAAAAAATAATCATATCCCTAGGGGATTGATCACCCTGCAGAGCCTTTTCGACAATAGCAACAAAGTTGTAGGTTGAAGGATCAAGGTAGATGAATGTTAGTATAAGGAAATAGAACTAGAACTAGGTAAAATGATCAAAGTAGGGATCTATTGTACAGTGGTAGAACTAGAACAAATAAAATAGTTATGTAGAGAATATCCAGATATAATAGCCTGGACTTATAGTGATCTAAAAGTGTATAGGAAAGAGGTCATTCAGCATACCATAGAACTAGGAAGAAGCTAAACCTTTTAGGTAGAGGAAGAGGCCTGCGAATCCTAAAATTGAAGCCTTAATGAAACAAGAGTTGTTAAAACTCCTGCAGGCTAAGATAATATATCCAATCAAGCACTCTACCTAGGTGGAAAATTTAGTTCCAATCCGCAAGAAAAATAGAGAAATACGACTATGCATCGATTTCAAAAATTTGAATAGAGACTCTTTAAAGGATCACTATCCTTTACCCTAGATTGACCCAATCCTTCATACAGTGGTGGGAGAAAAAATGTTTTCTCTGTTAGACGGATTTTCTGGTTACAATCAAGTTTGGGTGAGAAATGAAGATCAATACAAGACTGCATTCACCACTAAGTGAGGGATATTTGCATACCAAAGGATGCCCTTTGGATTATCTAACAAAGGAGCAACTTTCCAAAGAGCCATGGACGTAGCTTTTGGGGAGCTTGCAAAAAAAATTATTGTCGTCTATTTAGATGTCATGAATATTTTTTCTCACGACAAAAAGGACCATGCCACTCATTTGCAACAAGTATTTGAGAAATGTAGAGAATTTGGAATATCACTAAATCCTAAAAAATCTATTTTTGCTGTGGAAGAAGGAATACTCCTTGGACATGTTATTTCTAAAGCTGGGTTGTCAATTGATCCTAATAGAGTAAAGGCACTTCTTGAGTTGTCACTCCCAGTTAACAAGAAAGGTTTGTAGTCTTTCTTTGGGTAAATAAATTTTGTCAAAAAATTCATTGCGGATTTTGCCCAAACGGTTAATCCAATGACTGAATTATTGAAAAAGGACACTCCTTTCAAATGGACAGAGCCAAGGAAAAAATCTTTCCAAAAAATTCTAGAAGCCATCGCTCAAGCTCCTATGCTAGTTAACCCTGACTATTCCTGAGGTTACATACTATATGTTGTAGGAGAGCAAGATAGTTATGCTACAGTTCTAACTCAGAAAGGAGCAGATGACAAAGAAATACCCATAGCCTTTTTGAGTTCCACCATGCACAAACATGAGGAAAGGTACAACTTCATAGAAAAACAAGTATATGCAATTATGAATTCCTTGAATAAGCTAAAACACTTCTTATCCCAGAGTCGGAGGATGGTGTATGTTATTCATCCCGATGTAAGGAATTTCATAATTCAAGGATAATTGGGTGAAAAAAGAGCTGGATGGGTGACTCGCATCCAAGAGTATGATGTAGAAATACATCCTACTAAAATAGTCAGAGGGAGAGCTTTGTGCCAATAATTGGCCAAGAATCCTGCAAGTGGATATGGGGAGAGCCACCCCGTCATGGCAAACACAGAGCAACACCAAGACAGAGTAAGTTTGGGTTGGATCGATGACTTTGTCAGGTATTTTTAGACTGGGTCATGTCCTGAAGATATGAATGCTTCCCAGAGAAGGATATTTAGAACCCAAGCATTGAAATATATCCTTTGAACAGAGGGGTTGTACAAGATTAACATCGATGGTGTATTGTTAAAATGTGTTCCCGATAATGAAAATCAAAAAGTGTTAGATGAATTTCACGGGATTTTTTTAGGGGGAAATTATGCAGGCCGAACTACAGCTTTGAAGATCCTTAGAGTTGGATGTTATTGGCCTTCCATATTCCTATATGCGTACAAAGTGACCCAGAGGTGTGAAAAGTTTCAGAGGTATGTGGGAAGAAATAGGAATGCACCTATGCCCTTAAAAGCTATTCAAGTCGAGGAACCATTCCAATAGTGGGGGTTGGATTTCGTAGGGATAATAGAGCCAAACTCATCATCAGGCCACAAATACATTCTCACTACCACGGACTACTTCACCAAGTGGGCAGAAGTAGTGCCTACGAAGAAAGCTGATTCAGAAGTGGTGATAGAATTTATCAAAATTCTAATCACAAGGTTTGGTATACCATATTATTTGATTACAGACAATGGATCCCCTTTCACTAGCGCAAAGATGATCGAATTTGTTAGTAAATATGGAATTTACCTGAAGAATTCCTCTAATTATTACCCATAAGGTAATGGATTAGCTAAGTCTACTAATAAGAATCTTCTAAGAATTTTGAAAAGAATATTAGAGGACAATAAGAAGAACTAGCACTCACTCCTGAATCAAGCCCTATGGGCCGACATAATCTCAATAAAAAAATCAATCAATACATCACCATATGCTTTGGTTTATGGAAAAGAAGTTGTTCTGCCAATTCATATGGAGATACCTACGTTGAGGACGCTAAACCAAGTTAACAAATATGAAGGTCATCCAATGGATACCCAACTGATGCAACTTCTACAACTTGAAGAATCTAGGGAACAGGCCTACGAGCATCATCAAAAGCATATGGTAAAAATAGCCGGGTGGTTCGATAAGAAAACCACTTTCAGGAAATTCAAAACAGGTGACCTGGTATTAAAATGGAATGTCAAGAAATCAAATCCAGGACACCATGAAAATTTTTATGCATTTTGGGAGGGGCCATTCGAAATTGTTTCAGAAAAGCAATTCAATGCCTTCCAGTTAAAAGATCAATATGGATGGGTTCTACCCATCACGGTGAATGCTTTTCATCTAAAATTGTATTTCCAATAAAAGCTATAGATCACCATTATATGTATAGTATATTATAAGTTTGGAGTTTTGTAAATATTTCCCTTTTTACGGCCTAATAAGAATCATTTTTTGCGGACTAGCGGGGTTCGATATTTTGAATGAAATCTGGAGGGAAAAAATTGCCCTTATTATTTCGAATTTTCAAAAATCTGGGGCTATCGCGTGATCGCCTAAAAATTCGGCAAGAAGGGATGAATAAAAAGAAAGTTTCAAAATATGTTGTGTGGTCCTCGAGATATTTCCAAAAAAATTCGACCACCAAATGTTTTTTAAAGCAAACATGTGCCAGAAGTCCAGTGGGAGAAGATAATTAATCTTGCAATTAGCATCTTTTCAGGCATGGGATAATTTCGATTCCCCAAGTGGGTTTTTAATGAGCCGACGAGCATTTTTAGGAGTTCCCTAAGAAATATGGCAAGAACGAAAACCAAAGAAAAGACAAAAAAAATCAAATCAACCAACCGTCATTTAATGCATTAATTTTGCATGTCCTCCTAGGTGATATAAAATTAAATTCAAAGATTCAAAGAGGCATTTCGCCATTTACAAACTTGCTCAAAGCTCTTCGAGAATAAAATAAGTGAGGAATTGTCTATGTGATGCTCGGGAAGCCAAAAGTCTCACCATCCATTGTTATACCACTGCACTATAGCGTAGTGAGCAAAGAACTGTGAAGTAATCAGAGGAGGTTCAAAATATGCATACCTGATAATTTGTAATGGATCCAAAGAAGGCGAAAGACCAGGTAGAATCTACCTTATCACACCTGACTACTTTGGTAGTGAACATAAGGGAAGAAAATAGTACTAGTTTTATTGACAGAGACTCCCAGATTGCAGATACGATAATAACATGGAAGGACCCAACGAAGATTCAGAGCAATATAAATAACCAGGTAGCAACTAGGGTTTTTGCATCTTCTCCTTCAACATTTGCATACCATTCTTTCTTATACTGGTATGTATATATTCCTGTCCATCCCTGCCCAGAATTGGTAAGGGCAATTGCAAATTTCTATGATGAAAAAGGGAGAAAAGTCAAGGATTTTTCAGGGAAGGTCCTTTTTCCTCTGTCCAAAGATGCTTTTGTTTTTGCTTTCACTATGGGCCATGTCCCTCCCTTAGAACCTAAGAAATTTGACCCCTTAGAACAGGCTACATATTTTGGCTCATCCGAAAAGGTGAGGGGTTTCCTATCCACTTAGCTAAAAGATCTTCCAGAAGGGGCAAATCCACCAGAACCCCCAATTGATAGGGTAGCTTTTAAAAACCCTAAACTATATTCCATATTGGCCATGATTGCGGGACTAAAAAATGATGAAAAAGGTCCAAAAATGGTAGGTGGCTATAGTAGAGTGTTTGTCGAACCCCAAAATATATGATTCGGTTGTTATGAGTAGGAGTGTGAGACCTATTTTCTTTAACTGGCCTGGGTTCTTAAGTACAAAAATTCATGAGCGTTTGGCAGCATTGAAGGCTAGCACCCAGTTTTCTTTCAGATACACTTCATATTTGGTATGGTTATTCTTTTATTTCATGTCTCAAGAGTTAGATCTCATTTCAAATAATTATAAGAATGAAAAGGGAGAAATTTTTCCAGTATATGAATGGACTAATGTGTTATACAAATATGAATCGTATTATAATTTCAATAGGGAATTTTTGGGCCCTACACTAAAAATCATGTATGGGCAAATAACAAGATTGACCCCCAAATTGAAAATAGTATTGCAAACCAAGTTTGCAGAGAAGGGGGATTGGTTTATCCTAACACAAGGAGTGTGTATCAGATTGTATGGGTTTACAGACAAACCCTTTTTACTTCCCCATTATGTGACTGATAGAGTCTTTGCCTTAGAATATGTAAGGGAAACAGAAAACATTAATGTCAAATTTAGGACTGGAATTGGTAAAACCAGTACCTATAATATGCCCTTTAGTTTTGAAGGGATTACTATTTCAAGGAAGGGGAAAAATGAATAGATAGCGAAGTATTTAAGAAAATTGGGTCTTATCAAGATTCTGCAAGATGGAAATATGACCCCATAAACAGGTTCGCTGAAAGACAGTCCATCTTGAATAAAACACATAAAAAATAATTGCATGTTAAAATCAGGGATTATATTGAAGAAAATAGGAATAATACAGAAGATGAACCCTTGGAGTGGCACATAGAGAATATGGAGCCTTTGCCTCCTTGGCATAATTTCTATGAAGTAATTGTTCAGTTTGACCTCGAAAATAAAAATGGCAATCAGTTGACGGAGAGAAAAATCACCCAGATTCATAAGAATAGTCCAGATTGGGATGTGGCAAAAACTCGAGAATGATGGGTAATGAGAGTTTAGACAAATTTTATTTCATCAAGATATCCCACCAAAAATGACAATCTGTTTGAAACTCGGTATGCTGAACACCATGACTCCTGGGGAGGAAGTTTCCCTGTTAGAATCCCTCCAAGCATGGGAAGTGGTCATTCTTCTACTCTGAAGTGTCTCAGCCACCTGAGAAATCCCAACAGCCTAAATATGTTAAGGGAAAAGTGATTACAAAAGTTTAGAATCTTCCCCTTGTCCATACCAAACCTAGGACAGCTAGGAAAATGTTGATAGAAGAGGTCTTTACTGAAGAACAAGAAAAGACTTATAGTTCGAAGGTCGCCCAAATGATGTTGAAAATGGGCTATGATGGAAAAGGACTGGGCAAAGAAGGACAGGGGATATTTGAACCTATTCTAGTCCATCAAAGAGAAAAGTGCCTAGCACTTGGGGCAGATACCCTGACATCCAGACATCATTCCTCAAAGGTTGTACAATTCATTCCACCTGTAGACTCGGGTACATAATCTGATGAACCCATAGCAGAAAGAATGAGTAAAATGAAAATGATGGCAGATAGGAGAAAAGACAAGAGTATTATTCAAACTTCATCTATTGATCAAGAGCCTCAAGATATAGAGGACGACTCAGGGAAAGAGACTCAGGAAGGCGAACCATCCCATACAACTGAAGGAAACACTGATGCAGATGCTTAGAACGTTGAGCATGAAACTTCACATAATGAAGTCCCACGCAGCCCACCCAGTTCGGCTCAAGAGAGCCAAAAGAGGTAAAAAAAAAAATTGGTTAAAAAGGATATCCTGACGGTATAAGAGTAGCAGGAGAAAAAAATTATAAACTTAGATGAAAGTGATGAAGAAAATAAAACTCCTGATGAGGAAAAAATGCAAAGTGAAGAAATTGTCATCAGTGAACATGAAGAAGAAGAAAGACACCAATATCCAGTCCAACCGGAAACATGTATGCTTTCTTCACTTTCTTCTTCTCATTCTCCTACTCATTCCCATTGTAATTCTCCTTCATTTTCTAAAATCAACAAAAATATAATGTCCTTGCCAAAAAATTACCTTTTTCTCTCAGAAATGGTAGCATCTTCCTAGAGTCCACTAAAAATTGGGTCCGTAGTTTCTCCCATTCCATTTCTCCCTAGCATTGACATCCCAACAGTTGGAGTTACAACTTCTCAAGGGACTGAGTCAAATTCCACCATGGCCAAGATTGAAAATCTAAAAAGGGTGAGCAAGAATACTTTATATTGGTGGAATTCACATGCAGTTGGAGATTCTAAAGCACTGGCTACTATAAGAGAAATCATTGCTTTAGATCCAACCAATATGCAAAGGAAGAAGTTGAAATTAACTCCCATTACTAAGAAATCAAAGGGAGAAATGACTGTGGAAGATTACCAGGAAGAAGAGATAAATGAATATATATCTCAACTGCCTATGCAAGATGAGTGGGTGAAAGCCCAAGCACATTTTGGGACTATATACTTATAGGGAGGACACTATCAAGAAATGTTTTTGAAGGAAAAGGAGAAGAGAAAGGAATTAGAGGCTGTAGTGAAAGAGCAAAAAATAGTAGAGAAGACTCTTACTTTAGAGGCTAAAAAATGGGAGGGTAAATTCAATGTTGCTATCAGTGAAGTGCAAAAAGGTAAAGAAAAGTTGAGTATAGCAGAAGCTCAGATTTAGGCATTACATACACAGATACAGCAGCTACAGCAACAGTTGGTCGAACAACAAAATGCCCCTTCCGAATTTTTGAAAGATAAAGTAAAGAGCATGAGGAAGGAATTGTTAAAAGATTTGTTGTTTTTAGTATTAAAGGCTAAATCTTTATTGTTGTATTTGGCTAAAGTAAAGGAAGTTACCGAAGTAGTAAAATAGGAATTTGAGGCTGTCAAAGCATTTTTATTGAAAAGAGAGGATGCGACTACTAAAATTCAGATTTTTTTAGAAAATATGCCAGGAAGCATGGAAGCCAAACTCAGAAGCAAACCTAGTCTCAAGCTAAAATAGCAGTAAATAACTTCTTTAGGAAGTTTAAATTGATAGCACAGGGAAATAATTTTTTGCACGAGCTTGAAGACGAAGCGAAAGGGTTGCTCCAAAATCTTGATTTGGCTATTCATAATGGGCTTCCTTACCTTTGGGATGATGGTTCAAAAGTTTTGAAGGAATAAGTCCTTTCGACATCAATAAGAGCTTTTGTTGAAGATGAAATAGACATAGATGACTGGCAAGAACCTATAGAAGAAATGCAAGTCATGGAAATGATCCAGAATCTAACACAAATTAAAACTTGCTTACAAGAACTGGTTTTAAAACAAAAGATAATTTCTTATGATAAAGTGGAAGAATTGCAGTATGTCTATCAAATTTTCATGGATTCTTCTAATTTAGAAGATGAATACTGTAATCAAGTGTGCAAAACTTATCAAGAGATAATTGTAGCCATGGACAAAATTAGAAGATCTAAACATCAAGGGCAGCAGCCAGCAGCCAGAGCTGGGACCAGCTCCCAGAATTGAATTTTTGTGTTCTTCAAACAAAGGTTAAGTACCTAAGCGGTAAAAGAAAGGTTTTGATAAGGTAAATATCACCTATATTCCAAAGTTCATTATTTTTATTTTATCTTTTTTTTTCCACTCGAAATTTTACTTTTTGCAACTATGATGGTGACTCTGTTTCCCAATGGATGAAGGCCTGGTCTCTATTTTTATGAGCAAAAATTCCCCTGGAAGGCACCAAGAATGTTAGTAAAAAAGTGACTAACTATAGAAAAATAGCTGATGCACCTTTTTGCATATTTTCCAAGAAGACCGAAGTGGCCCATATGCTAAAGATCAAAGAAAAAGCAAAATACCACAAGGAGGTAAAAGTGTCGCGATATCGCGACATGTTGCATTTTCGCGAGCAAAAGCAAAGAGAAAGAGCAAGGAGGTAAAAGTGTTGTGATATCATGACATGTTATATTTTCATGGCTAAGAGCAAAAAAAGGGAGCAAGGAGGCAAAAGTGTCACGATATCGCGACATGTTCCATTTTTGCGAGAAAAAACAAAGAGAAGGGAGCAAGAAGGTAAAAGTGTCGCGACATCGCGACATGTTACATTTTCGCAGCTAAGAGCAACAAAAGGGATCAAGGAGGCAAAAGTGTCACGATATCACATGTTACATTTTCATGGCTAAGAGCAACAAAAGGGAGCAAGGAGGCAATAGTGTCGCAATATCACGACATGTTGCATTTTTGCGGCCAAAAGAGAAGAGAAAGAGCAAGAAGGAAAAAGTGTCGCTATATCGTGACATGTTGCATTTTTTTGGCCAAAATCAACAAAAGAGAACAAAGAGGTAGAAGTGTCACAATTTTGTGACATGTCGTATTTTTGTAATGCAAGAAGAAGAATCAAGCTGAAGACATAGAAATGTCATGATTTCATGACATGTTGCATTTTTGTGACTCAAAAAGGGCATGCAGGCAAAGAAACAAGAGTGTCACGATTTCATGACATATCCAGATTTTGCCAAGAAAACAGAGTATATTTTTGGCAACTGGGACATGCATTGACATTAGGTGCTAATTTCTAAAGAATGGTCAGTTGATTATAACCTGGCTGGTCTGTTGGATGATTGCAGAATAACTGGCTCATCTAAATTTAGCTAGAAGGAAATCTATCCAATCTGTGAGAAATATGTTGTATATTCTTAGAAACTGTAGACAATTAGTTGTAATTGATTGAAGAAATTAAATGTACATAGTGGAATATACTCTTTTTAGGGTATAAATAGGAGTGAGTTGACCATGAAAAAGGGTTAGCTCTTGGATGTTTATAGGCTTGATGTACATGTACTGGATTACAAGCAATAAAATATTTCTTCTTCTGGCTTCTGAAACTTCTATGTGCAAGTGTATGTATTTGGTGTTTTAACTTTTCTTCATTCTAAGTTTTATAATGTATCTGTTCTGAAATCTGGACTGTGCACGTATAAACCTTGTTTCTAGAGTTGAACATTAAAAGATATTTACATGTATTTAGACGAACATCTAAAAGTCGTACTTAGGAATTTATGTTTTCTATAAGAAGATATAAAGAAAACTCTAAAAGTAGTAATCTGCATCATCAATGTTTGTTGTTGTCTAATCTATACCGTGAGAAAAGTTCTAGCTTAGGCTATATTTCCCTTATCTCTTGTTCCCATTTTATCTAAAAAACTCAAAGGAACCAGCCTTCTCTGGAGATTAGACAGATGATCTCAAGCAAGATCTGTCTATTCAATGTTGGAAAAGTCTAAGGCGCAAAACTATTAACCAAAGGCAAATTTTGTTCCAACAGTAATCTAATAAGTTATAAAATTTCTTCCATGGTTATTGTTTTTAATGTAACAAATATGGTCATAGAGTTGTACATTGCAGGATCCTTATGAGAAATAATGTTGATAGAAAATTTAATTCATTTGCACCTCTTATGGATAAAAATATAATCTATTACAAATGTAATAATTTTGAGCACAAGTCCAAATGATGTAAAATAGTGTTTCCTGAATCAAGCAAAAATAATGAGGATCAGAAGGTTCAAAATAATACAACTTCAAAATTTTAGAAAAGGAAAGAGGAACAAGAAAAGGAGAAGTCAATGTTGGTACAGATAACTCTTCATGCACAACATAAGGGAAATCAATGGTATGTTGATAGTGTTTGTTCAAGTCATATGACAGGTGAAAAAAATAAATTTCTTTCATTTAAAGAAATCAATGGAGGATCAGTAAAATTTGGAGATAATGCTTCAAAAAAAATTGTTGGAAAAGGGACTTTGAGTTTAGATAATGGAAAATCAAAGATAGAAAATGTATTGTATTTTAAGGGATTGAAACATAATTTACTAAGTGTAAGTCAGCTTTGTCATCATGGGCACATAGTCACCTTTCACACAAATAGATGTGAGATCAAGAAATCCAAGACATGAAAGCTTATTGTAGATTCTAGTAGAACTACAACCAATCTCTACATGTTGAGTGAAATTAAAGGAGAAATATATTTTTTTATCATAAGAGGATGAGAGTTGATTATGGCATAGAAGAATGGGTCATCTAAACTTTGACAACATAGTTAAAATAAGCAACAAATAGGTAGTAAGAAATTTACCCAGGATAAAAAGACCCTAAATCACAATTTGTGCACAATGTCAACATGGTAAGAAAACAAGAATAAGTTTCAATTGAAAAGAATTTTCTTCATATGAACCATTGAAACTAGTTCACACTAATTAATGTGGTCCTATAAGGATAAAGAGTTTACAAGGTGAAAGTTACTTCACGTTATTTATAGATGATTTATATAGAATGACTTGGGTGGTATTCTTAAAATAAAAGTCAAAAGCATTTGAGAAGTTTTAGGTATTCAAGGTTTAACTAGAAAATGAATCAAGTAAAAAGATCAAGTGTCTAAGATCATATATAGGAAGAAAATTCACTTCAAATAAATTTTTAGAGTTTTGTGAACAACATGAAATCAAAAGAGAATACTTAGCAACAAGGACTCCACAACAAAATGGAGTAGTTGAAAGAAAAAATAGAACTATCAAGAATATGGCCAGAACTATGCTAAGTGAGTTTAATATTTTAGATGGTTTTTGGAGAGAGGTAGTTCATATAGTTGTCTATATCATCAATAGAACTCAATTAAGAGAAAATATTCATAAAATTCCATATGAGCTTCGGAAGGGAAGACTAGCTACTGTGAAGTATTTCAAAGTTTTTGAAAGCAAATGCTACATTACATGAGAAGAGAAAAATCTGGGTAAGTTTGATTCAAGGTGCGATGAGGGTATTTTACTTGGCTATTCCACTAAGAGAAAATCCTATAAATATTATAATAAAAGGACACATACAATTATGGAAAGTACAAATGTGACAATTGATGCAATTGATGAACAAATAGGGTCAAAAGAACTAGCTCAAAAAATTGCATATCAAGAAGAAGAAAGTTGCCAAGAAGAAGTAGGTAAAAAATAAGAAGAAGATGAAGCACAAAGAACACCACCTAATACTCCATCCAGGTATGTGCAAAAGAATCATCCAAGAGATATGATTATTGGAAATCCAGATGAAATACAAACAAGGAGGAAGAAAATAGGAACAAATGAACATGCAAGTCTTTCTTTGCTATCTAAAATTGAGCCCAAGGATTTCAATGAGGCAAGAGAAGATAAATTTTGGTTCAAGGTAATGGATGAGGATTTGGATAAAATAGAAAAAAGTGAGACTTTGGAACTTTTCCCATGACCAAAAGAGAAGAATATAATTGGCACTAAATGGATTTATTGAAATAAATTAAATGAATATGGTCTGGTAGTCAGAAACAAAGCAATACTAGTATGCAAAGGCTATGCATAGGTTGAAGGAATTGATTTTGATGAAATATTTATTACTATTGCATGAATTAAGGCTATAAGGATGTTTTTAGCTTTCTCAAGCTTCAAAAAATTCAAAGTATATCAAATGGATGTAAAATTAGCTTTTCTCAATGGCTTCTTAGAAGAAGAGGTCTACATTGAGAAACCTGAGGGGTTCAACCTGACTAATAAACTAGATTATGTATGCAGATTAAATAAGGTTCTTTATGGACTAAAGCAAGCCCCTAGGGCTTGTATTAAAGGTTGGATAAGTATCTTCAAGAATAAATTTTTAGAAAAGGAATATTTGACATCAATTTATACATCAAAAATAAAGGAAATGAGTTGTTTATTATGGTGGTCTATGTGTATAATATCATTTTTGAAGGTAGTAATGATAATATGTGTCAAAATTTTACACAGTGTATAAAAAATGAATTTGAAATGTCAATGCTTGGTGAGTTATCCTTCTTCCTTGGATTACAAATTTTATAATTTGAAAAAGGTTTATTTCTCAAACAAACCAATTATATAAAAGAAATGTTGAAAAAAATTAAATTGGAATATTGTAAACTAGTGAGTACCCCCATGGTTACAGGATGTAAGTTGAGTAAATATGATGAATATCATGAGGAAAATCAGATATTGTATAGATCTATGATAGGTAGCTTACTCTATGTCATAGCTAAAGGACCAGATATAATGCAGGCAGTAGGACTAGTGGCAATATTTCAAGTAGCACCAAAAGAAACACATGTATAAACAGTAAAGAGAATCCTCAAGTATTTAAAAGGAACTATGGAATTTGGAATTTGGTATCCCAGAAGTAACAACTTCACTCTCATAGCATATACATATGTAGATTTTGCAAGCACTATTTATGATAGGAAGAGCACAAGTGGAGGAGCATTATTTCTTGGATATTGTTTAGTCTCTTGGCTAAGCAAGAAACATGCATCAATTTTCTTATCCATGGTAGAGGTAGAGTACATTGCAGCAGTTTCTTGTTGTACACAAGTGTTATGGATGAAGTAAAATTTAAAAGATTTTAAAATAGAGCATGATCATCCCATCTCCATACTATGTGATAATAAAAGTACCATAAACATTTCAAAGAATCCGTTTATGCATTCAAGGACCAAGCACATTCCAATCAAATATCATTTTTTGAGAGAGTGGATGGTGGATTAGCAAGTCAAATTGGAATATGTTACTATAAAGGAATATATTTCGGACATATTTACTAAGCCACTTTCAAAGGAAACTTTTGAGTATCTTAGAGGAAATTTTGGAGTAGTCTTACTCCCACACCAAAATTAATCACCTCAAGGAAAGGAGGTGGTGAGGGGGCTGAGCTAAGAGTCTTATTTTTTTAGCCCCAAATGAGTCCCTTTGCCATTTATTTCAAAGGGCAAGAGTTTCAGTAAGGGGAGAGAAATAAGTAAGGGGGATCAAATTTGGAATACAGTGGTTGTAAAATAAAGTTTTTAGAAAGGGTTGCCATTAATGACAAAGTGTGAGGTAAGTTTCAGTAAGGGGAAGAGAAATCAGTATGGAGGGGGCAGATTTGGAATCTACTGGTTGTAAAAGAAAGTTTTTAGAAAGGGTTTCCATCAGTGACAAAGGGGGATATTGTTGGAAATATTGAGTACATTGGTTGTCATTAATGTCAAAGGTTAAATAGTTGAGAAATACCTTCAAGGTTGAAATATCAAAGTGCAAGGCAAATATCTTCAAAGGGTACATGAGGCAATAATTATCAAGGCAAAAGCATTCTCCATGGTTGTGTGAGCAAGAAAAATACAAGGTTGTCCATGGATACATTTGCAAGAAAAATAAAAGGTTTAATTATTTTTCCATGGTTGCAATTGCAAGAAAAAGAAAAGGTTTAATTAGTTCTCCATGGTGGCATTTGCAAAGAAAAAGACAAGACTTTATTTGTGAGAAAGAAGCCCAAAGGTTAAAATTCTAATTTATAATATTTAAATATTTTAAGATTTAAAATATTATAATTAGTTAAAAGCTTTAAAATTTGGGCACAAAAAGGTTTTAAATTTAAAAACATAATTATATTCCATGCACCAACATCAGAGTTCCAAAGGGAAAAAAATGTATATAAGAAGCTAAATTATTTGCATGGCCTAAGTTTGAGATGGAGCACCATTCGATATCCTTTCGAGCATGTGATTTGTGGAGGCAGAGAGAGGTAAACACATTTGCACCATTCGACAAGGGAAGTGAGGCTAAGGTTGAACACATCAATCGATATTCGTATTTGGGGAAATCTTGTATGGGCAGGGAGAGAAGAAAATTCATAGAGCACACATTTCAAAATGAAGCAATAAACTAATAATGAGGTAGTGCATGATCTATTCCAATTGGGTAGCTAGCCCACGTGGTTAAGTAGCTTGTGCTAGGATGTAGGCCAGTGAAAGGTGGAGGTTCGAGTCATGATGACAACACTTGAGTCAAGGCAAAAAAAATGAATTAAGGTATGCATAGTGCTTGACCTAGGGATGACTAAGGTTTTAATTTTGCATTATTTGGTGTGCATATTTCTTGATCTAGGGAGACATAAGGTTGAAGTTCTTGAAATCAAAATACTGTGTGCATTTGTGTGTGGCTTTATAAAGATAAAATAATTTTTAGAAATATTGGAGGTATAAGGTGTATGAAAGTGGAATTAAAATTATTGTATGAACTTAGGGTTTTGGTTGATAATATTGAAAATTATGTGTCTTTTACAAGTAGGAGTTATAAGGTGTTATTGTGGTTTGATTTTTTGTTGAAATTTTTGTATGGTGAAAATTAATTTTGAGAGGTTTTGATAATTGTTAATGTCCTATATTTTGAGAAAAAAAAGGAGAGTCATTGAACACCATTTTCATATTTCATTGAGCACATATTTTTGAGAAGAAATTTAATGTTGATGGTTTGAAAGAGAAATCTACTAACCATTTTTGAAGTGGCACTTTGAAGAGAAAATTCTTTTGAGATAGTTTTTTGAAGGTATATTTTCATCAAAGTAAGCTAAGAGGTATGGTGACATTATTCCTTCTTTAAGGTGTTTTGTTGAGCAAATATTTTTGAATCATAAGGTGGAGAAATAAGTATTATATATGTGCATTATTGGAAATATTTGAGTTAGGGTTTGTGAAAAAAATGTGCTTCATTGTTTGAATGAAGTTGTGAAACTTTTGGGCATCGGTTTGAGTGACATTAAATATGAATGAGCAAGTGTTAGAAACCAATTTTGTGAAGTAATTTAAGCATTGGACTTGAGTGATATTTGGAAAGAAAATATTGTAATATTGTATTGCATATCATTTCCTATGTGTTCCTAAAAAATAATTCTAGGTAGAATGTGTCTGAACTATTTTAATCAAAGCATGTGTTATGAGCAGTTTTGAGCATGTGTAATGAGCAATTTTGAGAATTTATTATTTGTAGTTTTGAGCATGTGTTAGAAAAGAGTTAAGCAGATATAGTAAGTAGATTAGAGAAAAATTATGAGATAATTTGAGTAGGCCTTTTTGAGAGGGCTTGTGAGCAGTTCTAAGTAGGTTTTGTGATCAGGTTTGAGGTAGACTTGTGAGTAGGTGTGATATAGATTAGTACATGTATTTTAGGAGATTTGATTAGAGTTGTGAGCAAATTTGATCAAAATTATGAGCATATTTGATTAGAGTTGTGAGTAGATTTGACCAGAGTTGAAAATATTTGAGAACAGGATTTGGAGCCAACCAACACAAAGGGGATAGATTTCCCTTATGGATAGAGTTCCACAAACTAGAGTAGTGGGAACAAAGTTCTCCTGTGGATGGAAGTCCATGAACATGAGAATAGGGGATTGGTGTCTCCTTTGGACAAAGGTCCATAAACATTATAATAGGGATTTGGTTCCCAAGAGATTTTTTGAGAAAATTTATAAACTCTGTGGACGTAGCCCACATTGGGTGAACCATGTTAAATCCATGTCTCTCATATGTGTGATTATTTGTGCATTATTTAATACCTCTATATTATTGTTGTTATCATTTGGATTGAAAAGTAAAATTTTTTATATTATACTATTAACCCCCTCCTCTTAGTATAAGCTTGTGTTCTTCAATTGGTATCAGATCAAGTTCCTTTGTAAAAAGCCTAAGAGTTTGAAGGAAGATCATACAAGAACACACATGACCACAGAAAATGTAAAAGAAACCATGGTTGACATGAAAGAGGAACTTATTGTTGCTCTTGGAAATTTGGAAAGAGTTAGAAAGAAGAATTCAATTTTGAAGGCTCAAATTCAAGAGGATGAGGAAACAAAGACAAAGCTTCTATAAAATATCACAAACTTAAAGGTGAAGGTTGAAGAGGCAAAGAAAATTAAAAAATATATGGCTAAAAAGTTAAAGGTAAAAGAGTTAGAATGTGAAATATTAGAACTTGAAATTGTCTCTTTAAAAATGGAAATTGAAAAGTCTAAGGATAAGTTATAGCAAAATATAAGGTTAGGAAAACAGAAAGAGGATTAAATATCCAAATGAACAAAGACATCAAATAAAGAGCCCATGACCTATGATGATATATTGAAAGGTAAAAGTATCAAATACGAAGAAAATAGAGAAACATCATGGTCAAAATTCAATTACAGAAACAAAAAAGGAAGAATAATGTGACCTTATCATTCAAGGTAATCTAAAAGGTTACAAAATTTCTTCCAAGGTTATTGTTTTTATGTAACAAGTATGGTCATAGAGTTGTACATTGCATGATATGTATGAGAAATAATGTTGATAGAAATTTCAATTCATTTACACCTCTCATGGATAACAATATAATCTATTACAAATGTAATAATTTTAGGCACAAGGCCAAATGGTGTAAAACAATATTTCCTTAATCAAGCAAAAAGAAGCAGGATCAAAAGGTTTAAAAGAATACAAATCAAAAGTTTGGAAAAGGAAAGAGGAACAAGAAAAGGAGAAGTCAATGTTGGTATAGATAACTCTTCATGCACAAGATAAGGGAAATCAGTGGTATGCTGATAGTGGTTTTTCAAGTCATATGACAGGTAAAAAAAGTATATTTATTTCACTTAAAGAAATTCATGGAGGATTAGTAAACTTTGGAGATAATGCTTCAGCAAAAATTGTTGGAAAAGGGACTTTGAGTTTAGATAATAGAAAATCAAAGATAGAAAATGTATTGCATGTTTAGGGATTGAAGCATAATTTACTAAGTGTAAGTTAGCTTTGTGATCAGGGGCATACAATCACCTTTCATCCAAATAAATGTGAGATCAGGAAATCCAAGACAAGAAAGCTTATTGTAGATGCTAGTAGAACTACAAAAATCTCTACATGTTGAGTGAAATTAAAGGAAAAAAATGTTTTTTATCACAATAGGATGAAAGATGGTTATGACATAGAAGAATGGTTCATATGAAATTTGACAACATAGTTAAAATAAGTAAAAAATAGGCAGTCAGAGATTTATCCAGGATAACCCCAAAGTACAATTTGTGCACAATATCAGCATGGTAAGCAAACAAGAACACGTTTCAATTCCAAAAAATTGTCTTCATACAAACCATTGAAAATAGTTCACACTGATTTATGTGGTCCTAAAAGTACAAATATTTTATAATGTGAAAGTTACTTCATGCTATTTATATATGATTTCTCCAAAATCAAATTCTTAAAAGAAAAGTCATAATCTTTTGAGAAGTTATAAAATAGGTAAATATCAAGTATCTAATATCAGATAGAGGAGGAGAATTCACTTCAAATTAATTTTTATAATTCTATGAACAACATGGAATCAAAATATAATAATCAGTAGCAAGGGCTCCACAACAAAATAGAGTAGTTGAAAGAAAAATAGAACTATCGAGAATATAGCCAGAGCTATGCTAAGTGAGTCTAAGCTATCATATGGTTCTTGGAGAGAGGTAGTTCATACAACTGTCTATATCATCAATAGATTTCAAGTAAGAGTAAATCATCACAAAATCCCATATAATATTTGGAAGGGAAAACCAGCTACTATAAAGTATTTCAGAGTTTTTGGAAGCAAATGCTACATTAGACAAGAAGAGAAAAATTTGGGTAAGTTTGATTCAAGATGCAATGAGGGTATCTTCATCAGCTATTCCACTAAGAGAAAAGCCTATAAATGCTATAATAAAAGGACACATACAATTATGGAAAGCATAAATATGATAGTTGATGAAAAAATAGGGTCAAAAGAACTAGTTCAAGAAATTGTATATCAAGAAGAAAAAAATTGCCAAGAATAAGTAGGTGAAGAATCAAAAGAAGATGAAGCACAAATAACACCACATAAGACTCCATCTAGGTATGTGAAAAATAATCATCCAAGAGATCTAACTATTGGAAATCCATATGAAAGACAAACAAGGAGGAAGATAATAGAAACAAGTGAACATGTAAATATTTCTTTGATATCTAAAATTGAGCCTAAGGATTTCAATGAGGCAAGAGAAGGTTCTGCATTGATAAAGAACTTCAACCATATGTATCCCTAGATCAAGACAATATTTTCCTTATAAGGGAGCCCCTTTGAGTGGCCTACGATTACATTTACATTAATTTGTTAATAATTTTACAATAAGACCTTTGGGTCTTACCATTTGGTATTAGAGCCATGTGGTACCCAGCCATGTGGAAATTGATTAAGGTTCTTCATCAAAACACTACCGTGCATGAGTATGAAATTTGATTTAAGGATATCACCAAACACAACACATGGTTGGATGAAGCATTTCTCATATATTGCTTCATCAATGGATTGAAAGAGGAAATTAAAATGGAGGTGATGAATTTCAAACCCTATACCATGATGTAGACTATTGGATTGGCCAAATTAGTCGAAGATAAAATCAATGCACAACATCAATTAGGGATATAAACTATGGGGAAATCTCAAACCACTTACATTGCCCCAAAATCTACGCATAATGGAAATGTACAAAGCACTTACACAACCCCCAAACTTAACCCAACCCTACCAATTGAACATCTTAGTTTTAAAGAAATGAAAGAACAAAAAGCAAAATGCCTCTACTATCATTGCGATGAGAAATTTATTTGCAATAATCAATGTATTACACTTGCACTATATATTTCAGATGCAACTATTCCTTGTAGTTCTCCCAATGATGAAAATGTAATTGAGGTAGACATAGTGACAGATAAACCTGAAGATAGCACTAAATATGGAAACAATGAGGAAGGTAAGGAATATGAGGAAGCCACAGAAGATAAGAAAGAGGAGGAAGATGTGGAAAACAAGGACAATGAGCAAGAAATATCCCAAACACTTGATCACAATGATAAAGGCAATACAATTTACATGCCAGAAGTGATCGATGCATCAAGTAAGGATGAGGTAGACATTATCGAAATGACCCATTATGGTCAAACTTACACTCTACAATAACTACACTTAAATTTACCCCCGATTGTGAGTTCTTTCCATATAAACAAACCTATTCAAAAATAACTCAGGGAGGTTATTAAACACTTATTTACTATTGTCTCTCCTAGGGAACAACAAAAGGATATGGAAGCGTTACCACCACTTTTGATGCATCCTTCTAAAGTATTTGAGGAACCCCAATGGTTTCCCTCCTATCATCATCATGATTCTCCTAAGGAAGATTCTACTATTGTTCTTGTAAATGCCCCATTAACACTCCAACCTTCAAGATATCCCTGCCTTCGAAAAAGTGACATTAAAATAGTACAAGAACTTGTAAAAATTATACTTGGAAAAAAATACAAAGCTCCTCACTTTGAGCTTTGAGGACAAAGCTATTTTTAAGGAGGGTGGTATGTTAGGATCCTTCATCCTAACATTATTAGTTAGTATTAGTTAGTATTATTAATCATTTAATTATTATATTATTAAATCATAAAGTGAACCATCACATCTCTTCATAATGTGAACCATCATGTCTCTTCATAACATGAACCATCACGTCTCTTCACCAACGTAGCTTTAGGGTAGATATATATATTAGGTTGGCCATTTACACAAATCATAAAAAGAAGAGTAAAAGTAGTATTAAATATTTAAATGAGGGAGACCCCTTTTGAGTGGCCAGTTATTACATTTATATTAAATTATTTATCAATTTTATAGTAATGCCTTGGGGTCTTACCAGTTTTTGAAGGTACATTTTCATCAAAGCAAGCTAAGAGGTATGGTGACATTATTCCTTCTTTAAGGTGTTTGATTGAGCAAATATTTTTGAATCATAAGGTGGAGAAATAAGGATTATATATGTGCATTGTTGGAAATATTTGAGTTAGGGTTTTTGAACAAAATATGCTTCATTATTTGAATGAATTTATGAAAATTTTGGGCATTGGTTTGAGTGACATTGAATGTGAATGAGCAAGTGTTAGAAACCAGTTTTGTGAAGTAATTTCTATCAACATTATTTCTCATACAGATCATGCAATGTACAACTCTATGACCATATTTGTTACATAAAAAAAATAACCATGGAAGAAATTTTGTAACCTGATAGATTGCCTTGAATGATATGGTTGCATGATTCTTCCTTTGCTATTTTTGTAAATGATTTTTTTCCATGTTGTTTCTTTGTTCTCTTATTCCTTGATACTTTTGCCTTTCAATATATCAACATAGGTCATGGGCTCTTATTTCTATGATGTATTTATTCCTTTGGAGATTGACTCCTCTTTTTGTCTCCCTAACGTTATATTTTGCTGTAACTTATCCTTATACTTTTCAATTCCTATTTTTAGAGAGATAATTTTAATTTCCAATCTTTCACATTCTAACCTTTTTACCTTTAACTATTCAGCCATATATTTTTTAATATTATTTGCCTATTCAACCTTCACCTTTAAGTTTGTAAGATTTTGTAGAAGCTTTGTCTTTATTTCCTCATACTATTGAATTTGAGCCTTCAAACTTGAATTTTTCTTTCTAAATATTTTTAAATTTCAAAGAGCAACAATAAGTTCTTATGAGGATATAGTAGTCTTTTTGGATTTCTACATTTAGCCTTTACTTTTAAGCATTCAAGGCAATAGGACTCTCTTCATTCCTGATCAATCAAATGTATTCTTCATGTTTTCCCTCATATTTGCTCCCCTAGGTGGGTAGAGTAAGGAGATTTATGTGATTATTGCATGATCATCCTCCTTAGGTCACCTAACTTGGGTACAACTACTCTATCCTTGAAACACAAAAGGTCATCCTTGATACTAAAATCCCTATTCTCTTCGAGATTTCTCTTCATTTTGGCTTAAATTTGATTGCAATACTCATCCTAAGATTGCATCTCCTAGACCCAATCCATCAGGTCCACATGGCTTTGGGTTAAATTAGAAATATTTCTCCTCTTGCTTAGGGCATAAATAACCTTACTTTCCTTTTCCTTGATGTATTCAATTCCAAAATCATAATTGATGAGGAACTATATCCATATTCTTTGTATTGCATTGAGTATATGTTGGGTGAATATATCTTTTAGACTTTGATGGTTCGTCCTCAACTCGAAGGGTCTTCCAACCAAGTAATGCCACTAGATCTTAAGAGTGTGCACTACTACTATCAGCTCTAGATCGTATGTAGCATAATCAACCCCATGCTTCTTGAGCTTCCTTGACCCATATGCTATGAATACCTCATATTGTGAGATCACTCCCCCAACCCTTCCAAATATGCATCAGTACACATAGAGAAGTTACCTTGAGGATCAGGGATATTTAATATAGGTATTGTGGTAAGTTTCTACTTAAGCAACTCAAAATCAACCTCACTCTTATCTAACCAATTGAATTCTTTCCCTTTCTTTTGAAGGCTATTTATGGCCTAGGCTATCTTGTAATAGTATTTTACATAGCATCTATAATAGTTAGTCATACCCATGAAGCTTCGTACTTCATTTACATTTGTGGATATTTACCAATTCAAGATAACCTTTATCTTTTTTGGATCTATAACAATCCCTTCTACCGATATTATGTGCCCTAGATATTGCACTTCTGACACATAAAGGTCACTATTTTCCAAATTCCCATATAGTTGATTCCTCCTTAGTAGTTCTAGCATAATTCTCATATACCTATCATGCTCCTTTCTATTCTAGGAATAAATCAGAATATCATGCAATAATATGAGGGTAAACTGATCTAGATGTTTTCTGAACATATTATTCAATAGGTTCATGAAAAAAGTTGTGGTATTTGTTAGCCCAAATGGAATGACGATAAATTCATAGTGTCCACATCTAGTTTCAAAAGTCATATTGTGGGTATATTCTTCATGAATTATTAGTTGGTGATACCCATATTTCATATTTAATATTATATAATATGATGGCATATTTTAGTTGATCAAAAAGATCTTCAATTCTTGGTAGGGGTATCTATTCTTGATGGTTTCCTTGTAAAGCATTTTGTAATTTATGCATAATCACAAAGGACTATACTTCTTAACAAACAACATACGTGCACCTTAGGATGACATACTAGGTTTTATCACCCCTTTTCCAACAACCCTTGAAGTTATACCTTCAAATCCTGCATTTCAATGGGATTAATTCTATAAGGAGACCTATCAATAGGTTCCGTTATCAGTTTCAATTCAATAGTGAAATCCAATTCATGCTTAGGAGGTAGCCTAGGTAAGTCCTTGAGAAACACATCTCTAAATTATTGTAGTATTGGGTGTCTTCCAAAAACTTCTTCCTTCTTTTATTTTTCTATTTCATTTAGTTTAACAACATAAACCATTCCTCCTTTTCTAATGGTCCTCTTCAGTTGCATTGAAAAAATAATTTGGGGTTGAAATGTCCCTTGCTTGCTTTGGACTCTTATCATTTCCTTACCATTTTTTGAATATTCAACCTGCCTCTCTTGGAAATTTATCATGAATCTATGAGCCTGAAGCTAATCCATCCCTAGAATTATATCAAAAGCATGTAGTGGTGCTACATAGAGACATCCTAAAATCAAGCCACTAGGTAGGGTAATTTTGGTCTTAGGGTAAAAATGATCCATAGAGTAGGTTTATCCAAAATCATACTTGAATTTCCACCCTTGTGCCAAAATTATTGGCCTTTCTAGTATATCCTTAACTAAACTAGATGATATGAACCTACCAGTAGCCCCACTATCAATCAAAATATCTACTTCTATACCAAAAATATTACCCTTTAGGAGCAATGGAGTAGCTTGAAATTCCAAGTTTTGGATACTTGTTATTGCATAGATCTTATGAGCAGGTTCCTTCCCCTTGGATCTTAGCCCTACTTTATGCAAGTAATGACTAGATAAATGTGGGCCTCCATAGTCATAACATCCACCCTTAGGGCTTGGACATATTACATGATTATGACCTCTTGTTCTATCTATTGGACATGGGTTAGGTTGTATTTTGGGTTGGGGCTTGTTATTATTATTGTTGATGTTGTTAAATTTGTTGTTCCTCCATTAGAAGTTTCTCTTAAACTTCCTTACTTCCTAGTATTCCTCTTTTTGGGCCTTGGGGAGCTTTAGTGTTCTTATTTTGCTCTTTTTCCCATTTCATGAAGCCCACACTATTTCTTTTCCTGAGTGTGTATTTATCTTGTTCAAACACACCTATATATTTGAATTAGGGATTTATATAAGCTTCTACTTTCCTTGCCAGGTTGTAGGTATAACAACCCTAAAATCAAGAAATAAGAAAAAACACAGAAATAGAAATATTTTTTTGACTAAGGAGAGGGATTCATAAACCCTTAAACAACCTTAGATTAACTTAATGTTTAACATAACCCCTAATTTTCTCAATAACTATACCACACAAGATTCCCCTCATGCAATTCCCTTATGCATAGACATATATCATGTTATGCACATAAGTCTATCCATCTCATCATACTTGATGAGCTAGACTTATCACCTTCAATCATTAGAAGGTGTACACACATATCCATATTCTATGCAAGCCATTATGCATAGGTATGCTATGTATACTATGAGTTAAGCTATCAATATTATCCTCTAACAAGCTATCTTAACTCAGGTACGATATTCTATAAACCTAGTTACCATTCTTCCTAAGGGGGTCTCAAGCCCTTAGGTTATCCTCTAAGTTCACCCTAGAACTTACTACTAAATTCAAAAAAAAATTATTCAATAAAAAGAATAAGAACTAGATCTAGATACTAAATCTAACAAAACATAAGTTATTAAACATACAAAATATAACTTGAAACATAGAGAAACAATTAACGAATAAACATGAACTAGAAATTATTTAGATACATTCACAATAAATCAAATAGAATACAAAGGTGCATTTGCTACATTGATCATTTATTACATAAGTGTGTATGGTAAAACCTCCATACCCTTAAACAATATATTACATCAATTTCATTGGGGAAATATCCCCATAAATCTAATCTATTTACATAAGTAAACAAGATGTAAAGTAGAGAGTGAACTTGTGCATTGGTCCATTTGTAACTTTGGTCCTCCTGCTCTTCCATTGATCATTTAAGGATAGTAGGGGATCAAGACACTCATAGTTCAGGATATACATGATTCTAAATGCATTTACTCATTTCATTTCCAAATTGTAACTATACAATTAAATCAAGCAATTTAACTATCTAATGCATAGTTGATATCATAGAAACTACTCTTTCTATTTTCCCTCTCATCCTCCTATGAGAGTCTTTCAACAATGCATCTAGATCACAAGTTTTACTTGCAATAAATGATCCAATCCTTATTCAATAATTAAAGTCCCATACGTTTAATTTTAAATATTTCACTACTTTAATTAAAACAATAAATATCTTCTCATTCATTTCATAAACAAAAGTCCCATACCCTTAGTTTACAAACAAACCTTTATTTCATTTTCCAAATTAAATCTTTCACTACTTTAATTAAAACAATAAATCCAACATTCCTTTATTTCACAAATCAAAGCTTCCCTTAATTTAATCTATGAAACCCTTTATTTATTTATTTACTAAATCAAATCCCCATAACTTAAATTTAAAAATAAATCCAACATTTTTTTATTTCACAAATAAAATCTTCCCTTACTGTAATCTATGAAACCCTTTAATTATTTATTTACTAAATCAAAGCCCCATAACTTCAATTTAAAAATAAATCTAACATTCTTTTATTTCACAAATCAAAGCTTCCCTTACTTTAATCTATGAAACCCTTTATTTATTTATTTACTAAATCAAAGCCCCATAACTTCAATTTAAAAATAAATCCAACATTCTTTTATTTCACAAATCAAAGCTTCCCTTACTTTAATCTAGTGGATAATTTAGGATCGTTTCAATGGGGTTATGGACTAGCTTGAGACGAAGAATTGCAAATCTAAATGGAGGAGGAAATATTTGAAGAACATAGTCTCTTGGGTCTATGTCTGAGAATACAATCTGAGAGTAACAATATAGCAAAATATACCAAGCATCTGGAGGTTGAATATAACATTTAAACTGAAGGGTAATCTATGAATGTCAATATTTCTAGAGACCAAGAAATTAATGAGCATGGAGAGTCTTAGAATACCTGGATGAAGAATGAATGCTAGATAATGAGCATATAAAAATGTTTAAAAATATTATTTGAGAAATGATGTAGAAGGTAGAACAACTAAAGCAAATGATTATTGCAACTCAGAGATAAATAATGCTTATAGTAGAATATTATTAGAAAGTTTAAAATATTTGGAAAAAATTCACACTATAGGAATGATATTATATTTTGACATCCAAAGAGAAAGGGAGATCCTCGAATTAATGAAATCTATTTCAATTTGAATGTTTTGTTTGGTAACAAAGTTAAATCAGATGCTTTGTTTATCCTCATAAATATGGTAAACTTATTTTATTAAAGGGAAAAAATTGGTGTTCATGAGATAGTTTTGAAATGAAATGTTGATATAAAATGTTCTTGATTAATGAGGATGGATGGATGTCCATTCCTCTAGAAGAGGTACGGTATTCTTCCAATGTTTGGAAAAATTTCAAACGAATATTATTGAAATTTGGATTGATATTTATCATGGAATATGTGAATAAGAAGGATTTACCTTTGCATACTTGGTGGTTGCATTATATGTGACAATTTTTTTAGCATTTGTGTAATGCTTAGTTGCATAAGCAATGTGTGCTTGTGATGCATTGGCATTTCTACACTCGAGTTGTCCTGATCCCTTACCACTCATCTCTCACCTCATGAATATGCAAGTATCCTAGAGAAGCATGAAGTCACTATTGAATACTTTGATTTGTATTTGATTACATTCATGTATTTCATATTTAATGTAATTTTAAATGGCTAAAAAGAAAATCCAAGTGATGTAATATTTATTCTTGCTTGTAGAATAGAAAGGAATTTTCATTTATGTAAATACTTCCATAAGATATCAATGTTAGATAATATGGAAGCAATGAAAATGATGTATTTTATATCCTTAGGTGTAGATGATGTAAGGTTTGAAAGGAATTTCAAATGGAAGCCTTATTGCATAGAAAAAAAATGTTGTCTAATTGCTTATGTATCTTCTTCCTTTAAAGAATGTATGCTTGAGAATTGAATATCCGTAATATAGTAGGAAATGATTAATTCATGAACAACTCGAATACAAAGGGTTCATTATGGTCTCAAAACTCACAAACTAGAACTACTACTAATAAACTTGTCAGCACCTCAAATATGGGAAATTCTTTAATAATGATTAAAACATATAATCCCATGATACATATGGGTAGCCATAATTGCAATGGATAAGTAATTATCCTAAAATACTAACCTCCTTGGTTGTATGGAGAATTGGGGAGGGTAATCCTTGGGTGAGGATCCCTGTCCTATCTAGTTGATAAAACCATAATATTCCACTTTTTATATAACAATAACTTAAGGGAAATTTAAATCCTTTAAATGTTATTATCTGTCTACCAGTATGGGATGGTGAGATGGTAAGGTGGGAATGGGTGTTCCTACTAGCATTTGGCTTTAAGAAAACTATAGAAGTGGGTGCTTCTATATGTTAAATCTATTGCAAATCGGATTACCTTCTCTAATGGGATAACAATGTCTTTATTCATTATTACAGTGGCGACCTATCAATGGATGGACGATGAGTTTATAAAAAAAAAAAATTAGTGGATAATTTAGGATCGTTTCAATGGGGTTATGGACTAGCTTGAGACGAAGAATTGCAAATCTAAATGGAGGAGGAAATATTTGAAGAACATAGTCTCTTGGGTCTATGTCTGAGAATACAATCTGAGAGTAACAATATAGCAAAATATACCAAGCATCTGGAGGTTGAATATAACATTTAAACTGAAGGGTAATCTATGAATGTCAATATTTCTAGAGACCAAGAAATTAATGAGCATGGAGAGTCTTAGAATACCTGGATGAAGAATGAATGCTAGAGAATGAGCATATAAAAATGTTTAAAAATATTATTTGAGAAATGATGTAGAAGGTAGAACAACTAAAGCAAATGATTATTGCAACTCAGAGATAAATAATGCTTATAGTAGAATATTATTAGAAAGTTTAAAATTTTTGGAAAAAATTCACACTATAGGAATGATATTATATTTTGACATCCAAAGAGAAAGGGAGATCCTCGAATTAATGAAATCTATTTCAATTTGAATGTTTTGTTTGGTAACAAAGTTAAATCAGATGCTTTGTTTATCCTCATAAATATGGTAAACTTATTTTATTAAAGGAAAAAAATTGGTGTTCATGAGATAGTTTTGAAATGAAATGTTGATATAAAATGTTCTTGATTAATGAGGATGGATGGGTGTCCATTCCTCTAGAAGAGGTACGGTACTCTTCCAATGTTTGGACAAATTTCAAACGAATGTTATTGAAATTTGGATTGATATTTATCATGGAATATGTGGATAAGAAGGATTTACCTTTGCATACTTGGTGGTTGCATTATATGTGACAATTTTTTTAGCATTTATGTAATGCTTAGTTGCATAAGCAAGGTGTGCTTGTGATGCATTGGCATTTCTACACTCTAGTTGTCCTGATCCCTTACCACTCATCTCTCACCTCGTGAATATGCAAGTATCCTAGAGAAGCATGAAGTCACTATTGAATACTTTGATTTGTATTTGATTAAATTCATGTATTTCATAATTAATGTAATTTTAAATGGCTAAAAAGAAAATCCAAGTGATGTAATATTTATTCTTGCTTGTAGAATAGAAAGGAATTTTCATTTATGTAAATACTTCCATAAGATATCAATGTTAGATAATATGGAAGCAATGAAAATGATGTATTTTATATCCTTAGGTGTAGATGATGTAAGGTTTGAAAGGAATTTCAAATGGAAGCCTTATTGCATAGAAAAAAAATGTTGTCTAATTGCTTATGTATCTTCTTCCTTTAAAGAATGTATGCTTGAGAATTGAATATCCGTAATATAGTAGGAAATGATTAATTCATGAACAACTCGAATACAAAGGGTTCATTATGGTCTCAAAACTCACAAACTAGAACTACTACTAATAAACTTGTCAGCACCTCAAATATGGGAAATTCTTTAATAATGATTAAAACATATAATCCCATGATACATATGGGTAGCCATAATTGCAATGGATAAGTAATTCTCCTAAAATACTAACCTCCTTGGTTGTATGGAGAATTGGGGAGGGTAATCCTTGGGTGAGGATCCATGTCCTATCTAGTTGATAAAACCATAATATTCCCCTTTTTATATAACAATAACTTAAGGGAAATTTAAATCCTTTAAATGTTATTATCTGTCTACCAGTATGGGATGGTGAGATGGTAAGGTGGGAATGGGTGTTCCTACTAGCATTTGGCTTTAAGAAAACTATAGAAGTGGGTGCTTCTATATGTTAAATCTCTTGCAAATCGGATTACCTTCTCTAATGGGATAACTATGTCTTTATTCATTATTACAGTGGCGACCTATCAATGGGTGGACGATGAGTTTATAAAAAAAAAAATTAGTGGATAATTTAGGATCGTTTCAATGGGGTTATGGACTAGCTTGAGACGAAGAATTGCAAATCTAAATGGAGGAGGAAATATTTGAAGAACATAGTCTCTTGGGTCTATGTCTGAGAATACAATCTGAGAGTAACAATATAGCAAAATATACCAAGCATCTGGAGGTTGAATATAACATTTAAACTGAAGGGTAATCTATGAATGTCAATATTTCTAGAGACCAAGAAATTAATGAGCATGGAGAGTCTTAGAATACCTGGATGAAGAATGAATGCTAGAGAATGAGCATATAAAAATGTTTAAAAATATTATTTGAGAAATGATGTAGAAGGTAGAACAACTAAAGCAAATGATTATTGCAACTCAGAGATAAATAATGCTTATAGTAGAATATTATTAGAAAGTTTAAAATTTTTGGAAAAAATTCACACTATAGGAATGATATTATATTTTGACATCCAAAGAGAAAGGGAGATCCTCGAAGGTAAACTTTAACCTTTGGATTATTAAATCTAATTGGGTGCACATTCAATTTTTGTGAATGTTAAAGTTAATTTGATTTATTTTGGGAGATATAAGAAGTTTATTAATTTATTAATGTGGAGTGATAAGAAGATAAAGAACTAATTAAAATTTGAAATGAATGAATGGGAGATATAATAGGGAAATATTAATTATTTAAAGAACTAATTAAATTGAAAGGATAGATTGAATTAAATTGATTGAATGATTGAAGGAAATGAGTTGATTTAAAGAATTCTATTATTGGGAAATTAAAATAAATAGGGAGATATAAGAAGATAAATTAATTATTGAATTGATGAATGAAGGGAATTGAAAAATAAAATTTATGATTGAATAAATTGATTTGATAAATGAATGAAATTAAATTGAATTTGACAAATTGAAGAATTGATTGAATTTGAGAGTTATAAGAAGTGAATGAAAATGATTGAATGAAAATTTTAAATTCAAATTGAAAGAGAATAAATTGAAGAAGAAAATCATTTAAAATTGTGGAGACAAAAGAACTTCTAAAAAATTAAAATTGAAGGAAATTATTTAAAATTGTAGATACAAAAGAAAATTGAACTTGGAGTATTAAGGAATTCCACATCAAAGGAAATAAAATAAGAAATTTGAAATAATTTGTGTGAACACATCATGGTGATTTAGAAAAGAAAGATAAAAAACAAAATTCAGTGTGCATCATCAAAAGATAAAGAAAAGACTTCAAGAAATCATTTACAAAGAACTATAGAAGTTGGAAAATATGGGTCAACAAAATTAATGGAATATCTACAATCCATTCACAAGAAGGCTAAAGATAGAATTTCTTTAATACTTCAACATTGCTTACATGGTCTTATCAAGGATGCTAATAGCCATTATGAACATCATATTGCAATATCTATTAGTATATGAAAAATGCATACAAGGCAATGGTTATTCTAAATGATATCAAGACAAAAATACAAGAATTGAAGAAAAAACCTTTAATGAAATATGCATGCTATGACACTAATTATATTTATCAAAATAAGAATGAGAATGATGATTCAAAATATATGCATAGTGTGAAAATATGTAATCATTGCAATAGATTTGGACACAAGGAAGAAAAATGTTGGGATATTTATCCTTGTAAATTTTATGGAGGCAATAATCATCCTCAAGAATATTTTTGGTGCAAAGAAAATGATATAAATCGTCGATGGAAAATAATATTAATAATGACACTAGACAGACTTCTTCAAAAAAATATTTTTTAGACAATTCTAGAAGAAATAAGAGTTACTATCAGAGTAGGAGCAATCTGGTCAATATTAAAAGCAAATATGGAATATACATAATGCCAAAATATCAAGAATTATCAAAGCTATATCCAAATAATCAAGACAAGAAGAAGATACGAAGAAACTGAAGGCACGAGACCTTCATACCAAATAATGTAATATAGGGGGTATTGTAGGTATTATATTATTTGGTCCCATTGTAAATATTTATATTACGGTGTGATTTTGATATTTGTGTATAAATTATGTCAAGTTAGTAGGTGTAAGTATGTATCATGTGTGTAAGTGATAGTTATATGTGTGAGGTGTCTAGTTAGCAAGTGATATTTATTTGAGTGATGTGTCAAGATTAGAAGTAGGGAGTTATGTGTAATCATGAGAGACTTTGTCTATATATCATATGTGAGATTTATTATGCAAGAGATGAATATGAAGAGTTAGGTTCCCTCATAATTTTTAGGAGAGAAAAAAAAGAGTCATGTAATGTGAAGAGTCTCATGTATCTTTATATTGAGGACAAAGGCATGTAATATGTAACTCAAAGAAGCATTACTTTAATATTTTTTCAATAATTTTTTTTGCGTTTTATGTGAGTTTCAAGATTATTTGATATATGCATGATATTGTAATTGATTTATGATCCTATTATTGAAACATGTGTGATAGTCTTGATAATTTTCTAATAGTTAAGAATATATGATGTTTTAATATTTTATAATTGTACATATGGAAAATTGACCCACCCAAGTGAGTCATTTTTTCTAGAACCTCAGAGATACCCTCAAAATTTTTAAAATACAAGTTTGGGCCTCTCTTACCCTTCTCTTTTTTCTTTTTCCCTTGTTTTTCCAAAATCATGATCACCCAATATGTGGTGCGATTTCAATAAGTTAGGGTTTTCTCTTAAAAAACCCAACTTTTGAGCTAACCTCCAAGATGTCGACCCTCCCTTAGGTTTGTATTTTCATATTCCCACATTTCTCCCTCAAAAAATATTATAAATAGAGGGTTTGGATCCTCTTTCCCTAGAATTTTTTAGAAGTTATTCTAGCAGTAATATTTTGCTAGAAGTGCTAAGTAATTTTTACCTTGGATTTATTCTCCTAACAAGATCAAGTGTTCTTTAGCTACTTTGCTTTCATTTATTGTTATTTGTGGACAAGTTTTGGAGCTTTAAGGATGAGTCTACCATTTTTTGGAGGTCTTCATCCCTTTGATTGTTCTTTCACTGCTACTAGGTTTCTTCTTGCATTTTAGAATTCCTAGATCATTAATTGTGTAGTTTTTTTATCTTATTTCATATTGTTAAATTGTTCTTGCACCTTTGCCACAAAATTGTGCCGTATATCTACAAGATGTAATTTGGATATATCCAAAGTTATGGTCACCCCATATAGGGTGTGATTTTGGATTGACCTAGTTTGGGGGAAAGTTTCACTCCCAAACCCTTAATCTATGTTTACATGCTTCATCTAGGTCATAATACCATTGTTTGCATTCTATTTTTTACATTTTTTCATTTCATTGCATCTTTGCTTGTTTATTCCCATAAATATCAATAATCACTTTTATTTTCTAATAGTATCTAAAAGGACCAAGGTGGATTTACTGCTACACCTCCAAGTTTGATCACACAATGGCCTAAGAAGACCCCCAAATACTGATCAATTTTTATAGAGTTTTGTGAAGCTATTTTGCAAGATTCAAAGCCATTGGATATATCTATATGCAATTTAAAATCCAAGTTCAACCATCATATTAGATAAGTTCCTATATTAATTTATTAGGTTGTTTGTTGTTTTCCTTTTGCACATTTTTACTGCAAACCTATATCATAAATAAAATAAAAATATTGTGTTCTCATTTCTAGGCATTTGAAAGAGAAAAATCATATAGTTTGAATTCTAGGGTTAATTATATTTGTGCATTATCTTAAACCCTTGCTAAAAAGGAAATATTTATCTTATTTCAAGATAAGATTTAGTCATAATTGAAAATCAAGAATCATCATAGGGTTAGTCTTTTTTTCTTGCATCATTGTTTGTATTTCATTGTTCTTTCATTTTTCATAGCTTAGATTATAGAAAAGCTAAATATAGATATTTTTTCAATTTACACAATAAACATTCCAGACCTTGACTTGAAGTGATTCCTTAAACTATTCATGGTGAATCCTTTGATCCCCAAGCCCCTAAGTGTAGAGAATATAACACACCCTCGCAGTCACCTTAAATTCTAGCAGATCTAGATGAGAATCATATGCAATAAGGCAATTTTACCTCTCTACATATTTTTTGAATCTGACGTGAAGGCACATCTTTAGTGGATAAATTAGGAAGCCTCTTCCTTTTTTTTTCTCTTTGAAATTTTTTAAGCAAGACCACTATCTTTTTTAATAATTAGAAAACATGAAAACCATCTTAAGAATATTTTGTATGTTTTTCACTAGTTTTTAGATCCCCCCTTTTCTCCTCTATCCTTTCTCTTTCTCCTAATGGCTTCCAACCTTAGCAGTAATTGAATGAATTTATAATTTGGTGATATTCTTCAATAAGATGACCATATTTATAGGGATAACCCTAATATAAAAGAGGAATAACCTGTAGAAACTAGTAATGATCTTGACACTCTTGAGGGGTCTAATGGATACCTCACCTTTAAATCATATGATCATATCTATAATTTCATGAAACATCACAAGGATTATTTGGTTAAGGCTATGGATGAGGAAGCCCAACTCAAATAGGCTGGGAACTCCCATCATCAAACCATTTCTCCTCAAAATATTCACAACAATCCTTTGTTTGAATCTTCACACGATATTAATCCTTTTCATAAACTAACATATGCTACTACCATAACTACAAATGTTGGAATAATTCCATGAGTTCCTCTAGCTAGTAGTGCATCCCAAGATTATGCTTAATTTCTTCCTCATTCTACTAATCTCAAATTTCTTGCTTATGTTCCACCAAATGTCAGTTATCCTCCGCAACAAGATACCACATATCATAACCCATACCATAATAGTGTTAATACCTCCAACATTGGCCAAGTTCTATTTCAATAGCCTACCTATAATCCTTCCTTAGGTAACCTATGGGTATTGCACAACAACAATCTCAATATGTAAATTTTGATAAATATGGTGAAACAATTGGTCTCAATAGTGGATATGATTCAACATCCAAGTTTCACCTACAACAATAAAGAAATATGCAATCAACCCTTAGACCATTTTATCACTTTTAGGACTTACCCTAAGCATTTTTATAATTTTTATTTTACCTATTTATAAGGTAATAGAAGATCCAATTGAACATTGAAGGATGTTTAGGACAGTGTGCCATGATATTATATATGATGACATGTTGTTACTAAATACGTCTCCTAAGAGCATTGGTGGTATGGCATTGGAATGGTACTATGAACTGCCTCATCATTCTTTGAGGAATTTTGAAGATACAACAAAGTTTTTTGTTTAATAATTTAGAGCTTATATTGAGAAAAATGTGACTATGAAAGATGTTTATATGTTGAAGCAAGGAAAAGATGAATTCTTGGTTCATTGGAGAAATTTAGTTGGATTATTGAGATATACTTTACCTCCTCGAGATATGCTAGAGATATTTATTAGAAATTTAAAAGAGCAAATATCATATGAATTGGAAACAACAACTACTACCTCTTTCAACCAAGCAATATATTTGGAAATAATGGTAGAACAAGCCCTTATTGGAAGAGGTCAAATTAAGCCAAAAAAATAATAATATAGGGTAATAAAAACACAGTAGAAGAACAATCATGTAGTTGGTGATGGGGTAATGGATAGTAGACCTAGCAATAATTTTGCTAATACCTTATAAAATATGGTACTTAGCAAAACTCAAAAATCCCCACCAAGGAACTTCACAAGACTCAACCAATCTATATTGTTGGTCCTAAAATAACTTTTGGAAGCTCATATGATTGAGTTTTATCCCATAAGACAACCTGATAACATGGCTTATTGGTATAATCTTGGTCAACATTGTGAGTATCATAGAGTGGAGGGACATATGAAAAATTCATGAAAGATGCTGAAACATGTGGTTCAATACTTAATTAATGTAGGTCACCTTGTTATAGAGGGTTCTCAACCTAATCCTTCAACAAACAATCAACCTCCTACTCAACAAGCACTCATAACTAATCAAGACATGGGGATCTTCCAAGATCCCCTACCTCATAATGGGTAGCAAGTGGCTAACCAAGTATCATATCATAATGTACCACCTCCCTACAATAACATGGTTGGTATGATAGTAGTAACCACAAGGAAATAAACTTAGGCTCAACTGTCTCAATGATATCAGTAGGAGATAAGTTCTACATCCAATAAACCTTCAAAACCACCCTTAATTTTTAAGAGTACCCAAAAAATGAGCACAAGAGTATAAAACCCACCTATAGTGTTTAAACCACAACCTAGTCTCCTTCAACATTCAACAATAGTTAGCTAGTACCCGAACCAAGATTTCCCTCTTAAAAATTTTTCAAACGTCTATTCATAGGGAAGCCTTGCTAAAGTTTCTAAGCCAAAAATATGTTCCTCAAAAACCAAGGGGATGTGGCATAGGCTACGTACCCAATAAAAAATAGCCTTTACCTTTTGATGATGATGATCACCTCATTACTTATATTGAATATTTGGATCGTCAAATCTTGGAGTAGAGTGATGAGGATGAGGGACCGCCTTATCCCACTAACATTTTATTTTGCATTGTGATAACTTTTGTGCATTTTGAGTTAGTTGCTATCCCAAGGGAGTATGTTGAATGGGATAGTCTTTGTGACATGGATCATGAGGGTATCCTTTAAAATAGCTTCTTCTTTTATGGGTTAATCCCTTGTGTTGTGCATGTCGAGTCTTCTAGTTCTCAAGGGAATTTTAGTCCCATGTCTCTCAAGGACCTTGAGCAACTAGGATTGATCCTACCCTACCTCCTTATGAGGATGAGTCTCATATTCTCATTAAGGATACCATAGATGTTAAAATAGACTCTAAGGAAAGCCCTAGAATCCTTAAGTTAGGAAAAACCTTTCCCATGGATGAGCAAGAGCAATTGACCAATTTGTTAAAGGAATTTCATGATATTTTTTCTTGGTCATATATTGACATGCCAAGGCTTGATCTCTCCCTTGTTATGCATAATTTGATACTAAAACCTAGTTCTAAGCCTATTAAGTATAAACTTAGGAAGATGTATCCTAAGATTACCCTTTTAGTCAAGGAGGAGCTCCAAAAACTCCTTGACATCAATTTCTTAAAATATATTAACTATTATGATTAGATCTCCAACATTGTTCCTATCACTAAGAAGGTAGGAATAATTAAAATATGTATCGAATTTAGAGACATTAACTTATCATGTCCCAGGGATGATTTTCCTCTCCCAAAGATAAATATAATCATATATTTCACTACCAAATGTGGAATGCTTTATCTCATGGATGATTTTTTAGGATATAATCATATCATGGTTACCCTTGAGGATCAAGCCAAGACAAATTTCATTACTCCATGGGGTACCTTCTATTATAGAGTTATACCTTTCGACTTGAAGAATGATGGTACCATATATTAGAGGGATATGACTTAAATTTTTCATGACATCATGTATGATATTCTAGAGGACTATGAGGATTATATTCTAGGTCATTCCATACATCGAAAGGATCATGTTCATAATTTAAGATAAATTTTTGAAAGGCTTCAAAAGTTTAGAGTTCATCTTAATCCCTCCAAGTGTGTGTTTGGATTCACATCTAGAAAGTTTTTAGGTTTCATCATGTCTAGGCATTGATATGGACCCCACTAATATAGTGACTATTATTGACATGCCTCCTCCCCATAACCTAACTAAGTTGTGTAGCTTGCAATGTAAACTTCAA
This sequence comes from Wollemia nobilis, assembly GCA_028583015.1. Classification (NCBI taxonomy): domain Eukaryota; kingdom Viridiplantae; phylum Streptophyta; class Pinopsida; order Araucariales; family Araucariaceae; genus Wollemia; species Wollemia nobilis. The sequence goes on along the minus strand of JAQPPZ010000619.1, from coordinate 174,462 downwards.
TATACTCATTGGTTCATAGCTCAGTTAGCTGATAAGTGTTAACCCTTTCTCAAGATCCTTAAGAAAGATGTGTTATAATGGGATTTTGAGTATCAGTAGGATTTTGATGAACTCAAAAGGTATCTCACTTACCCACCCATTTTAGCTCCTCCTAGATTAGATAAGCGTTTTATGCTTTATATAGCATCCACAACTCATGCTTTGGGAGCCATGTTGGATCAACATGATGATAAAAACAAAGAGCAAGCCGTATACTATATAATTAGGACCTTGGTTAGCTATGAAACCTGGTACACCCCCTTAGAGAGGATTTGCATTATTGTAGTGTTTACATGTCAAAATTTAAGACACTACATGCATAGCCATAAGACATTGATTATTTCAAATTTTGATCCTTTACACCACTTAATGTCTAAGCCTCACCTTTTAGTTTGAGCCACTAAGTGTGTTTTAGCCCTTAGTGATTTCAACCTAACCTTCATAGATCAAAATGCTATCAAGGGTCAAGTGATTGTTGATCAGTTAGCTTCTACTCCCTTAGAGTCAGCCCATACCTTAGTCATCGAGTTTCTTGATGAGTGACTTAGTGTAGAAGCCAAAGATCCAAAGTCTTGGAATTTATTTTTTTATGGAACCTAATGCTTAAAGGGTGTTGGTGCTAGAATTATTCTAGTTACCCCACAAAAATAGCTCATCCCCCTTTCCTTCAGGTTTTATTTCTCTTAAAAAAATAATACTATAGAATAGGAAGCCTTCATCCTTGGTATTAGAGTATCAACAATGTTTATCAGACTTAGGATGATAAGCTCAAATCTTGCAAAGATATTATCACCAATATTGTGTTTACGTTTAATCGTGTAACTATAGAGTTTGTCCCTAGATTATTTAACCACCATATGGATGCCATAGCTACTACTGCATCCTTTTTTTTCTTTGATTTGGATAATGATCAAGCATTGATTATCATTAGACAACTGTAAGAGCCCACATCGCTTAGTTCTATTCTTTTTTCACTAGATGTTCTAACCATCAGAGCATCCCCATTTGAACCATGGTATAACAACATCTTTAATTTCCTTAAATATGGTGCAATTCTTGATGGTTTACATTGCAATATATGTAATATTTTGCACAAAAGAGTGTGTTGATTAATTATAATTGGCAACACTTTATATCAGTGTTCTTTTAAAGGCATCCTCTTATGATGCCTTAAATTTTATGAAGCCTAGCTAGCTCTTAGTGAGGCTCATGAAGGATCACATAGAGGCCATTTTAATGAATATTCCATTACCAATAAGCTCCTTTAGATGGGATATTATTGATCTTCCATGGAGAAATATGTTTGTGATCATGTTTGATGTTGTGACAAGTGTTAATGACATGTTAACCTTGTACATGCTCCTTCTCAAAACCTTTAGGTTATTTCTTCTGCTTGACCATTTTCCATGTGGGGTTAGACATTATAGGGAAGAATAACCCAATGTTGAATAATTTTCACAAGTTTATCATAATGGTGATAGAGTACTTCAATAAATGGGTCAAAAACATGCCCTTGGCCATGGTGACTAGAGCTCAAGTCTCCAATTTCATATTTAACTAAATCCTTTGTAGGTTCAGTATTCCTTCAGTGATTATTTGTAACAATGGAACTCCTTTCAATAATAAGTGTATCCATAAACTTTATTCTAAGTACAATATTTAGCATAGGTGGTCAAATCTATATTACCCCTAGGGTAGTAATCAAGCCAAAACATCCAACAAGTCCTTAGTTAATATCCCTAAAAGGTTTAGTAAGATCAATTGAGACTAGCATATCTAGATTTACCTTGCCTTGTGGGCCTATCATACCAATGTGTAAAATCCTACAAGTGCTTCTTTGTATATCTTATTCTATGGGATTCAAGAAATTTTTTATTTGATTTAGAGGTCCCTTTGTTGTGCATCTTGCTACAAGATACCTCAATCAATGATGAGTATCATTTTGATCATTTGAACCAATTAGAATTGTTGGATTAAAACCACATTCATGCCTTAAAACATCTTTGAGCCTATCAAAATAGGCTCAAGTTATCTTATTCCAAGATATTTCATAATCATTCTTTTGAGATTGAGGACATTGTCCTCAAGGAGAACCAAAACAACACCAATGCTCGATCAAATATTAAAGGCAAGTTCTAGCCCAATTGGCTAGGTCCCTTTGTCATAACATCCAATTTTTTCTTAGGGGACTATTGTTTAGCTTCTTTATATGGTAAAGATATTAAATAACCAATGAAAATAATGCATCTAAAAATATATTATGCATGATTTTGCATCTTCATTCTTCATCCTACATTTTGGTTTGCTCATACTGCATGATTGCCTTTCATATTTTGCATGGTTCTCATGATATTTTGTTCCACTTGCATTTTTTTTATCATATAATTACATTAGTACTTAATAATATTTGCATGACTGCTTGATCATATAGATTTTGGAGATTTCGTGAGGGTGGCAAGTGATGAAACCTAGTTAGGTTCTAGCTCACATGCATTGCACTCATACTAGGGCTATGATTCTTAGCGAATACCCAAACTATGGCCCATATTCATGCATTTCCATCATTGCATTTGCTTATGACTTTTTCTTATTTTTATCTTCTCTTATATTCCTTGACCTTGAAATTTTTCATCATTTCTAATTTCTCCAAGTTAGGGGATATAGTTTTTTATCTCTTGTATGTCCTTTGTTTTTTGAATTTTCTATACATTTTTTTCTCCAAGATAAATGATGTGCATTCCTTCTTCTATAGACTCATCTTATTTTTGCTCACACCTTTTTCTTCTTGATCTTTTGCCTGTTAAGGGGTCCTCATGGGATATGGTAGATGCCATATGAATATCATTTATGATGTTCATACGACCACTATCTCACACACACATCATCTTGGCTCTTGAAATGTTACTAAGGATGCACACAAACACTATCATTTATTTTGTTTCTATTTCTTCTATATTCTTATCACACACACACAATGCTCACATTGTTATGTTGTGTTTTACTTTGCTCATCCATCTATTGTACACACCACACCCCTATTAGGTAGTACTCACCTTGGAAAATCAATCAAATATTTCATCCCATATAGGATAGCTTCATAACCATTAGTGAGGCATAGCCTCCACTTAACCATTTACAAGCATAAATCCTAGCAGGTATCTCTTCATCTCCAATCTTCAAAAAGCACTATACCTATAGCGGGTATCTCTCCACACTTGACCATTTTTATGAGCATTACACCCTTACAGGATAGCTTCATGGCCATTAGCAAGGAGCAACCTCCATTCAATTATTTTCAAGAATATATCCCTCTAGGATTTTGTTCCACTCTTTATGTTTTGCTTGGTTTCTATTTGTTTTGTTACACTGATATTTTGTTGTCTAATTTGATTCAAAATCCATATTCCAAGCACTTTTTTTTATTGACCTTCTCCATCCTCTGCTTATTATTTTCCTTCTTATTTTCTTTATTTCTTTCCTCTTTTTTAATTTGTGCCTTGTCCATATGGGGCACAAATTCGCTCTACATTGAATTTGCAGTTTATTTTTATGGGGCACAATTTCGGCTAAAGCCATGTTTTTCTTTCTCTTTTTTCTTCTTTCTTTCTTCCATAATATTTGTATTTCATTTCCTTCACCCATTCATGAATTTCATTCATCAGTTAGCTTCATCACATCATAAATTACATTATTTTTTTCATTCATACATCCATCATTAAGTTATTTTCACTCATTCATGCATAATAAAACATAAAAGCACATAAAAATCAAAAACACATAAATAAACACATTTACATAATGCAACATGATATTACTCAAGAAAAAAAATATGTTATATGTGTCAGTTAGGTCGGTGTACTAGAATTCAAACCCAGCACACTTGACCCTTCCCATGATGCATGCCACACTCAAAATTGACATTTCACCCTAATCCTAGCCCTAGCTCTAGGATATCATCTCCTCTACTTCACCTATTAGAGGTGGTCCTAGTGGGGGTATGTTTATTGACCATAAAATGGGCTATGATCTAGACTGTCATAGATCCTATGTCTGAAAGGAGGATGGTGGAGGTAACCTCTACCCTGTTAGCACTACCTAGAAGTGGTAGAAGGCCTCCCTTTGTATAGATCCCTCTATCCTCTCCCTCACCCTCTATAGATCTACCTATAGTAGGTGGATCCCCTCACCCTATTGGTTTCCAATCATGAGACTCATCCCCTCTTCTCAAGCTCATTGTTACTCTTGGTCTAGCTGACTTACCTCTCCCTTGAGGCAATATAAATTAGCCCTAGTCACATCCCACTCTATGAGTTTTTTGCATAAGGTACTTCATAACCCCTCAAGCTTCTTGGACCTATCCTCTTAGAGCAGGTATATATCCTTTTGCATGATTGTTATCCATGCCTATATTACCTTTATATCCCTCATTTGATATCCCTGGTCCATGGTCCTACTCAATCCTAATAACATGGTAGTGCATGCCTCTTTTATTGTAATTCTCAACCCAAATTTGACCATCATGGGGGTATCTCTAGCTACTTCTCCCTCCTTGGTCCTAGAAGTGATGGTAGCCACTACCACCATATCCACCCAGAACTACACCCATGTCTATTATGGGGTATATTGGACCTACTTCTACTACTATATGGAGCATTGGGTCATCGCTCAAAGTGCCAGTTGCACCACTATCCCAAAACCTAACACCTCTACACTAGTACTAGTGGAGATATCCTTGAGGGTATAATGCTTTTATACCATCTCCTATACTTGAGGGCCACCCCAATGTTTTCCATCCTTGGTTATACATATAATGGTTCATATAGGTCCTTATCCACCCATCTCCCCATGTTAGGGTCCCCTATAAGTCCTGATGGATCCCTCTACACCCTCGTATACTAGTAGTCTCCTAGGTTTAGTATCTCTTGAAATATATCAAATTGATATTGGATTCAATTGAATCGAAAGAGTTCTAGCTCCTCCTTCTTCATAAAGACCCATCTAATCCTCTTAACCCTCACTAGAAGTAGATCCTCCACATCCTCCATATCACCAGGGTGTAGGTGCCATAATTTCTATATGATCATGTGATCTCACAGCTCATTTATCACTCGCCTCCCTAGTGGTTAAATCTTGGTATACGTCCTCTAGACTCACTCGGAGCTCCTAGATCACCTCTATGCTACTAGTCACTCTAGGTTGGGTGATGGCCCTGGTAGTGCATATGGTCTCTTGATTTCTATATGCTCCCAAACCACACTTGGAGCAAGGTTGTAGATACCAACCTTGTATGTTTTTTGTACATGATATTGTACAATGTCCTATAGAAATGGATCAACACATATGGACCCCATATGAACCACATCTACTAGTTCTACATGTCTTCAAATACTCTTGCTAGAACCCATGGTATATTTCACCTACTAGTATTGTACACCAATAATCTTGGCCACCCCATAAAGCATGATTATTAGAGCATCGACACCATAGCACCTCACCAACTAATCGATAGGGATCTGACTCTGTCAAATCTGGTCGATCCAATTAATGAATAATATCTACAATGTAGCCTACTATCATCATGCCCTATAAACCATACTTCTATTGATGAGGATGTGTGGAATGCATCAATTATCCTCCTATGTGACCCTTGTCTCCTCTATTAGTAATTGAAAGGTTGATGACTTCAGAGACCATCTCTCTACCAATGATGTTAGTATCACTCTTTTTGCCTCCACTCGAGGCATCTCTACTAGATGTAGTAGCCCCATCACCCCTATGGTATCCCTCTCTTCTTGTTATATCCCCCATATATCCTCCTCCAAGGAGCTCAATCACCCCTCCCTACTCTCTAGTATGTCATGCTACAACCAAAAACATAATAAAATTCTAATTAGTACAACATAAAAAGACATATATTAAAAAATAGCAAAACATAAATTAATCTAACTTCTAAGCTTGCTTGTATTGTCTCTCTTTTTATCTTCCTCTAATTTTTCTTTGTTTTTTTTTGTCTCTTATTTTATTTTCTCTTCTCTCTGCTGAAATCATACCCAATTCTCTTTGGGTACTATTTCGTCCCCTCCTTTCTTCTATCATATTTGCACCACATGCTCATGAAGCATGAATTCATGAAGTCACACCCTATAATTTTAGGACCTGAATTTTGTCACTGTAGTGATCCAACCAAAATCACGGTTGGCCCCTAAAATCATGTTGGGGTTGCATGTGGCAAATTCCTCTAAAAATACAATAAATGCTTAAAACATGCTAAAAACCTAATCTAGCCTAGTCTAGAGGAAGGATTTTAGTTCTTACCCATGCTTTCTCTGTTGTTGCATCAGGATCACCCCTCGCAATGGTTGAATAGTGTGCAAGAAGCACCATTTATATTTTTCTCTAGAGCTCATTTTCTTATTCTCGCATGGTGTCCCTCCTTTTTTACCCCTATATTTTCTTTCTCTTATTTGCATTTTTGTTTATTTTCTCTTGGTTTGCTGCTCTTTTTTCTTCTGCATCATCATTTTTTGAGTTTTCTCAAGGATTTTTCATCCCTTCCAAAACTCAATGGGGCACCCCAACCTAAGAGATATTAAAGACTCTAATGCCTTGTTTTGCATGTAAAATTTCAAAGTGTTTGGTATGACATTGTTTTTGCACCACCTTTTTATTCTAAACTAGCCACCCTTTTTATGTTCATCATTCTTCATCCATAGGTATCTACATATTTATTTGATGTATTTACTAGGCCATAAATGCATCAAAGAGGGGATAAAATGTAGACATGGAAAATTGACCCACCTAAGTGAGTAATTTTTCCTAGAACCTCAGAAAAACCCTTAAACTTGTCAAAATACAAGTTTAGGCCTCTCTTCCCCTCCTTGTTTTTATTTTACCTAGTTTTTCTAAAATTGCAATCGCCTAGTAGGGGGAATGATTTTGGAAAGTTAGTTTTTTCTCTTCGAAAACCCAACTTTTGAGTTGACCTCGAGGATGTCAACCCAGTTTTTTCTCTTCGAAAACCCAACTTTTGAGTTGACCTCTAGGATGTCAACCCTCCCTTAGGTTTACTTTTTTGTCTTTGCACCCTTTTGCCCTTCAAACCTCTTATAAATAGAGGGTTTGGATCCTCATTTTCCCTATAATTTCTAAGAAGTGATCCTAGAAGTAACTTTTGCTAGAAGTGCGAAGTGATTTTTACCTTAGATGAATTCTCCTAACAAGATCAAGTGTTATTTTGTTGCTCTACTTTCATTTATCATTCTTAGTGGAAAATTTTTGGAGCCTTGAGGAGGAGTCTACTATTTTGTGGAGATCTTCATCCTTTTTATTGTTCTTCCACTGCTACCAGGTTTATTTTTACATTTTAGTATTCCTAGATTATTAATTGTACATTTTGCATTATTAAATTGCTCTTGCACTTCTGCCATAAAATCATTCCCCGTCCATATAGGATGTAATATCGGTAGATATGAAGTCACAGTCACCCCCTATGGGGCATGATTTCAGATTTTCCTAGTTTAGGGGTAAAATTTCTCTCTTAAACCCTTAATATGTGTTTGCATGCTTCATCTAGGTCATAATACCATTGTTTACATTTTGTTTTTCGTATTATTTCATTTCATTGCATCTTTGCTTGTTTTTTCATGTAAATGTCAAAAATTACCTTTGTTTTTTAATGGTTAACTAAAATTACCAAGGGGACTTAACTATTGTGCCTCCAATATTAGTCACATAGTGGTCTAAGCAAGTCCCAAAACATTGATCAAATTTTCTAGGTTTTTGTGAAGTTGTTTTGTAGGATTCAAAGCCATTAGATATATTTGGATGCAAGTTAAAAGCTAAGGTCAAACACTAGATCAAAAAAGTTTCCTAGATTAATTCCTTAGGTTTTTTATTGTTTGCAATATGCCCATTTTTGTTCCAAACCTAGATCATAAATAAAAGAAAAATATTTTGTTCTCATTTCTAGGCATTTGAAAGAGAAAAAACATATAGTTTGCATTCTAAGGTTAACTCTATTTGTGAATTCTCTTAAACACGTACTAAAAAGAAAAGATTTATATTATTTTAAGTTAGGCTTTAGTCATCATTGAAAATCAAGAAGCATCCTAGGGTTAGTATTTGTTTACTTGCATCATTGTTTGTATTGCATTGTTCTTTTATTTTTCATAGCTTAGATTTTAGAAAATCCAAACATAGGTATTTATTAAATTTACACAATAAACATTCTATCCCTAGTCTTGGAGTGAGTCCTTAAACCATTCTTGGTGAACCCTTCAATCCCCAAGCCCCCAAGTGTATAGAATATAATACACACCCACAGTCACCACAACTCTCGATGGATCCAGTCAAGAATCATATGCAATAGGGCAAGTTTCCCCCTCTACAATATATATTGTAGAGGCATTCAAGGAATCATGAAATAAATAAAAAAATAAAAAGAATTTCAAAGGATAAAAAATGAGGCAATAGGTGATTTGATGATAACTTGAGTAAGTACATCAACTTATTGAATACTTTAATTATGAAATATACTTATTTATTGTTATTTAATTATTTAAATAGGACACATTATGTCTAATGTTTAGAATTGTGAATTATATTCTACATCTTGTTCTACATCTCATATAAGATGATGTCCTTCTAACATGTAATATTTAGAGAAACAAAACCCTTGATAAACCTTTGTTTGATGATTATCCTTATATTATTATAGCTAATAATTTCATATATTAACCAAAGTATTGATCGTGCATTTATTAAGGAATATATTAATTTCAACATGTGATTATAAGAGACCAAAACCTTACTTTCATGAATTATTTGATAAAATGTCTCAACAAAATTCTTTTACTATGATTCATTTAGTGAAATGCTTTAATAAAAATATGTATGTAAATTATAGAATCTAAATACTGTCTATTTTAATATTTTATTATAGTTTTAAATGGCAAATTTATTGATAAGATTCTATTATGAAAACCTATATTGTATAAAATTTAATGTACACATGGTCAAGCATGTTAAATCTAGTCAACCTATTGGATGGCATTAAGTTTCATGTATTCAATATTTCACTTTTATAGATGAACTTGACATGATTCAAATATATTCTAGTAATTGCTTCTAGAATGGTAGCTTGCTTGATTATTTCAAACTATACTATATTAGTGCTACCAATTGCCATGATTTTATAAAAAGGTTTAAGGTACCCTATTATTATCTTTGGGTGGTTGTGTTTTCAATTAATAATAGATATTGAGGAAAATATCTTATCTCATGATTGAGTGTGTATTTTTGAATGGTAAGAACCAATGTATCCTTATTAGAAAGATGTATTAAATTTATTATATATATATCAAGAGTATGATTGATTTACTTTTCTTGCTTTCTAAAATGGGGTATGATCCTCATAGTTACGAAGATAGTAGTTGAAGATTATGTTGAGAAGCAACACACCCCCACTAATAAAAATGAAATTTCATCCTTTGAAAATATTTAACTTTCATTTTGTCGTAGGGACCCTCTTGATGTTTTTCAGGTTTTTATTCCAAATTTTTCTTGCCTCCTTTTTTTTCAAGTTTTGCATATACCAAAGTACTTAAGTAGGTTTGCATATGGCTTTGATTTCAATTTAGAATTCATTTTTAAAATGTTAGAGTCATTATGAGTAAAGAAGATCTTTCACTAATATGTAAAAAAAAAAAAAATGCAGAGTATAGATGAACAAAATCATTGGAGTCAACCTACATTTTTTGAAGAATTGGCAAAGTGGAAGTCTTGAGGAAAACGTCGCGATTTTGCGATAATTTTTGTTTTTGGAAACATCGCGATATCGCGACATTTTCCATTTTCGAAAACATTGCGATATCGTGACATATTTTGGTAGAAAGAGCCAAGTAACAAAAACATCGCGATATCGCGACAGGTTTTGATTGAAGGCAAGTCTTGAGGAAAACATCGCGATATCGCGACAGGTTTTGAAAAAGAAAGTGCAAGTGATGAACACGTCATGATTTTGCGACAGATTTGGATCATAAGCGCCAAGTGGAGAAGACGTCATGATTTTGTGACACGTCATGATTTCGTGACACATTTTAAGAACAGGTCGTGATTTTGCGACATGTTGCAAAATCGCGACATGTCACGGTTTTGTGGCAAAAGGGGCAAAAGAAACCTAAGTGCAGAACAGGTCATGATTTCATGACATGTCATGAAATCATGACATGTCACGGTTTCACGACAAAAGGGGGCAAAAGAAACCTAAGTGCAGAATAGGTCATGATTTTGCGACATGTCACGAAATCATGACATGTTGCGGTTTCGTAGAAAAAGGGGCAAAAGAAACCTAAGTGCAGAACAGGTCGCAATTTCGTGAAATGTCACGAAATCGCTACATGTCGTGGTTTCATGGAAAAAGGGGCAAGAGAAGCCAAAGTGTAGAACAGGTCGTGATTTTGTGACATGTCACGAAATTGCGACATGTCACGGTTTCGTGGCAAAAGGGGCAAGAGAAGCCAAAGTGCAGAACAGGTCACGATTTCGTGACATGTCGCAAAATCACGACATGTCACAATTTCACGACAAAAGGGGGCAAAAGAAACCTAAGTGTAGAACAAGTCATGATTTTGTGACATGTCACGAAATCATGACATGTCATGGTTTCGCGGCAAAAGGGGCAAAAGAAACCTAAGTGCAGAATAGGTCGCGATTTCGTAACATGTCGCGAAATCACGACATGTCACAGTTTCACGGCAAAGAGGCTGAAAACGATGTGAAGCAAAGAGGATGTCACAATTTCGTGACATGTCGTGAAATCGTGACATGTTGCAGTTTCACAACAAAAGGCTGAAAAGGAAGCTAAGGGAAGAGAACATCGTGGTTTTGCGGCAAAATTTCGAAAAGGAAGCTAAGTGCAGAGAACGTCGCAATTTTGTGACATGTCGTAATTTCATGACATGTCACGGTTTTGCGGCAATGAAGTAGAGACAAAGGCAAGATGAAGGGAAACGTCATGATTTCACGACATGTCACGATTTTGCGACATGTCACGGTTTCATGACAAAGAGGCCAAAATGAAAAGCAGCTTGAGGAACGTCGTGATTATCGTGACACGTGTCAAAAAAATCAAGCCGACATATAATGAGCATTAGGGTTTTAATTTAATAATATTAAAATGCTAATCCTGGTTTTGTCTTTTGCAGAAAACCATCTGGCAGTTGCATACTAGCGGAAGTAATGGCGAAAAATACAAAATAAGCACAGATCAAGTGAAGGCCGTCAGATGGAAATGTGAGATGCCAGGAATTCTGGTCCATCCAGATTTTATGGATCTGACCGCAAAGAGACTTTATGGTGACTAAGCAGCTACCCATTTAATGGAATATGTCGACAATTGACCAGAAAATGAAAATATCTACACACAGTTACCGAAATTTGCCGATGGATGCATTTAATAGGAGAATTTATGGTGAAAGTAATGGCGTGCAAAGAATTTTAACTCAGAAGCTACTCTACAAAGATAAAATGTCAAAGAAATCAGTGAGTCATTCTGAATTTCTCTAAGGAATTAATGAGACGCTCCTGGCAGATGCACCAAAAAACGAAGATATTTACTTGTAGTTACAAATGGATGAGAATAATATCAGATCATGCTTTCTCCATTTATGGCAAGTAACTGCACTAAGATTTGTAGAGTGGGTAGGTTTTATCAAAACTCTATTTTTAAAGGGCTTATATTGTAAAACCTGGATAGTAGAGTTTAAGGTGATAAGATTTAGGGTTTTGAAAGAAGATATTTTTGAAAAGATCAAGGTTTGTCCTGAGTCTATATATACTTCTTCCGGATGTAAATTTTGGAGGCGAAAACTTAGAATAAAAAGCTATTGGAGCAATTTCCTACAAATCTTGTTTGAATGCTTTGTTCTGGACCTGGAGTTGGTGTAGTTTCATTTTCTGTGATAGCATGGCCAGGAGCCTAATCTCTTTCACACTGCGATAAGTTCATCTTCTTTTGTTTTCATTTCATTAAGGTTTATTTAATTTATGTTGTATATCTGCATTATCAAATATTGGGTATGCTACTAGGCTTCATTCTTTTTATTGTATGCTAGGGAAAATTATAGATTTAAGGTTCAGGCCTGTTCTAATTGCTTTGTCCTCACTATGCGAGCTAGGCTGCTGGTGAGAGATACCAATTTCAACCGACTTCCCTTTTGTTTATGATTTTCTATTAGATCTGTTTCATCTCTGTCTTATGCTCTTAGTGGAAAGTGATCTTAGAAAGCTGGACACTTTCCTCTTTGATTTGTTCTATTGTGAAGCTAACTAGTATAACTAAAATTGGTAGTTTTGGTTTTGCAGCTAAATTAGGTAAACTTCTCTTTCTGCCCTACTCTACTCTCTCTGTTCCACCGATTAAATGATCCATTTTTATTTTCTTTAGAATTTGTCTTTTATTTAAAACCGCTAAAACATAAAGAGCTAGATCAAAGAACCGATTGTAAATTCGAGTGTCCACAAAGATAACCAATTCCAACAACATTACCGAACAAGTCCAGAACCTGTTGTAAGGTAACAGACAATCCACTTGAAACTATTCTAGAAGTGTAAAAGAGTGAATAGACATTCGACCCAACTCTGTAACTCACACCTTGGATATCTAGCAAGATCCTAAAGTGAGTGGAATTTATCCCTTATAAGTGTTATCGGGTTTTCATGCTCATTCTTCACAGGGTGTGTATAAAAGTCAAACCAACATTTAAAATTGGTGCTAGAAGGAGGGCCGAACTTGTGTTCTTAGTGCGCTTGAGTTGAGAAATATGATTGTATGTGGTATTTAACAAATACTATATTTTATCCAGAGTCTGGTAGCCTTTTTCCCTCCTCAACATTTTAAAACTTGTTTGTTTGAGTTTTTGCCTAAATAGTGGAACTCAACACCAACATTTAAAATTGGCGCTAGAAGGAGGGCCATTGAACTTCGTTCAGTATTGTAAGTTGTCTGTGCAGAGTCTGGTGTTTTATCTTTTGAATCCTTTTCCCTCCTCTTTAGCTCTTTTTAATCTTGTTTGTTTGATTTTTTGCCTAAACCACAAAACTCATAACCAACATTTAAAATTGGCGCTAGAAGGAGGGCTGAACTTACGTTCTTAGTGTGCTTGGGTTGAGAAATATGATTGTATGTGGTATTTAACAAATACTATGTTTTATCTAGAGTCTGGTAGCCTTTTTCCCTCCTCCTCAGCCTTTTAAAGCTTGTTTGTTTGAGTTTTTGCCTAAACAGCGAAACTCAACACCAACATTTAAAATTGGCGCTAGGAGGGCCTAAAGTTCAGTAGTTTGTTAAGGATTGTAAGGTTGTAAGTGCTGGTGAAAAAGCTAGATTCTAATTATAGAGTAACAAGGTCCCACTCTAGAGCTGGAGAGCTCCTTGTGCTTGAGTTAGAAACCCCCAAAAGAAGCAGCCTTAGAAGGGCCAAGTCCTTGTCTAAAATAGTTTTATCACCACTTGTAGTTACTCTAACTACAACTGAAAGTATCATCATCAATCAAATAGTAATGGCAAACTAGTTGGGTTCCACTGCCTTAAATATCCTAGGTGCATCCCATGACCTACCCAAAAATCCTGAGAGATATCTTCCCAGATACAAGCATGATGGAACTAGGACAGCAGAGGAACACCTAGTAGCATTCAAGAATGCTCTAAAATTGTTAAATGTACAACATGAAGATGTGGCTTGTAGATTGTTCCCGTTCACTCTCCAGGAGGGAGCTTACGACTGGTTTCTAAATCTCACTAACGATTCTATTACCAGTTGGAATGACTTGGAAAAGGTTTTTGTATCGCAGTTTGGTGAAGTGATAGATCCTAGTGTATTATATCAGCAATTTTCCGGTATTAAAAGAGAAATAAATGAATCTATTAGATCTTACAATGTCAGATTTCAGAATGCTTATGATAGACTGACTGGTTATTATGTGCCAAATGCAGACCTGGCATTAGAAATTTTTAGGATTTCTCTAGATCCAATGACTTCTATTTTCTTGAAAAGAGATGCCTCTATTATCAATCTAACAGAGGCTTATAAAGAAGCTTTGGTTCTGGAAAGACAACTGGGACCTCAACCTCTGAATGCTCATCAAACTCCTTTTGTGACATAGGCTGCCCCTATTTTCAATCATGTACCACATCAGATGATGTTGCTAGTACATCAAACTCCACCATCAGGAAATCCATTGGCTGTAACACCTGCTAAAAATGTATAGAATCCAGATAAAGAATCTGATAACATAAGAGTTGAGGAAGTTTCAAGGGTGGTCCAAAAGTTTGCAAATGACTTTTTGACTTTCAAAATGCAAGTGTCCACCGGCAAAAACCCAAACAGATTTCCTTATCAACAAAACAGATTCACTCAGCCCCCATACGAACCTAATAAAGATTATAAAGGTAAAGGGCATGATGTAAATATTTGTGACTTGGCTTTGCCTAACTAGTGTAGGATACATGCCACTTCTCAGCATGGGGAATTGGATTGCTTGGAGTTCTATAATGCCTTTGAAGCTCTATCTGGTGAGTTGGTTTCTCCTGAACATCAAAGAACTACAAATGCTCCAAGTTCATCCAAACATAGTGCAGCTATGGTGTTAGATTCTTTCACTTTCCCAGAAGAATCATAGAATGTTATGGAGCTACCCATGGACGAAGTGCAAGCCTTTCAACAGTACAGGAGGGACAACTACAACCTCAAAAACAAAAATCTAGAGCACAACACGACATCTACCCCTCCGTACAACTCCCACAGTGTTCCTCTAGATCCATCTTCAAGCAATAATCCATCCCCACCCAAGGGAGGAAATTTGAGAGGACCAGATGCGTTTGTCCCTCCACTCAATAAGGGATATAATATAGTGGAGGACATGAAGAAGATCAAAGCTAATATCACTCTCCATGAGTTAGCCCAAATTTTTGAACAAAGAGATAACCTGATCAAAACATATTCTGAACCTACTACCAAACCTTTGGAAAAGGGAAAGAAGATGGCAAATGCAAATGTGGCCATGTATAAAGAGAAGACTAAAGTTCCACCTTTTCTACTGACTGTCCAAATATTTGGGAAAAATTTACACAACTGTCTGGTAGATTCAGGTGCTTCAGCCAATGTCATGCCTCTAGCCATCTATCAGTAGTTGGGTTTGACCCCCATGAACTCCGAGATGAGAGTCATCCAATTGGATAAGTCTGAGGTTAAAGTGGTAGGTGAACTTTAGAATATACACATCCAGCTAGCATCTGATCCGAGAGCGCAACATAGAATTGATATTCAGGTGGTGGATATTCTTGTAGGATACAAAATTCTTCTGAGCAGGGATTGGTCAAAATCCTTGAATGGGTATTTGGCTACTAATGTTTTGCATATATGGTTACCCTGGAATGGTTTTGCAAATCAATTAAGAATCAACAAAGAACCAAGATATAAACTCATGATCACAGAGTATAATGCCAAGAATGAGACTGCTAATCTTGCTGAGGGTTGTTATATCAAGGTTTATAATTTGACAACTACTCAAAGGGAGAAACCGGTTAAAGCTCACCAAGATCACGATAATGAAGTTGGAATGCTTCATATTGATGGAACTAAATTTAAGCAAGGTTCTGGTACAGGGGCTGTTCTTAAAGGACCAAAAAATCAAACCGGTTTTATGTCTTATCACTTGTAGTTTCCCTGCACGAATAATTTTGCAGAATATGAAGCATTAATGCAAGGATTAAAATTTGCTTTACATTACTTTGATCATGCAGATACGAAAGCTCGTGTGTTGGACTTGGTTGATTTGCAGGGTGGACGACTTCAAGCCGTAGAGCATTTTAGTCGACACCTAGAGACAGTCAAGTGCTGGCTTGACGAGAGGGCCAATTCAAAGGCCTTCAATCGTGCAGACTTGGTGTTTCTATGGGACAAATCCCATGAAAAGAAGCGTAAAAACACCAAGCTGCAACCTTTATGGACAGGGTCATACCAGATTGTCGAGATCCTAGGTAATAATGCATTTCTTCTACAGGACCTGGAGGGTAATTTTCTGAACCTTCCTATTAATGGTCAATATCTAAAGCATTATTTCTCAGCTGTTCCATCCAACACATCGTTTGAATAAATCACAAAGACATTGTAACATGTGTATATATTGTAAATAAGCTTTGAAGTAGTTTGTTTTTTTTTTTTTTTGTTTTTTTTTTTAAAGTTCTGTGTTTTATCCTTTGGGATCTGTACAAAGTAGTTTTATTTTATTTTATTTTGTTTATCCTTTGGGGTCTGTACAAAGTAGTTTGTTTTTATTTTATTTTGTTTGATTTTAAAGTTCTGTGTTTTATCCTTTGGGATCTGTACAAAGTAGTTTTATTTTATTTTATTTTGTTTATCCTTTGGGGTCTGTACAAATTTCTTTTAGCTTTTAAAATTCTATTTTTTTTTAAGTTTTGTCTAGGTAGTAAAGAAAGAATTAGCATTTAAAAATTGTTTTTATTCTGAGTTCAAAATCCTGTGTTCATTTTGTTTTATTCTAATTAAGAGATATTCTGCTTAAACTAAATAGTAGAACTATTTTGTTATTCAGAACAACAATAGAAAGATAATTGGATTTTGTGTCTTTCTTGCCATAATTATTTTAATTATAAAGAAACTGCTATACTGTTTGGTTGGAGAAACTCCTAGGGAATCCAAGAAAAGTTGGTCGTAAGAGGGGACTTTGATTCGTGAAATTATTTGAGTATCCATAGAGGCTATCAGTACCCAGGCTGAAGCAGTTTCCAGATCGATGAAGGATAAAAAAAAAATTGTTTTTAGCAAGGCTTTCCAGATTTCGGTATATTTCAAAAGAGAGAGAGAGAGAGAAGGTGAAAGTTGAGAAAGGCAGCATAAAACTGACACTCTTTTATTTCCCACACAAAAAAAAAAAGGATAAAAAGTTATGTGATGAAAGAGATAGCCAAGGCTTCAAAAGATGTTTTCTTTTACTAAGTTCTAGATACCACCTCACAGTTGTGGATCAGGGTCATGAAAATCTAAAGAGTAACTCTGTTAGGGCTGTAAAATTCTAAACTAGTAAACAGAGCCCTACTCGGTTTCCCCTTTCACAATCTAGAAAAGCTGATCAATCCATAGTACAACATTCGAAGGCCCAGTCATTCTTGAAGAAAGTTTTATATGCTTATAATTGCACATCAGAAATCTTCCTTAAGTGATTCAACCTAGTATGTCCTTGGGAAATTTTAACAACTATCAGGTAGTAGTTAAATTATTTTGAAGAATATTTGTTGCAAGGCATGGTATATGGTCTATATTGTTTTGAAACTAGAGTCCTAGATTCTAAAATAGTGCTACTATTTTACCCGTAGATATCACCATTCGTTGAGAAGCAACACAACCCCACTAAAAAAAATGAAATTTCATCCTTTGAAAATATTTAGCTTTCATTTTGCCGTAGGGACCCTCTTGATGTTTTTCAGGTTTTTATTCCAAATTTTGCTTGCCTCCTTCTTTTTCAAGTTTTGCATATACCAAAGTACTTAAGTAGGCTTGCATATGGCTTTGATTTCAATTTAGAATTCATTTTTAAAATGTTAGAGTCATTCATTTTTAAAATGACATGTCGCGAAATCACGACATGTCGTGGTTTTGCAGAAAAAGGGGCAAGAGAAGCCAAAGTGCAGAACGAGTCACAATTTCGTGACATGTCGTGAAATCATGACATGTCATGGTTTCGCGGAAAAATGGGGCAAAAGAAACCTAAGTGTAGAATAGGTCACAGATTTGTGACATGTCACGAAATCGTGACATGTCACGGTTTCGTGGAAAAAGGGGCAAAAGAAACCTAAGTGCAGAACAGGTCGCGATTTCGCGACATGTCACGAAATCATGACATGTCATGGTTTCACGGCAAAGAGGCCAAAAATGGTGTGAAGCAAAGAGGATGTCATGATTTCGCGACATGTCACGAAATCGCGACATGTCACAATTTCACGGCAAAAGGCCAAAAAGCAAGCTAAGGGCAGAGAACGTCGTGATTACGTGACATGTCGCGAAATCGTGATATGTCGCGATTTCACAGCAAAAGTTCGAAAAGGAAGCTAAGTGCAGAGAACGTCGCAATTCATGACATGTCACGGTTTCACGGTGAGGAAGTAGAGATAGAGGCAAGATGAAGGGAAACGTCACGATTTCGCGACATGTCGCGGTTTCACGACAAAGAGGCCAAAATGAAAAGCAACTTGAGGAACGTCACGATTATCGCAACACGTGTCAAAAAAATCAAGCCGACATATAATGAGCATTAGGGTTTTAATTTAATAATATTAAAATGCTAATCCTGGTTTTGTCTTTTGCAGAAAGCCATCTCGTAGTTGCATACTAGCGGAAGTAATGGCAGAAAAGACAAAATAAGCATGGATCAAGCGAAGGCCATCAGATGGAAATGTGAGATGCCAGGAATTTTGGTCCATCTAGATTTTATGGATCTGACCACAAAGAGACTTTACGGTGACTAAGCAGCTGCCCATTTAATGGAATATGTCAGCAATTGATCAGAAAATGAAAAAATCTACACACAGTTACTAAAATTTGTCGATGGACACATTTAACAAGAGAATTTATGGTCAAAGTAATGGCGTGCAGAGAATTTTAACTCAGAAGCGGATCTGCGAAGATAAAATGTTAGAGAAATCAGTGACTCATTCCAAATTTCTTTGAGGAATTAATGAGACGCTCCCGGCAGATGCACCAAAAAACAAAGATATTTACTTGCAGTTACAGATGGATGAGAATAATATCAGATCATGCTTTCTCCATTTATGGCAAGTAACTGCACTAAGATTTGCAGAGTGGTTAGGTTTTATCAAAACTCTATTTTTAAAGGGCTTATATTGTAAAACCTGGGTAGTAGAGTTTAAGGTGATAAGATTTACGGTTTTGGAAGAAGATATTTTTGAAAATATCAGGGTTTGTCCTGAATCTATATATACTTCTTTCGGATGTAAATTTTGGAGGTGAAAACTTAGAATAAAAAGCTATTGGAGCAATTTCCTACAAATCTTGTTTGAATGCTTTGTTCTGGACCTGGATTTGGCGTAGTTTCATTTTCTATGATAGCATGGCCAGGAGCCTAATCTCTTTCAGACTGCGATAAGTTCATCTTCTTTTATTTTCATTTCATTAAGGTTTATTTAATTTATGTTGTAGATCTGTGTTATCAAATATTGGGTATGCTACTAGGCTTCATTCTTTTTATTGTATGCTAGGGAAAATTATAGATTTAAGGTTCAGGCCTATTCTAACTGCTCTGTCCTCACTATGCGAGCTAGGCTACTGGTGAGAGATACCAATTTCAACCGAATTCTCTTCTATTTATGATTTTTTGTTAGATTTGTTTCATCTCTGTCTTATGCTCTTAGTGGAAAGTGATCTTAGAAAGCTGGACACTTTTCTCTTTGATTTGTTCTATTGTGAAGCTAACTAGTATAACTAAAATTGGTAGTTTTGGTTTTGCAGCTAAATTAGGTAAACTTCTCTTTCTGCCCTACTCTACTCTCTCTTGTTCCACCGATTGAATGATCCATTTTTATTTTTTTTAGAATTTGTCTTTTATTTAAAACTGCTAAAACATAAAGAGCTAGATCAAAGAACTGATTGTAAATCTGAGCGTCCACAAAGATAACCAATTCCAACAAAATTATTGAACAAGTCCAAAACCCGTTGTAAGGTAATAGACAGTCCACTTGAAACTATTCCAGAAGTGAAAAAGAGTGAATAGAAATTTGACCCAACTCTGTAACTCACACCTTGGATATTCAGCAAGATCCTAAAGTGAGTAGGATTTATCCCTTATAAGTGTTATCGGGTTTTCATGCTCATTCTTCACAGGGTGTGTATAAAAGTCAAACCAACAGATTAATAAGTAGTTTTGGATTTTGAATCCTTGATGTAAGAAACTATGATGCTTGTATTATAATTAAATATAGTATTCTATATAATATTTTTATTTTGTCTTACCTTTGTAATATTTTGTATTAGTCCTTAATTCTTTAGAGTTGACAAAGCAACCTAAAATTTATGTCTTGGATGGATAGCAAGGATAAGTAGTAAAAACTCTAGATATTTACCGAACTGTATAAGACAATTGAATGGGGAAACCTTATTGTTGATGAACCTATTAATTCTAAACTTATTGTTCTTTTCCTTAAGATGATAAATACTGAATGTTATACTAATTTGATAATGAATTTAAAGTATTAAAATATATATAAATCCAAGCTAGGTTAAATACCCTAAATTCAGGAGTAAAACACAAGTATAGGACCTATATCTCTATGATAATATAGTGTGTGTTGATATTAAATAATGTATTTCACTTAAATAAAATTATAAATATTGATCAGTGAGTGTCAATGGATGATTTAAGAACTATCTATTATTAATTAAAAAGTCTGAAGTATTTTTACCATAGTTGTGAAAATTTGCAAAAAATCTCAATTTTTGTCAATTCTTGCCCTCGCCAATAAAACCTTGTTTTTTTGCCAAAAAATCTATTGTGGAAGCATGGGTAGAGGAAACAACAAAAAAAGCTAATAATTTTCATTTTGCATCATTTTTCTTGTTCCAAACTTGATAGGGAGGTTTGCAATTTGAAATAATTTGACATTTGTTTCAAAAAAAAATAATTTTTTGCCAATTTTTTACCTGTTTTCTTGTCAATTCCCTTTTTTTTTATTCTTTTGCCTTGCCTATTTTTTGTCGATTCAAGTTTTCTCAACTATGATTTATAATTGAATTAAAATATGATCTCCATAAAAAATAATATTAATAAGCTTATTTTTATCCAATCATGTAACTCTTTTGGGACATGGATTTATGCTTTAAAATACCCAAAAATATATATTTTTTATTCTAACCCCACTATTAGGGCATAATTTTGTGTCCAATATTATGTTTTGATCCATTAAATAAGTGTTGAAAATATTAGAGGGAGAACAACAATTTTAGAAGAGAATTTTTCATAGACAGAGTTACCAACAACTTTGTGGAAAATTCTCTAGAGGTCCTCAAAAATACAAAATAAAATATTCACTAAAATAGTAATTTTTATTTTTTAAAATTTCATAGCCAAAATGCATCTCTAGTTATGTTGATACATTATTATAATATAAGAAACAAAAGTACAAGCTATATGTATGTAATTTTAATTAAATACACTTTGCAACTCATGGAAGGTGAATCACCACATTTTCATATGATAGATTTTCAATACACCAAAGATATTGTATAAAGAGAGATGAAATACAAAATGGAAAGATATAAGTAATGGATGCAATGTGATAGCCTCACACATCTTCTTAGAAATTGCTTGTATTATACTTTATTTTTTGAGTAATAAATCATTATGTTATTTTGCTTATAAATTTTTGTGTTCCAATTTGTTATACTATATTATTTCTAAATAGAACTCTTTCATGATATTTCCACTTGAAATTCTAAGAATTTGAATTTGTTAAAATTTAGAGTTTTGGCTTAGTGGTATCAAAGTGGTTTTTATTTTGAGTGTATGTCAATATACACAATATTAGGATATCAAAAGTTTGGGTATTAGACATGATATCCCTAGGATTACCTCCCTTGTTATTTCAAATGATCTTAAGGTAAGAACTAGAATGGATAAAATTGAGATAGTAAATCCTTTCAAGAAGATGTTGAATGAAGCCTTTATAAAATAGAATAATGAGATGATGGATCAATTTGCTCAAATTATTAAATGGGCCCTTGCTATAAATTTTAAAATCTCCTCCATAACACCTATCACCACCTTGGTAATGTTTAATTCTCCCACACCTTTTAAGGTGTAGGTGAATTTCGATATTTATACTTTTAAATAAAAAATAATATTGATTACCTATAAAATTGGTCAAATTAATTATCTTCATATTTTTATTAGAATCTTCTTATTGCATGGCATCTATAAATTTGATGATTGGTGCATTTCAACTCATAATTGCCTCTTGCTCTCCTATCCTTGGCCTAATTTCTACAAATTTGCCATGGCCCTCCTCGAGCCTGAGTCACTTCAATTGGATCCTGTGAGTGAAGATATTTTGGGTTCTCATGGCTTCATTCCATTATTGAAGAAGTTTTGTGGTAACGATGAATATGTCTCTATTGACATTGTAAATTCATAGAACAAAGGGAGTTTCATCATTTGAGGCTTGGAGTTCGTCATCAATGTTCATTTGTTGGCTGATATTACTAGATTTCTAGTCGAAAAGCACACCATCAAGAGGGACAGACATAATTTCATGGAAAAAACTAACTATTTTATGGATAAATGTAAGAATTAATTTGGGATAATGGTGTTATAGTTAGGACCTCTCTTCCCTCACCCTAATACTGGGTGATGATACCTATTATGCAGTATATAACTGTTGATAATATTAATATCTTGTTACATAGTTTATATCTAGCATTCCTAAATAATCTTAGGGATGTTAAGCTTATTAATATTCTAGATTACCTATTTTGCTTCATTGAGATTTCCATTGAAATAGTCAAGAAGAAAAATTCTACCCACTCAACCCATCAGGGTTTGCACTTGATACTTTATAAGCATACCCTCAAAGAGTACACCAAGAAATTTGTCATAACTAGTAACCCTTTTGAACCACCTTTGAAAAACCCTAGCCATGTTACCCCTATGATCGAAGAGCCAAGCAATGAGGGTGATCATGATTTTATTTCCCCTTAACCTAGGGTAAAAGCCCTTGGTTCATGTAAAGCATGAATCTGACTACTCAAGATTTGAACTAAGGTGTTGGTCACTTAGGAAACTTAAACAAGAGGAAAGTACCAGTAAGGCTCGATGCTCTAGAAGTTCCAAGAAGGCAAAAATTGAGGGGAATCCCTCAAAGTTGATCCCTACCCAAATTTTTGATGATGAAAACTTTCTAGAGTCAAATTTTACTATTGTGCTACAAAATTCCATTATGAATCTTATTTCAAACACTACGGTCAACCTATCCAATGTTGCTAATGCTACTAGGGTTGCTTGGACGATCTATAATAAAACTATAAAAACCATGGAGGAGCTTCACGTGCAGCTAAAACAACTTTTCAATAATGGAAATGACAACCTTGAAGATCACATGGAGATCACAGAAGGTTGATTTCCTGCTATGTTGTGCCTAAATATTTATTTTTTGGTTTTTTGTTAAGGATTTTCCTATGGTCTTGTTTGTCGTTGGTGGCTAGGATATTCCTTTTGGGACTATCATTTTGAAAAATCTCTATTTTTTTTTTTTTTTTAAGGATTTTCCTATGGTCTTGTTTACCCCTAGTGGCTGGGATATTCCTTTTGGGACTGTCATTTTAAAAATTCCTACTGGTTTTTCAATTGTAATGTTGCACATTTTGTAATAAAATTTTGAGGCCCTTTGAAAATCCACTTTTCAATATACCAATATATATATATAGATAGATAGATAGATAGATAAATTCACCTACAATGAGAAAATCGCTTTTTCACTCTTGAAAACTTCATTGCCTATTTAAATTTAGTGGGAAGCTTATTGTAATAGGGTTATAAAACATAACAAATATGAAGTAGTTTTCACGTGGCATTATTCCATGGAAGCCATCAAATAAGAATATGATACCATGGGAGTCTATGAAGACCAATACATGCAATGGTAATAATTTCATCAAGATAAATATTAGTCTATTAAAGATGATATCGATGTTTTCCAATCCATGGTAGCAAAACTAGGCATTCAAGATACCAAAATGTGTCAAATTCTAAATTTTCTTAGCGGGATATAATAATTTATTTAGATAGGACATGGAACTCTTCAAATTTAAGACATTAGCAAAGGCATATAAAATTGCTATCAAATTGGAGCAAAATAATAAAAACAAAATTAGAAAAGAAAGAGGAGAAAATAACACTAACAAAAATACTAGGTAAAATTTAAACAAAGGCATGAGTGGCCCTTAAAAAAATCAATACAAAAGGTATTCACCCAAAAATTATAATTGGAAGTAGAAAAAAATAAATTTTAAGAAAAGAATCCCTTGAAGTCCAATACTAGAAAATTATGTAATTATCACAAAAGCAACCAATATTCAAGGGAGGTTTGTCAAGAAATTTAGTAATTGTTTATTAAGTCACAACCATCTACATCCACATATTTAGGATAAAACAAAGTGAATCATAGAAGTAGAACAAAATATGACCATTTCTACCACACATGTTTGTACCAAATGAGTCACAAGAAGAGTAACAATATGAGAAACTCTTTTTTCACTTACAAATGTTGATCAAGGTTAAGCCATTATATTGTATTATTGATAGTGGGAGTCAAAATTTCTAATTTCTTCTCAAAATTTCTAATTTCTTCTCATTGATAGTGGAATATAGTGACTTGTGTAAGTCACCAATCTCAAATAAATCCTTAAAAATTATAAAACTACAAGGCAAATCCAAGGATTGATTCAAAAGGGCTACATCAAACCAAGTGTTTGACCATGTCAAAGTTCAATTATCTTGGATTTAAAGAAATATGGAACATAAAGACTATATTGACTATAGATATTTGAATAAAAACACTTTAAATAATTTTTATTCACTTCCTTGAATACATGACTTACTAGACTAGCTCTATGGTGTAAAGTTCTTTACCAAAATTGATATCAAATCTAGATATCTTCAAATACTCATAGATCCCACTTATATATGAAATACTACAATTAAAACAAAGAACGATTTATTTGAGTTGCTATTTATGACATTTGGATTGACCAATGCACCTACCACATTCATGATGATGATGATGGATACCATCCTACATCATTATACTAGCTCATTTGTGGTAGTCTACTTAGATGGCATTCTCATTTATAGAAATATATGGGAGGAATATTTTCATCATGTTCAATAGGTACTTAAGATTCTTTGAAGAAATAAGCTTAATGCTAATATGAAGAAGTGCTAATTTAGAATAATGAAGATTTAGTACCTTGGGTATATTATTTAGAAAGAGAGATAGTTCATGTTGATCCTAAGAAAATTTATGAAATTTGAGATTGGCCTAGTCCAAATACTCTAATAGGTATTCATAACTTGGGCTTTATCAAATTTCAATCAAATATTTGTATTGGGGATTTCACAATTTACTTGGACACTAAAACAAGTGAACAAAGAAGGTGCTATAATACACAATAAGGTCAATTTGAGAGGTTGAAGGACCAAATGTTTTCAAATCCTACACTTTCTATACATAATTGAAAGCACGAGGATACGGAAACAAACAGGAATATGCCACAAGAAAAGAACAAGAAAGAACATATGCAAATTGACACAAGATAAAAGCAATATGAAATATGGTAATCTCTTTATTGATATGATTTATAAATTGTGTTACAATATGTCTCCTTCCTTTTTAGGGGATAGGAGAGTCAGATGTGTTTCTTGTCACAATAACCATGGATTCATATCCTTCTTCCGCGTGCCCACATGTAATATGGGCGGACCAAAACATCGTCGCCGTTGTTGTATGTGATTCTTTGCTCTTTCCTGCTCCTCTGCTATCATAAACCTATGTTCAAAGAAACAAAAAATATTAATAATACCTATAGACCAAATGAAACATGTATTTCCCAAGGCCTATTGTCAGTAAAAGCATGAAAATAATAAGACGACAATCAGATGACCTCTGATTGACCTGAAACTTTGAAAGAAGCATAAAAATATCATCAGAAGACCATTGCAAAAAGAGCAGTCTAAAAATTCCTCACAATTTTGTATTCGCTCCAGGGTGGGACGAATAGACCCTTGACAGATTGGTATTCATCCCAGGGTGGGACGAATAGACCTGCAATAACCTGTCAAAAATAACCCTCTTCAATTTCCTATCCTGGAAGCTCCAAATGACCTAAAAACTTGGGGTTAGCTAATTAGGGGCATTTTGAGACGACCCAGATGCTCAGATTTCTCCAATTTTGCCTCTAGGATCCATATTTTAAATATGGCATCTGCAAGTTAGTGAAAGCAAGAAACAACAATAACCTGGTCAAAAATAATCAGAATGACATGAAATTTGAACTGTAACCTATTTAACCTATCTAGAATTAGATGCAAAATAAAAAAACAAGAAGAATATCATAGATTTCTAATCATCCCGGGGTGGGGCGATTAGCACTGTGATAGTTTGGGGAGCGCCCGGGGGCAGGACGCCCACCGATTGAAGCACTGTTTCGACACCAATCCACTTGGGATGGGTCCAAAACTGATTGTATGGTGTTGTAAACAAATTTGGTGGATATTTGTGGTCAAAAATTGGGTTTTGGGTACAAATTTGCACCTCCAATAGTCACCCAATAACCTCCCTTTCAAATGAGAGATTAAGGATGTAAAAGCACAAATCGTAGTTAGGTATGAAATTGGTAGCACTTCATTGCTCAAATGCTCCTTATCTGTATCTCTTTTGGGTGGGAAAACTCCCCAATTTATATACCTTAGGGTCTCCTTGTTTGAATTGTGCATGCGAGGGTGCCTCTTGAGTTAACTGTCCTATTTTCAAAGAAAAGCTAACTCCCTGATAAAAAAGCTTCTTGCATGAGGTCTCTAAAATAAAGACATGCATGACTGAAGTCTCTCCTCTTGAATAAAAGCTATTCCTCGCAATTGCATGGCCTGAAGCCTCAGTTAACTAGCGGAGTTACCGAGGTTTGACTTTTTTCCAATCAAACCTGCTATTCGTCGCACCTTGGAGCGATTGCTTAATCGTCTGAGGGTGGGACGAATACTAGTCTGAATTTGTCCCTAGGTGGGACAAATAGAGAAAAAGGTGCCAAAAAGGTGCAAAATTGACTTTTAACCCTCAAAACTGCTTTTGGGAGTGGTTAGGACCACTGTTTGACCTCTAGGGGCTGCCCTAGGGGATGTTTGTGTCAATGTGATCAGTGTTTGCAGTCACATAATCGGATTGGTGCTGTTTTGGTGTTTATAGATGCCCATTTTTGGGAAGCGCTGTGCAAGGCACAGCACCAAGAAAAAATAGATAACCAAAGCACTAATGATTAGGGTTTCTTAGTAACCTAACCAACTTTGGATGCCCCAAGCATGGAAAGGGCATGCATTCTTGAATCCTTGCTTCTGACGAGCTAAGGAATTTGATTTCAAGTATTAACCTGTTTTGGTGAGATGTTACTTGAGCTTGGACATTGATCAGTCATGAATAGGCAAAGGGCGTAACCTTTTGTCCACTAGGGAACCATGTGTTCATGCTTTGGGAATGCCAAGTGTTTGATCAATTTTGTGATTATTGCTTGTTTGCTGCCCCAAGCAGGAGAGTGATTATCTTTGTCAATGATTCTTTGAATGCATGCCATTGCCTTGATTGGGTGTGTGTTTGTTGATTGGTGACTTAAGTGTGACTACCCCCTCAAGCGACGAATCGATGAAGGAATGACTACCATGAGAAAAGCGATGAGTCGCTTGACCCAAGATGACTTAAGTGAGGGTGCCTTCAGATGTTATTCGGTGAATGCTCGAGCAGTTTCTCGATTGTTTTGACCTATTTTTGGTGGGTGTGAACCCATTTTAGGATGCCATTTGGAGTGAACATTGGTGAAAATCTGATCTCTCATGGAGCGGTCCGGCCATGGTAGCCTTCTTTGGGAGACAGATAAGTACATTGTAAACCCCGACGTTTGTTTTTTTTTTTTTTTGATGCCAAGAGCACTTCTGTCCAGCAATTTTTAGTGGTTTTGTGTGGCATTTGTCATTTTTATATTTTGGTTGTTTTTTTGTGTTTGTTTTTTTTTTTTTGATGCCAAGAGCACTTCTGTCCGGCAATTTTTAGTGGTTTTGTGTGGCATTTGTCATTTTTATATTTTGGTTGTTTTGTTGTGTTTTTTTTTTTTTTTTTTGTGGCTTGTTTTTATGTATGTGTTTGATGTATGCAGATGCGATTATGAATGTGATGTTTCTAATTTGTATGATGTATGGATATGGAATGAATGAAATGAGTTGTTGATGATGTGTCGATGCACCATAGACTGTACAAGATTTGACTGACTTGCTATACTAATGGGATGACTTTGTGGAATGACTTTGCATGTGATAACTGTGTTTTTGTATTTTGCTTATATTTTAATGGTTATGTACGAAATGAAATGTACCAGTTGTTTGAAAATGTAGTTAAGCTTTTTTGAGATGCAGATATTTTAACTAACTAGCCAAGACTGTACATTTATCTCATGAGACTTTTGAACAAGTTCTAAATCCGACTTGAATTTAACCAAGTTATTTCACATCCCTGTGTGTGCAATTGAGTTCGCTTATGTGGCAGGATACCACCAGTGCCAGATGGGCTTTCAACCGAACCTGTACTGAGGATAACCTAATTAGCTCCACTAACTCCTTTATTGTATTTAGTCAGATTAATCTACGATGCTATCTAGGATACCATAAGCTAGCTCATCCACATGCAAACATTGATCTGTACACAAGTTAATGTGATAGATATATCGTCATGTGGGAGGTTTACCGTCGATTGACCGAGTAGGCTATCAACCAAACCGTGCATCGAAGCTTGCCTCATGACCTGTCGAAATGCTGAGAGTTCCAGGGATTCAAGTTTGACTCCCTTATTTTTTTCAAATGTATTGGGATACTTGCTCCTTTGTAGTGAGAAAATCACTGTTTATTTTTGTTTTATTTGTTTTTCTTTTGAGCAAGGGATTTGGATACGGAGTGACGAGAATCACTATTGTTTGTGCCTTTTGATGTGTGCACTGTGGGATGTCAAATTTTAGTGTTTTGACATTTTGCAAAATTTTGATGTTTTGCAACTTTTGAGAACTTGGGATTCTTGGGGAATTGGGTAGGGAGGATGCTTGTCCTTTTGCCAACTCTCAGCATTCTTGGGTCATTTGCATAGGGGGATGAGCAAGATATCCGTTTCGCTTATGGTGACCTAGATTACTGTGCAGGTTTCATCTTTCGTTCACACAACTTAGGAATTTTTATATGTGTGTTAATTTGTGTTGGGATGCTACGTAACAAGGCGTGATCCAATTAAAAATTTCCTGTGTAAAATCTACTTAACTGTGCATAGTTTTTGGCTAGAAATTTAAAAACATCTAAATGACAAAAACCCTATATACATTAGGATACAACTGACGATGCGAAAAATGGCTATATGCTATTCTAGATGTAGGCATTTATGAAAATGGATCTGATGTGGAAAAGGATGGAATTGCCAAGTAATGACAGCCTATGGTGCTTTTGACTTGTATGACCTAGCAAATATATAATGTATGGATGCGATGCCTAATGCAACCTATATTTTTGTATTTTTATTTTTATGAGAATGCATGGAATTGGAATGCAATTGTTTTTGTAATTTTGATTTTTATGAGAATGCATGGAATTGAAATGCAATTGTTTTTGTAATTTTGATTTTTGTTGTTTTTTTTTTTTTTTTTGTATGCATGGAATTGGAATGGACTTGTTTTTGTGATTTTTATTTTTATGAGAATGCATGGAAGTGGAATGCAAATGTGTTTTTTTTTTTTTTTTTTTTTGAGTATGCATGGAATTGAAATGCAAATGTTTTTGTGATTTTGTTTTTTTTTTTTTTTTTGTATGCATGGAATTGAAATGCAATTATTTTTGTGATTTTGGATGATTATATTGTTTTTGTTTATTTTTGAATATTTATGTTGACCAAGTAGTTGTGGTAACGCTTGGAGTATTTGGTGTTGACCAAAGGGTTTATAAATACCTTTGGGGCATTTAGGGTTGACCAAGCGATTATGATAATCCTTGGAGCTTTTGTCTTGACCAAAGGGTTTATAGATACCTTTGGAGCTTTTAGGGTGACCAAGTGATTATGAAAATCCTTGGAGCTTTTGGCTTGACCAAAGGGTTTATAGATACCTTTGGAGCTTTTAGGGTGACCAAGTGATTGTGATAATCCTTGGAGCTTTTGGCTTGACCAAAGGGTTTATAGATACCTTTGGAGATTTTAGGGTGACCAAGTGATTGCGATAATCCTTGGAGCTTTTAGGGTGACCAAGGGATTGCGATAATCCTTGGAGCTTTTAGGGTGACCAAGTGATTGTGATAATCCTTGGAGCTTTTAGGGTGACCAAGTGATTGCAATAATCCTTGGAGCTTTTGGTGGAATCCACCTACTCTTTAGGGAATAGAGGTACCCCCAGCTTGATGATCTTTGTGCACCGGATCTGGCTCTATAGGAAGTGGCACAAATGGATCGGCCTTATGGATGGATAGGAGGATAGGGTCTGCCTTCGGCATTGATGGTGTTATGATATCTCTGGGTGGAAGTTGCTCATGATCTTCCCAAAGGAGTGGGATCAACATGTGATGCCAGTGGGCCGGGTCTATGCGCCACTCATGCCCTAGTCTTATGCCTAATTGTGCCATTAGTTCTTCATGGGTTACAGGGTGATTGTGCTGTCATGCATGATTGAGATATTCCATCTTAGTTTCATCTTCGTAATCATTGTCGGTGATCCAAAGGCCCTCGTTGGCCCCAACAGCAGTCTGCAACATTCTAAGCTCATCCGGCTCGAGCAGATTGACATGGTCCTAATGGGGTTATTTCACGCTTTATGGGGGGACTTGATTTTCTTGCAATGGAACGGGCTCGATGGGAGCCTCCAAAGGGAATAATGTTAAGAGAATTTGGTGATGATCACCCATGGGGACCACCTATGAATTAGTGTTGTCTGACTCGAATGGGTCCCATGATGCTATTGTATATGCTGACTCATCTTTGGCTAGAGAGTCAGGCTCAGTAGAATCTGGTGATACTGAGAGATGGAAGACCTCATCATCAGGTAGCTCTACAACCAGTGGTTGATCCTATTGGATAGGAGTCTCACAGAGGTTGGGCTTTTGGGGCCCCAAAATCTTGGTCTCTATCGACTCTAAGTGATCGAGCAGTGCATTGCTTGTATCGGGGGATTTGAGCTCCTCTGCTTTGATTTTTTCCCATTGCAAGTTGTGGGGAACTTGGGGCTTTGGGAGGGGTGGCCAAATAGCACCCCCCATGCCTTGGTAGGGCATTTCATCCTACTCTTCTTCTCGCTTAGGTTCCTCAAATGCTTCTTAAAGAATTTTTTAGGGTGGCCCATGAACCTGGGTGGGTGCCTGAAGAAGGCGCCTATCATTGGTCTGAGGAGTGGCCTCCCGCTCAAGTCTAGGAGGCGTCGGAGGCAACAGTTGATAAGGTCATGGAGACCTATCTCGCACCCAGCTGTGTCTCTCATAATGTTTTGTCTTATGTGTGTGAGGGGTTGGAGTCCGTGCCTGCATAGTGTATGGGAACAACTCATCCTCCTGGCGTTGAATGCACTCTTGATTTAGAAGATACTGTTGCTCTAACTATTGTCGTTTGAGCTCAAGTAACATGAGTTCCATCCGACGTGTGATATGCTAGGTAGATTCTAAGATAGTTGGTCCTACCGTCTCATGTCTAGAAGGCCTAGATGCCTCTCCTATATTTCTATCTCGGTCTTGGTGATCCAAGATCTCTATAGTCTACCTCCCTCTATTGGGGGTAGCGGCATTCCCTCGAGGCTTTGGCCTCAGTAGGTGATCCTGATGGCTAGCAATTGTGGAGGTGTGTTGCTCCCGCAATGTATATTGTTCTTGAGGAAGGTAAGGGTTTTCCTCATGCTCTCTTTTATAAGTGAAAAAGGAACGGGCGGAGTTGGCTCGCCCCGCCTGAGGAGCCTTGTGCTCTAGATTTGTCCTTGTAGTCCTGACAACTAGAGGGGGTGAAGGAGGGATAATGTAATCATGTGGTTCCTCTTGTCGAACTCTATATTGACCTAGCACATCATCGCGCGATGACCACTCATAGCGAGCATCTAAGGGAGATCTCCTACGGATGTACCCCTCATGGAAGGGTGTGTGCTGGGTGCTATGCTGAACAGGAGTGCCCTTAGAAGAGGTGCCTCTATAGTCCCTTTCCGTTAAGGTGTGGAGGGGACTACCTTGTGTGTTAGGTCACCAAGGTGGTATGACTAAATCCTGGGGATTATAATGAAGGTGACTCGTGCTTCTTTGAACATTCACCGCAGCGTCTTCCCGTGAGTGGGCTTGACTGCGGGTGAATACCATGGTAATGACTCTCTACAAGCTACGTAGATTTTTATCTTTTGTTTATGATTTTTTTGATTTTTGATTTTTTTTTTTGTTACACTAAGCAGAAAAGAACATACACACACAAAGCAATGATTATCTCTTTTAAATATTAATGGTGTGTCCTAGACTAGTTTTAGTGTGTTTTTGATGATTTTTTTTGTTTTGTTTTTGAAATTTTTTGTGAAGAACGTTTAAATGCAACATGAATGCTCTTATGACTCCCAAAATGGTCACCCCTTCAATATACCATTTCCGGACCGATATACCAACCTCTGTATATACCCGCCCTTACGTGAGGGAGACTATAGGTACGTGAGAGCAGATGATACGTGGAACATAGGCGATACGAAAGGGGAATCGCTCTATTTATGACACCTACCATAGAATACTTATCCTCATGCACTAGGAATCACCCTAGCTACACTTGGTCAGCTTTCATCAGGATTTACGTCTAGCAACAGTCACGATCGGGGTAATGGATGCAATATCTCAAGCCAAAGTGATAATGAAATCCACCTTTGGTCTTGCTCAAGGGTTGGGGTTTTATGACCAACGCCTTGGTTTAAATTACCACGTGGTGTGTGGGATTCATTTTAAGTTGCAAAAAATGAAATAGGAAAGCATCTAAACTCTCCTATGCAAGCAAAAATCAGAGAACAAAAAAGATAGAAAACAAAAAATTGACAAAGGATGTTTAAATCCCTTACCTCTTCTCTGCCTAAGTCGAATATCTCTGAATTTTTGCCTGAAATAGTCTAGCTTTTGAAAACTTGGTACCTGCAAGCAACAAAACAAGCAACTTTAATCAGAAATTTAATATTTAAAAATCAAAGGACACAGGTCCCACCGTGATCGCCATTGAAAGCACGAGGATACGGAAACAAAAAGGAATATGCCACAAGAAAAGAACAAGAAAGAACATATGCAAATTGACACAAGATAAAAGCAATATGAAATATGGTAATCTCTTTATTGATACACTTTATAAATTTTGTTACAATACGCATCCTTCCTTTTTAGGGGATAGGAGAGTCAGATGTGTTTCTTGTCACAATAACCATGGATTCATATCCTTCTTCCGCGTGCCCACATGTAAGATGGGCGGACCAAAACATCGTCGCCGTTGTTGTATGTGATTCTTTGATCTTTCCTGCTCCTCTGCTATCAGAAACCTGCATTCAAAGAAATATAAAATATTAATAATACCTGCAGACCAAATGAAACATGTATTTCCCAAGGCCTATTGTCAGTAAAAGCATGAAAATAATAAGACGACTATCAGATGACCTCTGATTGACCTGAAACTTTGAAAGAAGCATAAAAATATCATCAGAAGACCATTGCAAAAAGAATAGTCTAAAAATTCCTCACAATTTTGTATTCACTCCAGGGTGAGACGAATAGACCCTTGACAGATTGGTATTCGTCCCAGGGTGGGATGAATAGACCTGATATAACCTGTCAGAAAGCACCCTCTTCAATGTCCTATCTCGAAAGCTCAAAATAACCTGAAAAGTTGGGGTTAGCTAATTAGGAGCATTTTGAGACGACCCAGATGCTCATATTTCTCCAAATTTTTCCTCTAGGATCCATATTTTGAAGATGGCATCTGCAAGTTAGTGAAAGCGGGAAACAACAATAACCTGGTCAAAAATAATCAGAATGACATGAAATTTGAACTGTAACCTATTTAACCTATCTAAAATCATATGCAAAAGAAAAAAAAACAAGAAATCTATCATAGATTTCTAATCATCCTGGGGTGGGGCGATTAGCACTATGATAGTTTGGGGAGCGCCCGGGGGCAGGACGCCCACCGATTGAAGCACTGTTTCGACACCAATCCACTTGGGATGGGTCCAAAACTGATTTTATGGTGTTTTCAACAAATTTTGTGGATATTTGTGGTCAAAAATTAGGTTTTTGGTACGGATTTGCACCTCCAATAGTCACCCAATAACCTCCCTTTCGAATGAGAGATTAAGGATGTAAAAGCACAAATCGTAGTTAGGTATGAAATTGGTAGCACTTCGTTGCTCAAATGCTCCTTATCTGTCTCTATTTTGGGTGGGAAAACTCCCCAATTTATAGACCTTAGGGTCTCCTTGTTTGAATTGCGCATGCGAGGGTGCCTCTTGAGTTAACTGTCCTATTTTTAGAGAAAAGCTAACTCCCTGATAAAAAATCTTCTTGCATGAGGTCTCTAAAATAAATACATGCATGAATGAAGTCTCTCCTCTTGAATAAAAGCTATTCCTCACAATTGCATGGCCTGAAGCCTCAGTTAACTAGTGGAGTTTCCGAGGTTTGAATTTTTGCTAATCAAACCTGCTATTCGTCCCACCCTGGAGTGATTGCTTAATCGTCTCAGGGTGGGACGAATACTAGTCTGAATTCATCCCTGGGTGGGACGAATAGAGAAAAAGGTGCCAAAAAGGTGCAAATTTGACTTTTAACCCTCAAAACTACTTTTGGGAGAGGTTAGGACCACTGTTTGACCTCTGGGGGCTGCCCTAGGGGATGTTCATGTCAATGTGATCAGTGTTTGCAATCACATAATCGGATTGGTGCTATTTTGGTGTCTACAATAATCTACATCAACTTTTTGAGATAATGATTAAAGCATTATAGTATGCATTGGCACTTTGTCCTCACACCACATGGGCATATAATTGGTTGTTATAATAAGAATTCAATGAAGCAATATGAAACACCCCACAGACAAAAAAGATCTCTATGCCATTTTCCAAGTAGGAAAATAGTGGAAGCACTACATCTTGGGCAAGGAAACATCTTTATGCGGTAAATCCTCCTCCTAGAAGAAGAAGTGATAAATGGATTTGCCCAATTTTGATAGTTTTGACAAATTTTGTAAATCATACAGGTAGGAGTAAACCATACATCCAGGAAGGTAAACCATACAAGTTGAAGGTAAATCATACAAGGCACAATGAAATGAAGTGAAATGCATAGGAAATGTAATTTTAGGTTGTAATTGTGCATGTATTTGATTATTAAGGTGTTAGACTTAGTAAAAGTCTTAATTAATGCATTCTATTATGCATGGGTGGTTGTAAATAACTAATTGCCTCAGGAACCACTTTGGAATGGCCTGGGCAATGTTATATAAGGCCCCATTTTTTATTTTGATGGTCTGGACATATATTGAATATAATCTGATAGAGTTGGATTCTTCTGGTTAATCTAGCAAGTGTTAAGATTTATACTATGCTTTGAGGAATGGATTGTATGAAATAAATGAATAATAATCATAAATCATGGCTTCTCACATGTGTTGTATGATTCTAGAATGGTTGAATAGCAATTGATGGTTTAGCTTTGTTGCATGTACTTTTGTTTGATTATTTTGGCTAATTTATGCATTGTTGTGGAATAATGGATGGAACCAGCACTGGTGTAGCTTTGTGGAATGGTTTGGAATTATGGTAATCCCAAGGGAGATGTATTGAACCTTGTTGTATGATTTTTGGGCATCGCCATTAGAATTGCAACTCTCTCAAGCCCCGTTGATATGTTTTGCATGTTACTAGAAAAGGATTAATTACTACATTAAACCCT
Source organism: Wollemia nobilis (assembly GCA_028583015.1). NCBI lineage: Eukaryota > Viridiplantae > Streptophyta > Pinopsida > Araucariales > Araucariaceae > Wollemia > Wollemia nobilis. The sequence goes on along the minus strand of JAQPPZ010000619.1, from coordinate 138,627 downwards.
TACAAAACCTATATGAGAGAGATTGGTCCAGTAGAGTATCCAATTTGGCACTTTGATGTACCTTCATTTCATACATATCATACATCTAATTTTGTACAAATCATACAAAATATAGTTACCCGATTTGGTAGTTTATGCGATCGGAAGAAACTTACCCGATTTGGTAGTTTTGGGAAATTCGACTTGTTGAGTTACAAAATTGTGTATGGTAGCCTGCAAAACCAAATATGAAGGATTGGTTGAGTGTGGAATCATACAAGATCCACCACTATATAATTTTGGATCATATAGTGTGTCATTTTGGCTTTCGTACAAGTTGTTCATTGGGCACAAACTAGTAGTTTGGTAGAGACCGTACGATCATACAATTTGGTAAAAAAGTTGGGATTAGTAAATTGACCATATTAGGCATTATAAATCACCTCCCCACTAGGAATACTACACCCCTATGCTACATTTGGTGCCATTGCCTTATCGAATCTGGTATTTTTGTTAAAATAGGTCAAATTGACAAAGAAAGAATACTACAAAACTGGAGGTGAATGATAGACACCAGTGTACAAAGATGTAGGAGATGGGAAGTACAAGAAAAAATTCTAGTAATAAGGAGCATGAGGATTTCTCAAAGAGATAATGCAAGTAACTCAGACCATAGTACACATGAACCAAAAATAGAGCAAGTTTGGACATCTAAGAAGGAGACTTTGAGGTATTGTTGATAGAAACAGAAGAGGAGGTACCAGAACCACCTAGCGTAGAGGCACGAGTTGACAAAAAGGTAGTGCAGGAGGATGGAGAGTGGATGGTGACACCTGATAAAGTGATGGAAGGGTTTCAAGGTAGTGTAGAGGATGGGAGTCAGGCACCAGAGCAACAAGGCATGAGGTCTCAGGAGGAAGGACCAGGACCATCTCCCTCACATCAGTGAAGGAGGTCGTGAAGTGAAGATGCACATGAGTTTGGTCAATGATTGGTGGGATAAAATAAGATACCTCAGATAGAAACTTCTGATGATGACTGTAGCAAGACACCCCCAAGGAGGAATCAGACAGAGATTCCATGGGAGACCTCAAGTGATAGTGACGATTCTCCGAAGATGGCTAATAAGGCAGCCAAGCAGAGATGTCCACCTTTTACAAGTGAGGGTAAGGAAGACCCCACAAGACATATTGGAACTTGTATAACCATTTGTAGGGCGAATGGTGTAGATCGACCAGATGACTGGGTAACTTTATTTCCTGCTACCTTGAGAGGATTGGCGATCGATTGGTATCTAAAAAGGGAAAATACGATAGATTTTTAGACTTGGACTCAAGTGAAGGAGAAATTCATTGAATAATTCCATCCTTTGAAGGATGATGGAGACATTATTACTAAGCTTTGCATGACGAAGCAAAAGTAGGATGAAGATGTAAAATCATACAACCATAGACTAAAGTAGTTAGTAGATAAGATGCAGATGCCTCTGGAAGATGTCTTGGTAAAGTGGTGGTTTGTTGATGGATTACTACTAAAATATAAGAAAAATATGAAGGTAATACCATCAAAAATGTATGAAGAAGTTGTGAAGCATGCAAAGAATTTTGAAAGTGAATCAAAATAGACATATACAAGAATTTTGTCTCACCCCAAGTCTAATGATTCAGATAGTGGAGAAGATGACACTATACAAAGGATAGTAGCATCATTTCATTAGGATTTCGATAAGATCATGAAAGAACAAAAGAAAAAACTAATAGAAATGACATTTGGTGCATAGAATGCAAAACTAAAGGGCATACAAATGTAAAGTGTCCATGAAATGACTATTGTCACATCTGTAATGTGATGGGACACGAGGTAATGCTATGTCCATATAACGCAAGAGTACATCCATAGATCCTGACAATCCAGGAGTAGGAAGAGAAGCAGAAGACCCTAGGAGGTGGGCAATAGGTAACAAGTGGTGGTTATAGAAATAGCAGGCAAGGTGGAAGGCCAAACCAGGGAAATCGACAAGGAGGATAGAGCCATTTATAGTATGACTCGAAAGGGAGGTCAATCATACAATGTCACAATTTCCAAGAATGGGGGAATTTTGTGAAAAATTATCCTTCACCTCAGAGGTAGGAAACACCACAAGCAAGCACTACACACATGTGTAGGTGGTGTGGTCCGGGGAACCACAAGGAAGCAAATTGCCCAAAGTAGGTGAGTTCAAGTAACCCGTATAATGTAAATTATTTAGACATTGAGGTTCCTCAAGTTAAGGAGGAAACCCAAGAAGTTTTAGCCATGACAAGAAATTAGGCTAAAAAGGATAAGTATCTAGATCTAGCAAAGGAAAAGTAGTGTTGGCAAGTAGCAAAGAAAATACTACAGGATGAAGCACAAAAAGCTAAACAAGTGAAGTTAGCTGAAGAGAAGGAACCAAAAAAGCCATCAGAAGAGAAGGTGATTGTGCAAAGTATGGCAGCACAGGTCTTGGACACTACAGTAGAGATTAAAGTGTCAAACCTGTTGGAAGCTATTCCAGCATTGTAGAAAGCAATGGTGGAAGAAATACAACCGCATAAGGTGATGGAAGTGTAGAGCCAACCAATTTAGGAGAAGGAAAGAAAATATCAATTTATGGATCTAACTATATTGATGATTGATGTGGGAAAGAAACCCGTATTAGTTCATATGGAGATCCTAGGGCACAAATTGACACAAGTTATTATGGATGGAGGATCCAACGTCAATGTGCTACCTGAAAGAACCTAGCTAGAATTAGGCACTCCATCTCTATGGGCACCGAGCTTCTAATTATATGGTGTTGACCAATATGGTATCAAGACAAAGGGAGTCTTGATAGCACAACAAGTGGTGATAGTTGACCAAGAATTTGTCTTGGATTTCATTGTGATTACAATACAGAAGCCTACATATGATGCTCTATTGGGAAGAGGGTGGCTACGAGTAGCCAAAGTTAATCACAACTAGGGGAAGAATCAGATCACTTTCAAGAAGGGACAACATAAATATATGATTAATCTAGCTAATCAAAAAGTTAGTGAAGATGTAGCTACGACAGATGAATTATAAAATTCCTTAGGAGATGAAGGGTATGAACCTAATGGAGAAGGAATGTTGTACCTAGATGAATGTAGTGAAGATGAAGCTAGATATGATAGCAGACTTCTTCATTGGAAAATGGAGGAGTACAAATTTTTTTATCCCAACTACCTCTATATTGATTTAGAGGAGATCAAGGAAAAACAAGATGAACCAAAAGTCAGCCAGGAACCTAAGAAGGAGGCAGAAGAGAAATGGACATTCCCAAAAAATTTATAGATATATAGTAGGAGATGCGGATATTGATACAAGACCGACACACCCAAATAATGTAGAGAAATTAGTGAGTGAGCCAAAGAATATCAAATATGAAGGACCTCGAATAGTGGACATCAATCTAGGAATGAAGGAGGAACCTAGGATGATTCACTATGGTGATGATTGGAACCCTCTATTGAAAGTAGTGACTTTTAAGATATTCTTAGAATATAAGGATGTCTTTGCATGGATATATAAGGATCGAAAAGGGGGGGGGAAAAAACCCCCCCCCCCCCCGGGGGGGCGAGGTTGGCACAATAGAATAGTATAGCTAAGGAGGATAAGTTGAAGACCACATTTATTGTGGAGAATGGCATCTACACATATAATCGAATGCCATTCGGGCTCTGTAATACCCCAACTACATTTCAATACATCATACTGTATATATTTGATCAGTTGGCAATAGGGAACTTTAAAGCATTTTTGGATGATTGGTCCATTTATGGGAAGATCAAGGAGCATCTTCCTACCCTTAGTGAATGTATGAGCAGGTGCAAAAATGCACAGATATCATTAAATCCTGAGAAATGCTACCTGATGGTACCATATGGGAAATTTTTAGGACACATAGTGTGCAATGAAGGATTAAAAATAGACCCTGATAAGATCCATGTGATATTACACATGGAGGAACCATACGATGTGAGTTCACTTAAAACCTTCTTGGGATCAATGGGATATTATCGAAGGTTTATCAGGAACTATGCACATGTATCCTACCCATTGGATTCGTTGACGAAGAAGAATGTTCCTTTTAGATGGACAGAGGAGCACCAAGGAGCCTTTGAGGAGTTGAAGGCTAAGCTTGTGAGTAGCCCAATTTTGGTGTTCCCAAACTGGGATAAGGAATTCCATGTCCATATTGATGCTTCAAATTTTGCAATTGGTTGTGCTTTAGCACAAGAAGGATAGTTCAGGCTAGATCAACCTATTTTATTTGCTAGTCACCTATTGTCAAGGCCAGAGAGAAATTATAGTACAACAGAAAGAGAAGCTTTGGGAATGGTATATGCAGTCCAAAAGTTTAGGCATTACCTATTGGAAAATCCCTTCACTTTCTATGTTGATCACCAAGCTCTATTGTACTTGATAAATAAACCGATGATACAAGGATGGGTCAGTAGGTGGCTCGTCACCCTACAAGAGTTCGTATTTTGAGTAGTAGTGAGACCTAGTAAGAAGCATGTCATTGCAGACCAATTGTCTCGGATACGATCAGGAGAGCCTATAGGAATAGGAGTTTCGGATGAATTCTTGGATGCACAATTATTCACCATCAATATTGTTCCATCATGGTACAAGTTGATTGGCCAGTACCTATCCACAGGTGAGTTGCCACAAGAAATGATGACGACTGAGAAAAATAAAGTGATCATGAAGTCAACACCCTTCCAGTTGATAGCAAGATTGTTGTATAAGATGGGAAGCGATGGTATCTTACAAAGATGTGTGATGGAAGAAGAAGTAAAAGTGGCATTGAAAGAATCTCATGAAGGCTTAGCAGGAGGGCACATGGGACCAGATGCAATAACTAGAAAAATATTACTAGCTGGACTATGGTGGCCCACACTATATAATGATGCGAAAGAGTATGTGAAAGCATGCGATACTTGTCAAAGAGCAAGAAAGCCGGTAAAGAGGGAATTTATGCCATTGCATCCATCACAACCCTAGGAACTATTTGAAATGTGGGGATTAGACTTCATCGAACCATTGAAGACATCTCAAAGAAGGAAGTGTAGATACATCATAGTAGCAATAAAATACTTGACAAAATGGGTTGAAGCGAGAGCATTACCTGATAACTCAGCAAAAAGTACAATGAGATTCTTGTATGAGTAGGTAATCACAAGATTTGGTATTCTACTATAGATCACAAGTGACCGAGGAGGACACTTTATCAATGAAATCATCAAAAAATTGACAACGAAGTTCAAGATTTTGCACTCATTGTCTAGTCCGTATTACCCCAGAGCAAATGGGCAGGTAGAAGCAACAAACAAAGTCCTGGTATCCACTTTGTATAAAACCTATGGAATAGAGGGAGTAGATTGGGAGGAAAGACTACCATCTATTTTGTGGGTATATAGAACAAATTTTAAACCTACAATAGAGCATACACCTTTCCAATTGATGTATGGACAGGAGGCAATGGTGCCAATCAAATTCTTGATACCAAGTTTGAGAGTCACGGTAGAGCATCGCTTGGGTGATCAAGAAAGTTTGGAAGAGTGACTGACAACACTGATAAAATTAGATGAAAGAAGAGTCATGGCACAATGGGTGATTGAGGTAGCTCAGAAAAGAAGGAAGGCGTGGCATGACAAACATTTGAGGAAGTTAGAACTTAGTCTGGGTGACTTGGTTCTAAAGTTTAATGGAAAGAGGGAAATCAAGCCCAACAAGTTGAAGATGTTATGGCTTGGTCCCTATAAAGTGGTTGAAGTAATGAATAATGGAGCAGTCAAGTTATAGAACTTGAATGGGATAGAGGTACCCGACACTGTAAATGGCTCAAAGTTGAAGCCTTACAAAGTACAATGTTTATTCATTTCTTTAGAAGAGATTGAACGATGAAGATGAGAAAAAGCTCAAATAAGGACTCAAGATGAGCCAGGTCCATCACAGGAGGAGCCTAACATGGGACTCGCACACTTATTCATAGAAGGGGAGGAAACACGACCAACCATAGAACAACAAGAGTTGGCACCTCGACCCAGAGAAAGAAGAATATTGCGAGTACATGTCAGATTTACGGATGGGACCAAACGAGTAGAAGAGGAAGATGAAGAATGGATTCCTCCAAATGAAAGAGGACATTAGGAGATAGTACTATTACCCAAAAATAGGGGAAGGCAAGAAGAAGCACCCCAAGTAAGCAAAAATATGATGTATCCTCAGGTGGAGCATAGAGAACTACCCCAACAAGTGGAAGGATGAAGAAGGATACTATTAATAGTATGGTACGAGGATAGAGTGGACACCTTTGAAATGGAAGTTCTAGAAGAATATAGGAATGAGACCATCGATGAAGAATTGGTTGGACTTACTCCATTGGCTCAGATAGGGCTATTACAACAAAGAATGTGGTTACAGACTCAACAACTACAAGAAGAATACCAAATGTTGCAAGGTCATAATGCAAGGTTGAGAGAGCAAATCATCCAGGAATTGGATAGTACAATACAAAGATTGGATGAACAAAGAACAACTAGGCTATAGGAGCTAGAAGAAGAACCTAAAGATGATGAGGGGATAACTCCAAGAAGTAGTGTAAGAAATTATGGAGCGAGCACAAGTTTGCAAGTACCACCAAGTGATCCACCAATGACAAATGAAGATGCAAAAATATTGTGGCGAGACATTGAGGAAGCAACCACATCACTTGAATCACAAGGCCATGCACGATTGGATTTGAGTGACTCCAGTAATGAAGGAATGCCTTGGCTAGTAAGGGAACCTAGCACAAAAAGTAGTGATGATGATGATTGCTCAGGGAACCCCTAGAATCCTCGAGATGATCGTGATCCCCCAGCATGTACAACCACACAACGACAACTAAGGAGATCGCAGGAGCATCAAACCAACATTGATCCACAAGAATATATAATAGCCCATCGATAGTTGAGAAGACAAAGGAGATAAGTACAAATATTGGAGAGACTAATGAATTTACCAACATATTGGGTAGAATAGAGAGAAGAGAATCAGAATAACTCAAGTTATGAGATAGACTTTTTTGATGCATATAGAGAGGTCTTGGCAACCTCATCTCCACAAAGAATCTTCGAGGAAAGAATATGGAGACGTCACTTAGCATGTGCAGATCATAGAATCAGAGCACTATGACAATTGTCACCAAGCACAAGAAGTAGAAGTCCACTAGCCAACATTGAGTTGGTAGAGATAACTCCTGATAACTGAGCAATGGGAGGAAGGAATAGAGAAGGACCCCTAAGGCTTCAGCCAAGAAGGGGAGGAGGTATTCAACTATGAAGTGAGCAAGGACAAGGTGATGTTATAATTAGAGGAGGAAGAGGATGAGGAAGATTTTGACCCCCTACTCCTAGATGGTCGGGAGATACACCTTTAGCTTGTATGAACTGGACAAGGAATCTATGAGGGTTACCATGGATGAGAGGAATCTTACCTAGCCCCGCAAGGTAGTATCCATTAGGACGACCACCACTAATCCGATGAGGACCTCAAAGAGTGGTAGGTGGTAGAGGATTACTCCAAGAAAGGGAGGAATCACCATTGGCATAGAGAAACCCGATGTCAAGAGGAATAGGATGGGGAAGACACTCATGTGGGAGAGGCCTTGTTGGTAGAGGAAGAGTACATTTTGTAGATGAAAGGAACCAAGGACAACTAAGGATCTGATCACCAAGTCTAGAGCCAGAATTGATCCGAGGGGATAGGTGGAGAAGTCACTCGAATGATAGTAGAGTGGTAAGGACACCGCTACCAAGAGATCAATCACCTATGCGACAAGAGGAAAGGACACCAGGTGAAGATACTCCAGCTTGCAATTGTACAATTCCAAATTGTACACATGGTAGGGGAATATTAGGGAATTCAGTAACATCACAAGTGGATATGAATCGACCTAGAGAGCAAGTGGCACTAGGTGACACAACCACTCAAAATATCATAGTCGAACCTCCAAGAGAAGAATCCGATGGGATCATACAAGTGAATGTCACTGTATGATTTCCATGACGGTAAGTGTAAATAGGTTAGGAATGAAAAAAAGAAAAAAAGAAAAAGAAAATAAAAATAAAATGCCTTAATTGTGAAAATCCCTCGGGACGCAATTAGGAAGGAAGTGGGTTGAAAACCGAAAATGGTGGCCTCTTCAAGAGAGAAAATAGACAAAATTTCTCTAAGTGATAGATTGTACAAATCAAAGATGAAAAAGCACAAGTAATAGATCGTACAAGCCAATTTTTGAAGTCAAAAAGCATAAAAGAGAGATCGTACAAGGGAAATTGGAAAAAGTACATTGGAAATCGTACAAGAAGGCATGTTGTATGATTTAGGTCGTACAATGTATGATTTCAGGCACAGTGTATGATTTTCAATCATCGCATTAAATGTTCGCATGTGTGGATCGATGAGTTGTCAAAAAAGAGCGGGAAAAAGTTAAAAATTGCATGGAAAGTGATGAGTTGTCAATCATCCAGGTAGGGAAGATGAAGAGACATGCAAAATGGCACAATTTTAAAATTTGAGCGGTTAGGGTTTGGAGATAGTTTAAATAGAAGGCTTACCTTAGCAATTTTTAAAATCGTACAAAGAAGAGTTCAAATTTTTTTAGGAGAACGAAGCACGACTGAAACAAAAGGGCGATTAGGCGAGGACACTAACCAAAGTAAATGGGAGGGTATATATAGGCAACAAATCCTCCTTCTAGAAGAAGAAGTGATAAATGGATTTGCTCAATTTTGATAGTTTTGACAAATTTTTTAAATCATACAGGTAGGAGTAACCATACATCCAGTAAAGGTAAACCATACAAGTCGAAGGTAAATCATACAAGGCATAATGAAATGAAGTGAAATGCATAGGAAATGTAATTTCAGGTTGTAATTATGCATGTAATTGATTATTAAAGTGTTAGACTTAGTAAAAGTCTTAATTAATGCATTCTATTATTCATGGTTAGTTATAAATAACTAATTGCATCAAGAACCACTTTGGAATAGCCTAGGAAACATTATATAATGCCCCATTTTTTTATTTTTATGATCTGGACATATATTGAATATAATCTGATAGAGTTGGTTTCTTCTAGTTAATCTAGCAAGTGTTAGGATTTATACTATGATATGAGGAATAGATTGTATGAAAAAAAATGAATAATAATCAGAATCATGGCTTCTCACACGTGTTGTATGATTCTAGAGTGGTTGAATAGAAATTGATGGTTTAGCTTTGTTGCATGTACTTATATTTAATTGTTTTGGCTTAATTATGCATTGTTGTGGAAAAATGGATGGAACCAATATTGGTGTAGCTTTATGGAATGTTTTAGAATGATTTTAATCCCAAGGGATATGCATTGAACCTTTCTATATGATTTTTGGGCATCGCCATTGGAATTACAACTTTCTCAAGCCCCGTTGATATGTTTTACATGTTACTAGAAAAGGATTAATTACTACATTAAACCCTTACAAAACCTATATAAGATAGATTGGTCTAGTATATTATTCCAATTGGCATTTGACTATACTTTTATTTCATACATATCATACATCTGAGTCCGTACAAATCGTATATAAGAAAATTACTCGATTTGGCATTTTATGCGATCAAAAGAAACTTACCCAATTTGGTAGTTTTGGGAAATCGACTTGCTGAGTTACAAAAATATGTACTGTAGTCTACAAAACTTAATATTAAGTATTGGTTGAGTGTGTAATCATACAAACATCACCACTGTATGATTTTTGATCATACAATGTGTCATTTTGGCCTTCGTACAAGTTGTTCATCGAGCACAAACTAGTAGTTTGGTAGACCGTACAGTCATACGATTTGGTAAACAAGTTGGGATTACTAAATTTACCATATTAAGGTATTATAAATCACCTCCCCATCAGGAATACTACACCCCTATGCTACACCATCATCCATATATATCATAGACCTCTAGAATTATTTTAAATGTAGAGAAAGCTAAGGCATGAAAGACATTAAAGGTGGGTCACAAATCTATAATAATTTTATTTGATCATTAAGCATAATAAATGGGGTTCTAATTCAATAGTATATTATTTTATTTAAGCTCTAATCATAATAATATCCACCATTATTGATTTTTGTAGGCATGATACTTCCAATTGGTCTACCTTAGATGAAGTAGATTCTAAGTTTGTAGTTTCATACCTACCTCTTCATGTGGGTAAGCATATTTTTTTACTTTTATTTGTAAGATAACCCTTTTGGTGGCATGGGACATATTTTTGTACCATATAGTGAGCACTCAAAGGTGATTTTTGAAGTACACTTAAGTAAAGTAATAGATTACTTTAGATATAAAAAAAATGTTGGTAGTACTTCTATTGGCAAAAAATGGGCAACAATGTTGATAGGTACATCAAGTCATGTAACCCCTATACTATTACCAAGCCAAAAAACAAGAATTAGGGACCATATAGACCATTTTTAGAATCATCCAAGCATTATAAATCTGTCTCAATGGGTTTTATCTCAACTTTACCCACATATAAGCATGGAAATGATTGTATTTTTGTAGTAGTTTTTTTCACTTTAAGATATAGTAATCATTATTACTTGTAAGAAATCCATTTCATCTAAGAGGAATACTAAAATTTATTTTAGTCATATGTGGCTCAACTTTAGCTTGCCAAATTCCATTGTATCTAATAGGGATTGTAGAGTTATAAGTATTTTTTGGTCCACCCTATGGAGCATGATGGATACCAAGTTGACCATGTCCACAACCTTCTATCCTTAGACTAATGTCTAGGCAGAAGTTGTGAATCAATTTATTGTACATCTCGTTTAAATGTATAATTCTAAATATTCATGCATATGAGATGAGAGTCTCCCTTATATTTATTAGGGATACAATAAAGCTTTGCATAGTTCTACAAAACATAACCCCTTACATGTTTATTTTGGGTAATGTAGCTCTTTGTGTAAAAACCATGGAGTAATCACATCATACAAAAAGAAGTAGAAAATTTAGCATAAATTTTAGAACATAATTCCATCAAGCTATAGTTCCATAACCTTTTGAAAAATAAAACTAAAAAATATAAGCAATGCCTTGACATTGGGTCTGATATCAATTTAAGGTTAGATAAAATATGTGGTTACATATTTAGAAAGATAGACTTATAGGACCCTATAGTAATATTAGACCTCTTTGATATGGACCATACACCATCACCAACAAGATGGGAAAAAAATCATTTGAATTGATCTTCCATATTATCTTGGCTTGCATCAAATCTTTAATGTTGAACTTCTTAGGCCTTATCATCAACCTTTTCTAGACACTTCTATAATAGCAAAATATTTAAAAATCGAAGAACTCAATCCAAATAGTTTAGCATTGGTATATTAGGACCAAATTTTTGACACATGGACTAGGAGAACTAGAATGAAATCCGTTTAGATGTATAGAGTGGTCAAGGTATGACAACTTGGGCACCAAGAGGAATGGCTGACAAAAAAATATAAATAAATAATTTCTACATCTCATGTCAAAATTCAACACAATGGGACCAATGATTTTCAAGGAGACAAATGATAAAGGCATGTTACCCTTTTGTGACATGGATTTATGCCCAAAAATCTATTTTTGATACTTACCCCATTGTTAGGGCATAATTTTGTGCTAGGGACTCTATTTTAATCCATTCAAAAAGTGTTAATCCATTAGAATGAGGAAACATTTTTTTGGTAAGAAACTCTATCGTATATAGAGTTGTCAAAAACTTTAGGAAATAATACTTCAAATGATATCAAAAATACAAAATAAAATAATCACTAAAAGTGGTAATCTTCTATTTTTAGATTTTTGTAGTAAAAATGCATATTTAACTATGTTCTCACATTAGTAGAAGATAAAACACAACACGACAAGTTATATGTATTTAATTTTTAACTAAATACACTATGTAACTTGTGTAAGGTGAATCACTACATTTTCATATGGGTGAACTTCTAACTCATGGAAGGTGAACCACCATATTTCCATATCATAAACCTTCCATATTCAATATGGTGTATTTCCTACACATAAAAGACATTGTATAAAAAGAGATGCATCCATGATTATAAATACATGAGAAATGGATGTAATATTATATCCTCACATCTCTTCTCAAAGTTTTCTTTATATTGTACTCTATTTTCTAGGAAATAAAATAATTATGCTCTTTTAATTATATGTTTTTATGTCATGGTTTATTATACTCTGTTATTTGTAAATTATACGCTTGCATGATCTTCCTTAACTAAATTTTTTTTTTTTTTTATATTTGTCAAAATTCTAATTTTTGGATCATATTTAGCAAGTTTAAATACATAGATATGAGAAATTGTCATCATGAATATTATGATGAGAACTTGTCTTTGTTGTAAAATATGATTGGGAGATAATACCTTAAAGATTTTATACATAAAGTATGAGCTGGACCTATGGTAAATAGATTTGAATAACACCTATATATGTGTGTAATGATCATTAGAATTCTAGAACACATAAAAGGGAATGGACATCCAATTATGATATTTTTGATTGCATGTCTAATTATCCATGTGTTTTCACCCAATTACTTCAACTCTTTTTAGATAGATTCTAGAACATAAATAAATATAGAATGCAACTTATATGATACTACTCTTGAGCACCATTTGTAGACACGGAAAATTGACCCACTTTCAGTGGGCAATCTTCCTTAGAGCCCCTAAGAGGTCCCTAACCCTTGCCCTAGGCAAGGGTAGGCCTCTTTTCCCCTACCTTGCCTTTCTTTAGCCTTTTTAGTGAAATCACACCCGGTTGCGATGGGGCACGATTTCACGAAAGCGATATCGCACCCCATTGGCACACGGGGCATGATTTTGCTATTTTAGGGTTTTAATTATTAAAACCTAGGTTTAACCTTTTCTAGCATGCTTTGCATCGACCTGTGTTGTTTTCCCGCTCTTTTCACCTCGAATTTCATCTATAAAAGGAGGGGTTAATCTCACTCTTTTATGACAATGATTTTGGACACACAATTATCAAGCTCAAAATTCTTATGATTGACTTATGCTCGCATTTTTTTGCTCTGCTTCCTATTTCTTCTACAAGCTAACCCCGAAGTGCGAATTTTGGATTTGATCTTCTACTACATTGATTTGGATTGTTGTGTGGTTTGGTGGATTCGTGTTGTGGTTCGAAAGGAAAGAGAGTGCCCATTCGGATACCTCGATCTCTTTTGTCTGCTTCTGCATCATCCATCAGGTTCTGCGTACTTTGTTTCTGCATTTATTTACGTTCTGCATCTATCTTTTATTTTTCGTGTGTTTGAAGTGAAATCATGCCCTGTCCCAATGAGGTGCGACTTTGCTAACCCTAATTTAGGGTTTTCACTCATAGAAGTGAAATCGTACCCCATTCTGATGGAGCATGATTTTGCCTATAGCGTTATCATACTCGCTATCTATGAGGTACGATTCTTCCCAGGACTAAACTAGGGGTATCTATCAATTTTTGATTGCATGAGTATTTTCTAAATTACATCTAGGGCATGTTAGCATAATCTATTTTCTATTTCTCTATTGTTGCATTGTTGTTTTATGATTAATTCTCCAAAGGTCAATTTTCGCTTTTGTTTTCAAAGGTCATCTAAAAGGACCTAGGGGGCTTGATTGTTGCACCTCCAAGCATTATTGTACAATGGCCTAAGTAGGCCCCCTAATGCTGATCACATTTTTTAGTGTTTCTTAAGTTATCTTGCAGAAACAGGTATTTCTGATATCATTGGACAAGAGGCAGAAAAGGCTAGGATCAACCACCGGTCAAGATAAGTGTTCTATTTGTTCTATTGGTTATAAATCTGATTTGAATATCCATTATAGGCATCTAAAAAGTGAAAAGCATATAGTGTGCATCTAGGGTTAATATTGTGCATTTATCTTGTGCCCTTGCTTTAAAGGTTTTCTGGATAAAACCCTAGGTTAGCAAGCATTCAAAGGAAGAATCATATTAGGTTAGCTCTTGTATTCTTGCATTCTATTTTCTGCATTGTCCTTTATCTTTCATAGCATAGATCTAGAAAGGCCAAACTTAGGTGATTGCTTGAAACTGAATACATCAAACTATCCTAAAATCCTGAGGACTTGGAGCGAGTCCTTAAACCATTCCTGGTGAACCCTTCCCCCTAGCACCAAGTGTAGAGAACAACATAGCCCTCACGGTTCACCCCATAAGGCTTTCTATCTTTGGATCCAACCTTTTAGGAATTGTACATGGTAGGGCAGTTTTCCCCCTCTACATATTTGGTGAACCCGATGTGAACACCTCCTTTCTTTTGAAAACTCTAAGCAAGATCATTAATTCTATTTGAAAACTCTTAAATAGATTAAAATCTATGTGTTAGTGTTTTCCCTAACTATTTTCACTACTTCTAATGGCTCCCTTCCTTAGAAGTCAGAGGAAACAATTAGAATCTGATTATGTTCCTTTGGAAGATGATCATATTGATAGGGAAGACCCTAATGTAGGTCTAGAAGAGCAAGAAGAGGTAGATATGGAAACTGAGACCAATCTTGATCCTTATGTTGGACCCAATGGTAGCTTTGTCTTCTCATCATTTGATCATATTTGGGAATTCATGAAAGCTCATAAGGAGAAGCTATTGGAATATGTAGAATGAGAAGCTCATCTTGAAAAAGAGGATGCTACTCCTTCTCCTCCCATTAGGTCTCCTATGCTTAATCATGATAATCCCACATCTCAACCTATGCATCTCAGTAATCTGAAGAACCAAGTGACTTGTGCTACTACTAATACCACCAATGTTGGATGGAATCCACCTGTTCCTCCAACTAGTAGTGGCACCCAAAATTATTTTCAATTTCCTCCTTCATCTTCTAATGTCAACACTATTGCCTCTGTTCCACCACAAGTAAATCTTCCATTCTCACAAGGCACCACATATAACAATAACCTCCTCATGTCCAACCTAAGTCAAGGAAATATTGGGAACACACATAATCCAAAAATGCAGAATTTGGAAAATATAGTGAATCAGTTGGTTTCAAGGATGGATATGATTCAACCTTCAGGGTTTACATACAGTTATAAGGAAATGTGTAGTCAGCCATTGGATCCTATTGTTGTTTCTAGACCTTATCCCAAGCATTTTTCTATGCCAGTTTTACCAATCTATAAAGGGATAGAAGATCCAATAGAGCATCTAAGAGGATTCAGGATAGCTTACCATGATCTTGTTTATGATGATATGCTTCTATTGAAAACATTTCCAAAGAGTCTTGTTGGAGTTGCATTAGAATGGTATTATCGGTTGCCCAACTATTCTTTAAAGAGCTTTGAGAAGACTGCAAAGATGTTTGTTCATCAATTTAGTGCTTATATTGAAAAGGAAGTGACAATGAGAGACCTATATGATCTAAAGCAAAGTAAAGAAGAAAGTTTTTCAGAATTCTTAGCTCGTTGGAGAAGTTTAGTTGGTCGATTAAGACAACCTGTGTCTCAGAAATATATGCTTGATATATTCATTAGTAATTTACAAGAACATATATCTTATGCACTAGAAACTACTATTGTCACATCTCTTGATCAAGCAATTGAGTTAGCAAGAAAAGTGGAACAAGCTCTCATTAGAAGAGGTCAGCTTAAGACTAAAGAAGAAAAGCCTACTAAGTCTCAACATAAGAATAAGCATACAAGAGGTGATAGTGATAGTAGGCCTATTAATAATGTCACCAATAGCCTACAAAATATTGTACTTCAGAAACCTCCTCAAAGGAATTTTACCAGACTTAATATACCTATGGAAGTAGTTTTGAAGCAATTATTAGAAGCTAAGGTAATTGAACTACCTCCTATAAGACAACCAGATACTACAACTCATTGGTATAAGGTAGGTCAATATTGCACATATCACAGAGTAGAAGGACATTGGACAAACTCTTGTAAGAAGTTGAAGCATGTGGTTCAAGATTTGATTGATGCAGGATGCATTGATTTAAGAAATTCCCAAACTTCAAGTAATCAGGTTCCTACTCAACAAGCTCCAACAACAAATCAAGATATGGGGATATTCAAGGATCCATTACCAAAGCATGATCAACAAGCAGCCAATCAGGTGGCTCATCAAGATGATTCCCTATGCCATAATAATGTGGTTGGTATGGTTGGGGTAACTACAAGGAAACAAGCTCAAAATCAGCAAGGACAAAGTTCAGCACCATAGCCTAGTTTAGTTTTAAAGGAGAATCAGAGAAAATATTCAGCTACAAGAATTCCACCTATAGTGTTGAGACCACAACCATAGATTTCATTTGATCTTCGAAATAGTTAGCTAATACTCCAACAAAAATATCAGTTTTAGAACTTTTGTAGACTTCTCCTGATCATAGAAATGCTTTAATGGAATTCTTAAAACAACAATCTGTTTCTTCAGACATTGCCCCTGATGCCATAGTTGATGCCATAGGTTCTTTTGGGATACATCATGTCTCATTCTCAGATGATGATAAACCTTCCTCAAACTTACATGGAGATTCATCACTTTACATCACTGCACTTATTGGGGATACCCTTATCAAGCGAGTTTTGATTGATAATGGCTCATCCCTCAACTTGTGTACATATCAATTCTTTCAAAAATTTGGATTAAAAGAGGAAGATTTAACAAAATTTGATATCATTATTAAAGCTTTCAACAATAAGTCCCAAGAGGCCTGTGGTGTCATATCTCTTCCATTAAAAGTGGGGCCTAGAATATTGGATACTTTGTTTTATGTGGTTCATTGTCCTACATCCTTTAATATTCTTCTTGGGTGACCTTGGATTCATGCAATGAAGGTCATCCCTTCTACTTTTCATCAATATCTCAAATTTGAATTCAAGAATCAAGTTGTCACCATTTCGGGTGATCCTCGACCATTTGAATTTTGTTCAAATATAGAGTTAGCTCAATCTGAATCTTACTCTTGTCCTTCTATTTCTTCAACAATTTCTCCATGTTCCTCATCTCAAATTTTAGAGCATCTTCAAAGTTTAAAAGTGAGTGAGGAACGTAAACCCCATTCTTCATCCTTGGATCATGATAATCAGTTTCTTCAAGAGCCTCTTCTGGATCTAGCCAAGCTACCACCATCACCTCGAACTATGGGTTTGCCCCATAAGAAGGGTGATGTTGTACACATTGGCACGTGTACCTTTGTCTTCGGAGGGACTACCTTCAAAGAAAATATTCATGGTAGCAACCCATCTCCTAGTGAGCACTCTTTTGCTCAATGTTATCTCACTAATGATTATCCCCTTCCTAAGCAGATCCTATCTAGTATGGGATATGCAGGTAAAGGATTGGGACCACAACAGAAAGGTATTCAAGAACCTTTGGATGTTGAGATTTGGCCTGGGAGATGTGGTATAGGTTTTATACCTAATAAAAATCAACCTTTGCCTTTTGAGGATGATGACCATCTTATGACTTATGCAGAATATATAGAATATCAAAAGATGATAATAGCTGAAAATAAAAGTGTTAATTTTGCTTCTCCTCCAAAGCTAATGTCTTGTAATATGATTGATTCTATTTGTTCTAAAAATGACATTACTTCTGTGCAAGAGAGTGATGGATCTTTATATAATGTTTGTTTTACTAAAAATAATGGTGTTGTTAGAAGATGTGTTGATTATCATGCCATGGATGTCAAAAGAAGAGCCCTAGAGGAACTTTCCCATGATTTTTATCATTGATAAAATGCACTCCTTGGGGATATCTTCGATCCGACACCCCATGGCACACTCATTTATTTTAATAATATGAATGGTGCATTTAGATTTTGCATTGATTTCAATTCTGTATAAAAATAAAAATTAAAAAAAATCATGTAGTTGCATTTGCATTTCCATTGCATCCACCTGCTTGCTCATATTGCATTGTTGCTTGTCATCCTTGCATGATTGCTTGACATCTAAAGAACACCTTGCATGATTGCCTATCATAATTGCATGATTGATTGTTCATGACTGCTTGCTCATATAGATTTTTGAGGATTTTGCGACAATGGCATGTGATGATACCTAGTTAGGACATAGCTCACATGCATTGCACTTCTCACTAGGACTCTGATGCCTAGCAAGATCCCCCTAGGGACTCTTCCTTTCCTTCTTCTTATGATTGCTTCTTCTCCTTCTCTCAATTTCTTTATCATGATAATGCTTTCATTCACAAAGTATTTTTAAGATCCCTATCTGGGATAGCACTTGCATACTATTTATCTACATATTACACCCCACATGGGATACTTATACATCCTAGTGGGTATTACATTGTCTACGATCTTCTATCGGGTCATACTCTCTTTTGACTCAGCAAGCTTAACACCCCATTACAGGATAAGCTCCTTGGTCAGTTTTAGTAGACCTCGACATACATCCTAGTGGGTAAATACCTCATAGAAGTCAATAAGGGAGCAACCACCCATAGCAGGTCAGACTCCACACATATTTTTACACTACTGCAAGTGCTAAACCTATAGCGGGTCTAGCTCTCTTTCTGAAATGATCTATGGTATCTAACTACACTGGTTCCTCACAACCTATGCTAGTTCCATACTATGGGTCATTAGTTCTTCTCCTTTTCATATGGTTGACCTTTGGATCTCCTTCTTCTTCTTCTTCCTCTTCCTCTTCCTCTTCTTCTTCTCCCTCTTTTTCTCTCTTCTTTCTTCTCCTCTTTTTTTGATTTATTTTCTCCTTCGTCCTTCTCCTTCTTCTCATTTCTTTCCTTTTGCATCCATCCATTTTCATATAGTTTGCATTAATATAGTTTGCATACATGAAAACACATAAATAAAAACATATTACACATACAATAAAACAACAAAAGTAGCTATATATTACTTGAGAGAAAAAGAGTACATCATCACCATGTCAGGTTGGTGTACCACAATCTAGACTCAGTACACTCAACCTAGGGATGCACACCATAATCCAAAAATTGGTGCATCATCTTGATCCCTAATCCTCTCTCTCTCCTAGCTCTGAGAGCTAGCTCCCTCTGGTCCACCCTGAGGAGGAGGCAACCTAGGCTGTGACATGGACTACCATGATACCGATGTCATCCATGATCGAGATCATGATCTGCTCACTAACTATAGGGATGGAGGAAGTGGTATCCTCTGACCTAGTGGGATAGCTATATAGTAAGCCATCTCATAAAACATAGCCCACTGAAGGGTTATCTCCAACCTCTCTCCCATCCATCATAGCTCTACTTGAAGAAGTTGCATCACACCTCCTACCTGGCTGCTCTCAATGATAGCCATCCCCTCTGCCCTAGCTCTCTAGCGCTCTCCATCTAGATGAGCCATATCTCCCTTGAGTTATTTGATATCTACCCAAGCTACATCCCTCTCAGCCTCTATGATGCTCAATGAACTTCATAGCTCCTCTAGCCTCTTGGCCCTATCCTCCTAGACCTGGGCCATCTAGATCTATAGAGAGGCTACCTATGCTCATAGCTCCTCTATCTCCCTCCTCTCTTGGATCTCACCAACTTCTACTATAGATGTAGAGGCCTCTCTAGGATATTTGATCTGTAGCCTCCCTATCTATGTGGGGGTATCTCTCACCCCCCTCTCTGGTCCCTACTACCTGGATGGCCTCCTCTACCACTAGGATCTGAACATGAGTTAATCTCTATCTCGAGTGGTAGGATTCTATTGTGCCCTCTCTATGGCTCGATGAGCTACCTCTTGGAATGCTCATTGCATGCCTAGGTCCATCACCTAGTACCTCTATATTGGTACTAGTAGGGAGATCCTTTGGGGCATAACTCCTCTATACCATCACTTGTACCCGATAACCACTCCTATATCATCTACCCTCAAGTTGACATAAGGAGGATCATCCATATCCTCCTCGGCCCATCTAGTGAGGTTTGGCTCACCTCCCACCCCTATTGGGTCCTGGGTCACCCTTTGGTACTAGTAGTCCCCTAGGTTTAGGACTCCTTGTAAGATCTCATGCTATCGAAGGACTCGATCAAATCTGAAGACCTTTAGCTCCCCCTTCTCTGACCTCAGCCACCTAATCCTTCATATCCTGGCTAGCTCTATCCTATCCTTAGCCCACCTAAGGTGAAGCCACCATGGCCTCTAGATGATCTTCACCTCTCGAAGCTCATCAATCACCCACCTCGCTAGTGGTAGGTTCCCTACATAGGCCCTCATGGTCCTCTCTAGGGACCTCGACCACCTGTATGTTGTTGGATGCTTTGAGTTGGGTACCTCCGATATCTATACTATGATGTGCTCCTAGCACCACACCTGGAGCAATGTCATACATACCAATCTTGTATATTGCTTATACATAATGTTGTACAACATCCTGTATAGGTGGGCCAACACATATGGGCCCCATGTGAATTGAACCTCCTGATCATGCATGTCTACCACTACTCCCACCATCACCCATGGTAAGTGTCACCTACTGGTATGGCACATCAGTAGCCCAACCACAATCCCATAGAGCATGATGGTTAGAGGATCTACCCCATAGTGACCCACTAGATCATCGACTGATATGGTGCTCTCTCACACCTAGTGGGTAAAACCTATCAAGAACCATTGTAGTGTGGCCACCCATCCTCATGCTCTATAAACTATTATCCCTCTGATAGGGATCCATAAGATCTACCACACATCCTCTAGTGTGATGGTGAGCTCTCCTATGGGTAACTAAAAAGTAGAGGACTCTGGGTACCACCTCTCTACTAGGGCTATCAACATAGCCCTATCTATCTCAATGTGAGGCATCCTCACTAGGTGGTCTAGCCCCACCACCTCTAGTCGATCCCTCTCCACCTATCCTAGTGCATCCAGCTCTATCACTAGAGCTCCTGCCCTCCACTCTCGACTCTCGAGGATACCTAGCTGCATCCATAGATAAATAAAATCAAATCAGTTTCATAAATTAAATTCAAATAAAAATAATAAAATCTATAATTTCAAATCAAAACACAAAGTTGATCATAATTTTGTAATTCGCACTTCGTAGTTGCTTTTTTTCTCTTTTTCCTCTTGTGTTTTTTTTTGCTTTTCTTTTTCCATTTTTTGTGAAATCATGCCCTCCATTTTAGGAGATATGATTTTGTGAAATCGTGCTCGGTTTTATTTGGGCATAATTTTATCACTTCATCTAGAATGAAATCATGATCGGGCTATGAAATCATGCTCGGATCGAGCACAAATCTCATCATAAAAAATGGTGAAATTCCTAGATTCTACCCTCAAAATTCATGAAAAATAGAGAAAAATTTGCATGAGGGAGGAATTTGGTACTTACCCACTCTCGTGCCCCGACTTCACCCCTCATGACGCTTCTCGATGAACTGGTAATACCATTTCTTTTTCTCCTCAGAGCCCTTTCTCTGCCAATGCATGATGAAAATGAATTAGGGTTTTACCCTTTTTCACCCTTTTTAAACTCTGTTTGTTACCCTTGTTTTCTCTAGTTTTCATTCTTTCTCTCTTTCTTCTTCTGCATCAGTTCTTTCAAGTTTTTATGAGATATGTCATCTTCATAAAAACTCGAGGGGGCACCCTGGCCTATAGAGGCATTAATGTCCCTAATGCCTCGATTTGCATGCAAAACAAGAAAGTGTCTAGAATGACACCATTTTTGCACCACCCCTTTCTTCTAAACTGGCCATCCCATTTTTTCTTGTTGTCTTCTTCCAGTGAGTGTGCCTACATCCTTTCTTTGATGCATTTACTTGGCCTTAAATGCATCAAAGAGGGGGTAAAATGTAGACACAGAAAATTGACCCACTTTTAGTGGGTAATCTTCCTTAGAGCCCCTAAGAGGTCTCTAACCCTTGCCCTAGGCAAGGGTAGGCCTCTTTTCCCCTACCTTGCCTTTCTTTAGCCTTTTTAGTGAAATTGCACCCGATTGTGATGGGGTATGATTTTGTGAAAGTGATATCGCACCCCATCGGCATGGGGTATGATTTTGCTATTTTAGGGTTTTAATTATTAAAACCTAGGTTTAACCTTTTTTAGTATGCTTTGCATTGGCCTATGTTGTTTTCTCACTCTTTTCACCTTGATTTTCATCTATAAAAGGAGGGGTTAATCTCACTCTTTCATAACAATAATGATTTTGGATACACAATTAAGCTCAAAATTCTTATGATTGACTTATGCTCACATTTTTCTTTACTTCTTGTTTCTTCTACAAGCTAACCTCGAAGTGCGAATTTTGGATTTGATCTTCTACTGCATTGATTTGGATTGTTGTGTGGTTTGGTGGATTTATGTTGTGGTTCAAAAGGAAAGAGAGTGCCCATTCGGATACCTCGATCTCTTCTGTCTACTTCTGTGTCATCCATCAGGTTCTACGTACTTTGTTTCTTGTATTTATTTATGTTCTACATCTATCTTTTATTTTTTATGTGTCTAAAGTGAAATCATACCTTGTATTAATGAGGTATGACTTTGCTAACCCTAATTTAGGGTTTTCACTCATAAAAGTGAAATCGTACCTCATTCTGATGGAGCATGATTTTGCTTATAGCGTTATCACACCCACTATCTATGAGGCACGATTTTACCTAGGATTAAACTAGGGGCATCTATCAATTTTTGATTGCATGAGTA
Organism: Wollemia nobilis; assembly: GCA_028583015.1. NCBI lineage: Eukaryota > Viridiplantae > Streptophyta > Pinopsida > Araucariales > Araucariaceae > Wollemia > Wollemia nobilis. The sequence continues at coordinate 115,884 of JAQPPZ010000619.1, read as the reverse complement.
TTTTCTAAATTACATCTAGGGCATGTTAGCATAATTTATTTTCTATTTCTCTATTGTTGCATTGTTGTTTTATGATTAATTCTCCAAAGGTCAATTTTTACTTTTGTTTTCAAAGGTCATCTAAAAGGACCTAGGGGGCTTGACTGTTGCACCTCCAAGCATTGTTGTACAATGGCCTAAGTAGGCCCCCTAATGCTAATCCCATTTTCAAGTGTTTCATAAGTTATCTTGCAGAAACAGGTATTTCTGATATCATTGGACAAGAGGCAAAAAAAGGCTAGATCAACCACCGGTCAAGATAAGTGTTCTATTTGTTCTATTGATTATAAATCTGATTTGGATATCCATTATAGGCATCTAAAAAGTGAAAAGCATATAGTGTGCATCTAGGGTTAATATTGTGCATTTATCTTGTGCCCTTGCTTTAAAGGTTTTTTGGATAAAACCCTAGGTTAGCAAGCATTCAAAGAAAGAATCATATTAGGTTAGCTCTTGTATTCTTGCATTCTATTTTCTGCATTGTCCTTTATCTTTCATAGCATAGATCTAGAAAGGCCAAACTTAGGTGATTGCTTGAAACTGAATACATCAAACTATTCCTAAATATCCTGAGGACTTGGAGCGAGTCCTTAAACCGTTCCTGGTGAACCCTTCCCCCTAGCACCGAGTGTAGAGAACAACATAGCCCCCGTGGTTCACCCCATAAGGCTTTCTATCTTTGCGGATCCAACCTTTTGGGAATTGTACGTGGTAGGGCAGTTTTCCCCCTCTACACCATCTTATATTATAATTTTATTACTTAATGGTATGGATACATTGATGGCACTAGACTTTAATAATAAGATGATTGAAATTTTAATGGTTGATATCTTTGTCATTGATGGTTAGGAAATTGGTTAAGAGAGTAAAATAAAAAATGTCATGTGGGTAGTGATCATTTTGTCATGGATTGTATTTTCATGCACCTTTACTATGAGTTTTTAATGACTATGGTTGTAGTTATAGTGGTAAATAAAAGACATGATTTTGGCTTTGGGGAATAGGTGTTATGATCAAATATACCATTATTCCTTGTGATGATAATAATGTATCTACATGATATATTAATGATACATTATACTTTAAATTATTTTTAGAACTTTGTGAATGGGTTATTATAATTAAAATTTTCTAGAATAAATTATTAATAATAATGTAATACTTTTTATTGAAGATTTTTTTTTTGTCTTGTTTTGTATGGCTTGAAAAGTTGAGTTGCCATAAAAATTTAATCTTTCTATGAGTTTCGATTGCATTCATTGTATTTTAGTTACTATGTAAAATTTTTTATTTTAATTATTATATTCATTTTTTTATATAATTTTTAATAAATACAAATTAATTATGGTTGAAAATGTAAAATTTCCTATCCATCACTGGCATAGCACAAATCCAAATGGTTATTAGCTTAATTATTAGGACTACTTATGCAATCAGTAAGAAAAAAGTAAAATAAGCACATTTAATATAGAGTATCTACTAGATTAGGTACCTCACAAAGGATCAAAAAGGAAATATAGCGAATCAATAGTTGGGGAGAATAAGTCTTGCTATAGCCATTTTAAAATATATAAATTCTGAAAATTTCCTTTCGTATTTTTCCTTAAATTGATATTTTTATTTCAAATTCATGTGCTTATATGTCATATTGAATGATAATTTTGTATTGTTATATGCATAAATATGAATACCAACACATTTTAAAATAATAATAGATGATTGGATAGCATAGCTATTTTTCAATTATAGGTATTTCAACACCATTGGACTATTGAGTTTGCACATTATTAATAGTTGTCAATTCTTTTTTATATATCTAGAATGGTTGTGGAGAGGTGTTGAGAAAAGGATAGTACAAAAGGATATTAAATTCAAAGGTGAGGAGGATGATAACTATATAATCGAGCAAGAAGAGGTATAGAAATATAGGTGAAGAGGACACATAAGAGAGGAAAATAATGATGATGATAATAGTAATGGTGATGATGATGGGGATGGTGATGGAATTTGATAGATAATGTTACATGTCCATTATAAATGATCTCCATTAATATCAGTATTTTGTATATGCCTATTCATATTGTGTATTTATATTTACATTGATATTCATATATGCTTTTCTTATTTTTTCCTAATTTATATTATCACATATTTTATATTTTTATATACTTGAATCCCATATTGATGATGTATATTGGTATCATATATATGGTGTAAAATTAAAAAATTTAATCAATAGTTAAAAGTATCTAAAAAGGAGCAAGGCTACATAAAGTTATTATTGGTAGATAATAATTATATTATTTTTTATTGATAAAGGGTTTTGAAAGGGACCCAAAATATTTTTACAAGCCGAACAAGGGAGATCCTAGATGGAATCAAAAACCCCAACTAGAGCAAACCAAAATGGAGGACCGCCCTTGGTGGCCTCGAAATAGAGAAACTAAACACAATAAAATAGGATAACACTTGCAGGCTAACACAGGAAGAAACGTAATAGTCAATAGTCAAAAAAAGGGGAAGCCCCAAAACACAGAGAGTCCATCCATAGAACATCACTCAGGGATGTAATCCTCATCATCGTCATCCTTGGGAGCATCCTCCCTGGCTTGGCTCCTTCATTTGATTTATAATCTTACCCATCGTCAGTAGCATGGACGTAGCCAAAGAGATGATGTCATTCATATTTGTCACATGGTTTGCATCACCCACAGGCTAGACAGAGAGTGTACTAAGAGAAGGACCAACCAAAGTCTTTAGTAATTTATGAGTAGAGGAAGCAAATTCAAGCATAGAAACATTTGTAGACATCATATTTTTACATTTTCATTAGATGATTTCACCTAGGATGAGCACCTACTGGGAGTCAATGAGGAACCCAACACCATCCTCTATATTCCCGCCTTGCCAAGGTTTCCCTATTTTATGTCGATGATATAGCCATAAAGAACAACATCCATCACCAACAAGAGAGAACCAAGGATGGGCTCAAGTTTAGGATTCACCACATGACCATCAACTTCAACAATCCTTTGCTTTGGATTCTAACTAATATAATTATAGATTATAATATATAAGCCCTGGTGTTTTGGGTATGTGAACTTTCCCTTACACACATTGTCAATGGATATTTCCATCAACCAAAATAGATACTCCAAAATATTAATTAGCTTGACGTTATTCAGGTAATTTAGAAATTCCATATGGAAACTTCACAGTGGAGAGGATGGCTCATCGATCATTAGGTGTTGCATCACCAAAACTAGGGCTCTATTCCATAGTGGTGGGAGGTCCTTCCCGATGAAGTTGTTGTCCTTCTTGGTGAGGAATTTTTATTTGTCCCAAAAAAACAACAATTCACTAGCTATCAAGTGTTTATCTTTGTGGATAATCTCCCCATCATTGGGAAGTTTCATGATTTCTGCCAGAAGGTCAATCATGATCGCAAATGTAAGTCCCTAAAGGGACATAGTACTTCTATCCTAAGACCGAACAAACTCCCTTGACAGTTCTGGTTTGTGTCCCTAAAAATTCTTTAAGAAATTAAGCAAACCATGGGACCCCATTATTTCTTCCACCATTGGGTTGAGTTGCATATTGTCAAACTCAAAAAAAAACATCAAATCCTTTTCTATAGGTACTAGCTCACCCCAAACACAAAAATAGAACAACCCAACCAAATTTTTTTATTAAAACCATACACCACTTATGTGAAGCTGAAGTTGCTATAAATTAAAGGATGGGCCACCCTTTGGGTAAACAAATTTTATGCCATCACCCTTGGGTATAGCATTCAATATAGGCCATTGATGAAATATATCAACCCTAAAAATCCTCACCACATGAGCCCTACCACACCCAAGAATTATTGGGTCCACAAACTGAGCACTGGAAAAATAATGGGGTATGAAAGGAGGATTGAAAACCTAATGAAGAGCAACTTCAATATTGGTAGCATAACTTGGAGTGGATGATTTAGGAGGTCAAAGAGTTCTTGAGGGTATGGACCAATGAAATCTTTCCTCAAGGCAGTACCATCTCCATAGGAGGACACATGTATGGGAGAATCTTGATATACCATCCACACGGAGGTGACGCTGGTAGTCCTAGTTGAAAACAAGGATATAATTCAATAAGTGGGACAAGTTACTGGGATTGCCTGGTTTGTAAATGCCACAACATCCATTCGAGGTGAAGAATACATGGATAGCGCATGTTGCTCCACATATTTTCTAGGTCTTGGTTCAATACACAACCCCCTCCTTTTCAAATTTTCCACTTTTCCAAAGGTGACGCCCAAGATCATATGGAAATTACAACTTTACCATACCTTGGGTGAATAATCGATACCAGATTTCCAAAGGTATAAAATAATTATCATGTGGAAAATGCTACTACACCAGGTCTTGGGTGGATACACCTGTTTGAAGTTCCAACCACACCAGTGTGAAACATTAATAGCAAAATAGCCCCTAAGAATTTTGGTCAGATACTTTTGTTGATGAGTCTTGAAATCCTCACACATGTATCTAGAATAGAAAGGGTGAAGCCTAGTTAGCGAGACAGGTGGACAGTGGACTCTACCCCATCACTTACAAGGATTAAAAATAGGTGGACTATGACAAGTATCTAATAAACACTAGGTAAAATATACAATCCAGATGCTAAGAGAATCTAGTGTCAAGCCAAAGTTCACCATGATGTCAGCAACTTTTTTTCCTTCATGATACACGTGCTGGATTGACACATTCCTTAAGCTTCGAAGACTTAGGATGATCTCATGAATTAATGGGATGACATTCCATGGGGGATTCATGAAGCCTTTGATGTAATTTATAGTATTCGAAGAGTCACCTTTGATTATAAGGTTATGGACATGGAGCTCCACAACAGTTCAGATGCCTTGGAAAATAGCTTTGGTTTCCATAAAATTGTTTGAATGTACTCCCAAATTTTCCATAAATCCTAGGATGATCTTGTCATTTTTATATCTAATTATTCTCCCACAGTTGGACCTTCTAGGATTAACCTTGGTAGCCCCATTTAAATTGAGTTTTAACCATCTAGGATGGGGAGAAACCCAAGTCACAAGTGACCTATCAACCTTAATATGGGGTTGGCTATTTGTATCTAGGGATAAGTTGAGGAACTTGGCCAACTGAATCTCAAGCTAGGATCTCGAGCTATCATTAGGAGTTAGGTTAGCATTTTTAGTAGCTTTGGAGGTAATTTTATGGAACACATATTGAAGTTCCCTACTTGTTTCATGGAAGGCTCTATTGTTCCTTTCAAGCCACACCAACCAAAGAAAATGGGGTATATTGAAGGACCACCAAAACTTAAGGCAGGTGGAAAGAAAGGGGTTGGGCCACTGGAGAGAAAGGTTCACAATCGAGTCGGGGATAACCCAAGAAATATTAGCTAAGGAGAACAAAGAGGAGAGAATCTGAATAGAGAAAGGGTAATTCAAAAAGATGTGTTTGACCGACTCCCAGGATTTTAGGTAAAGAAAACACCTATTCTGAAGAATCATGCCATGGGTCAATATATTATCGATCATGGGGATCCTATTATGGGCCACCGACCAAAATAAATGGGTTATTTTGAGTATGAGATACTTTAACCAAATAATATTGATCAGAAACTAATCACTATAGGGCTTGTCCAGGGTGAAATAAGCAAATTTTATAGAAAATAAACCTAACTCACAAATTTTCCATAAAGGAGTATCTTGGGTTGGATGGCTTGGAATGATATGAAGACGAAGCAAGTTAGTAATGACTTGGTAAGCAACTCCTTTGAATCAGCTATGTTGAGGTGGAAACCCTTACCCCAGGATGTTAGAAATGGTTTTAAAGCTATTTAAGGACTAATAAAGAATCATAGGTTGATTGATTAACCAGGGATCCTCCCAGAATCTAATTTGGGACCCATCACCAAGCTTCCATCTGCTTCCTTTTTGCAAAACATGTTTGACCTGGAAAATAGAATTCTAGAGTGTAGAGCCATGAGATATGGGAAATTCATCAAGCAAATATCCTCACCTAAGATATTATTTTATGATATCCACCCATTGAACATGATAATTGGAAATGATTTTCCACCCTTTCTTGCAAATCATAGCCATGTTCATCTTGTGAATTTTTATAAATTCCAATCCACCTTTAGTTTTTTGGAGGTAGACTTTATCCCAAGAAATGAGAGGGAATATAAATTTATCCTCCATTCCAAACCAAAGAAAGCACTTTTGAATTTGTTCAATTTTGTTGCACACAACTATTAGGGTCTGGAATAGTGAGAGGAAGTAAATGGATATGCTCTGGAGACAAGATTGAACTAAGGTTGCTTTATCTGCACTACTAAGGAGGGCTCCTTTCCATCCATATATATTCTTAATTATCATTTTAATAACACTATTCCACATACTTTCCAATGGGTTCCCTTGGAATAGGAGAAGACCAAGATAAGTTGTAGGGAATATGGAAATGGCATATTCTAAGATACTAGTAATTTTTAACTGTATTGGGTTTGGTGTGTTAATGAAGAATATGCTACTCTTTAGGTAGTTGAATTTCTAACTTGCATCTTGCTCGTAAGTTCCCAATATTGATTTTATCACTCTGGTCTCAAGAACACTGGAGCAGTTAGCCAGGATGGTGTCATCCACAAATTGTTGGTGGGAGACTGGTTGGAGTCTAGAAGAAGCTTTAATACTAGAGATGGCACCAGTAGTGCAATATGCCTTGAGGGACCTCCCTATAGAATCAACTACAATGATAAATAGGAATATAGATATTGGATCCCCCTTTCTAATTCCATGATTGCTTCTGAATTATCCAACCACTACCCCATTGACGAGTACTAAGAACCAAGCTGATGAAATGCAGGCTTTGATTAGGTAGACCCACTTGGGGTGGAAACCAAACCTGGAAATAATATCAAAAGGAAAGTCCCAAGAAATATTGTCAAAGGCTTTGCTAATATTTAACTTTAGGAAGAAACTTTGAAACTTGTTAGTGGTGACTAAGTGGATCAACTCATGAATAGTGATCACACTATCAATGATAACCCTTCCTTGCATAGAACTTCCTTGGCAAGGATCAATAATGAGTGGCATGATACACTTCATCCTATTAATTATGGTCTTATTAAGGATCTTGTATAATAATTTATAGAGTATGATGGGATGATAATCATAAATGGTAGAGCAATCATGAGATTTCAGGATGAGGGCTAGGAAAGTGGAATTGTGGTATCTAGGAACAAACTTAGATATTTAAATTTCTTGGATGGCTACAAAAATATCCTCCCCAATGGAGTCCCAAAAGGTTTAAAAAATCTTTGTGAGAACCCATCCAGACCCAGGGCCTTGTTTTTAGGCATGGAAAATAGGGCCTCCTTGATTTCATCCTGAGAGAAAGGTTGGAGAAAAAACTCATTGTCAGCCTAGGTCACTAGTGGAGGAATATGTTGAAGTAGTGATTCATAAATATTGATTGGGCAAGGTTGGGATGATCCAAGAATATTACAGAAATGATCAACTACCTTACTTTTGATTTCTATAATTTTATTAGAGTCGGTTCCATCACTTTTACGAAGAGCTTTGATTATGTTGGCACTACTATGGTGCAGAGTGGTTGTGTGAAATAAGTTGGCGTTAGTGTCTCCTTATTTAAGCTAAATTGCTCTAGATTTCTATCTCCATAAGGTATCCTCTCTAGAAAGGTTTTTATGAAAATCAAATAGAAGATTATTTTCTCTAAGTTTGAGGTCATTACTGATGTTCTTGGTCTAAAACTACTCTTAAATTTCTTTGATTTGGGAGAAAATTACCTTTTTTTATTCAAAAATATTGATAAATAATTCTTTGTTATAAATATTCAACTTAGACTTAAGAAAATTGAGCTTCATACTGACCTGAAATAAGTGTGACCCATTAAAATGTTGCTACCACCATTCAATAACCTTTAGCCTAAAATTAGGGTGTTATAACCACATGGATTCAAACCTAAAGAGAGGCTTTAAAATAGGGCCAAGCCAAGAGACTTTGAGGAGTAGTATATTGTGATCAAAGGCAATCCTTAGGAGAGAAGAAAGTGATGCATCACCAAAAATTAGGATAGCTTCTTTAGATATGAGGAACTTGTCAAGTCTAAATTGAATGAGTTGATCTCCCTCTCTCTAGTTGGTCCATATGAACAACAAGTTTTTTAAATCAACATCCATCAGTTCGTTGGAGTTGACAAAATCTTCAAAATGCTCATAGCTCCTAGGAGTAATAGGTATACCTTCGAGATTATCAATGGGGTATAGAGGGTTGTTAAAATCTCTATCCAACATCCATTCAGTACAAGGAAAGTTGCTCCTCATTTGTGAGAGAGAATCCCACATGGAGGATCTATCTGTGGATATGTTAGGGGCATAAATATTGGATAAAACCCAAATCTTCTTTATCTCATTATAAAAAAGTAGAATGTTGATAACTCTCCCAGTGAGGGATATTAACTATTCATCAACTTTAAGAGGGTCCCAAAGGTACAAAAGCCCATATGATGCACCATGGGTAGGTCTCACAACATACTTGCAGTTATTCCAAATAAACTTGACAATCCTTTCTATATTCATATCCTCCACTTTAGTTTCCTAGATGATGAAAATTGAAGGTTTGAAGTCTTTCCTCATGGACAAAATGACCCATTATTTTTTTACTCCATTGAGACCTCTTTCATTCCATGAAATGAATTTCATTTGCAAGCTTTGGAGATAGATATTTTCCCTCCTCTCCCATGGGAGGGTTTAGGTCTTTTCCCTTATTCTTTGGATTTTTTGTAAGAGGATATAAGTATGATAACCAATTTGTTTGAATGTCATTTGCTATATCTTCTTCAACTCTTCTTTCTCTCTAATCAAGGCATGGCGGTAAACCTTTATTTTTTTCCACTACAACATCAACTTGGGGATTTTATGGCTTCTAGTGTTAGATATAGGAGGGCTAGAAGATTCACCTAGTTTAGGGGAAGAGGAAAAATGGAAAGGAGATCCAAAAAACTTGGGAAACTAAGAAGGAGACCAACCAGTGGTAGCCAACATTGGAGGGTTAAGAGGAGAGGTCTATATGGGGAGTGAAGATGAGTGGTTCATGAAGGGTGGACAAATTCTTATGGGGGACTTGAGAGGATATTTGGGAGGGTCTAAGGACTAGTCAATACTTGGGGGGGCAAAAAGGCTTACAGAATTAATAGGGTAGCTTTCAACCACTCCTTGATTCATAACAGATGGGTGAGGATGATCTAGTTGTTCAACAATAAAAAATTCCATTAGGATACCATCCTCTCCTTCAGAAAGGAATTCAAACTAATTGGACTTAGCAAAGATAAAAATACCTAATTTGCAATTTGGCTCAAAATATTTGAAGAGGGTTCAGGGTTTGAGAGAACCTCTATACGCTTGCCTTTTTCAACATGGGCACCTAAGCTGTGGGGTCCTTCATTATGATGGATATTAAAATATTCAAAAGTGTTTAGTTATGGAATGAGTTGTTTAATATTATCTTTTAATTAGGGGGTATTTCCCTTTGGAATGACCTTATTTATGGAATTCGTTACAAGTATCAACCTTGGCCTTCAAATCCTTCTTGAGCAATGGGCATTGGGTTCTAAGATGACCCTACCTTTGGAATTTTATGTAGAAGGTAGGTTTATTATTGTACTCAAATGCTTACCTCCTCTATTAAGACCCATAATTTAGATCAATGAAAGTGCAGAGTTATGAGTCTAAGTTGGCCATTACATAGAAGTGAGCATAAGGCATTCAATATTGAGATTTAGTAGTCAGGTTAAAAGGTACAAGATCACAAATAATACATGTAATAATTTTGATGATACCTTCATCCTAGAATTGATATGAAAGCTCCAGGAGTCTAACCCAAATGGAAGCGATATTAATGCTTTGAGTATCTGGATTGAAGCTAAGGTCCCAGTGCATAATGAACAGGGACCTCCTACCAAAGAACCAAGACCCTCTTGTAAGGATGCAACTGGTGTCACTTGGGTTATTCAAGTGAAATATGAATAACCCTTTAGATAAAACAACTAGATACATATGGCCAACCGATTTCCCTTTACTCTATGCCCATCGATGGATGGACTTAATATTGGGGCGAGAGCCAATAAAATTTACAAGGAAAAGATATTTCTTGCTCAAGATAGAGGTAATTACATCTTCAGGAAGACTTAACTACTTGAAGTATTTTTAGAGGATCCCAATGTTCGAAGAGGGATCTAAATGGCAAGGGTGGGAGTACCCTTTGAATTTTTTAGCAAAATTTTTTTTTGGGTCATGTGAGGGTTTCAAAGCAGGATTATCCTGCACCACAATCACGGGGGACCCCACCTGAGGAATACCTTGTGATACTTCAGCAGGGGGCCCATCTGAGGGTTCTCCAAGAATCCCGACATCATCATCATCTTCAAAGTCCTCCTCCTAGCTACCATCCAAGTCATCACCTCCTAGTTCAACTATCCCATGACTGCTAGGGACCATCCCGTGACCATCAAGGGACCCTCCATCGATCTCGCCTTTATGAAATTCAAAATTTAAATGCTTGCACTGTTGTGACAAACTGTTCTCTGTATTTATCTAAAGTTCAATAATCATATCATTTAATTTATCCTTAGTATGACACTTATTATGATTAAGGAGTAACTATGATCTAGGAGTGGGTGCAATCTAGGAGTGAAATTCACTAGGTAGAATGGAAAAAAACCATTTTTTAAATCCCTAATTAGAAGTTAGGAAGCCCTAGCTAGAAGTATGAATGCCCAAGTTAGAGAGAAGAGGAAGAGAAAATGTATGGCATTTTTGATCTACGAAGCATACTTTACATTAGAACTGTTTATCAAGGATGAGATAATTAAACATGATATAATGGTTTTTAAAATCAAAGGGTTAATATAGAAGTTCCAAGGATATTAGCCAATGTTTTTAGAGATTAAAAATTGGATTAAGTGTAAGTGGGGATTGAATTTAAGTTACTCCATGGTTTATCTTTCTAAAGAATTTTTCTCATCACTTTTCTAGTTCAAAAATTAGGGATAAAATAATGGTTTATGACCAATGGTTTAGATGGAGATATACCCTTTATTTAAGACCATGGAGTGAAATTTTTCTATCAAGATAAAAACTCATAAAAAGCTTCCAATGTGGATTAGGCTTTTTGTACTTCTATATTAGTTTATCAATAAGAATATTTTAAAGAATATTACAAATACCATAAGGTAATCTATTAAGGAGGGACCAACTACTAAGAAGTGAAATCATGTTATGCATATTTGAAATGTGTTGCTATGGATATTTCAAAATCTAAATTAAAATAATGAGATGAAAAAGTGGATTATGAAATTATTGAATTTTGATACTATAATTCTTATAGGACTAGATACATATCAATATATTACAAAGTAGAAATGATGAAGAAAGAGAAAAATATTGGTTATGAAATAAACTTCAAGATGAAGCAAGAAAACTATAGTAGAATTCTGATTAGATCAAATATGTTCCACTCCAAAAGAAAATTCAAAGAAATCCTATCTACAACATTAGATGATAAAGACCACCATAGTTCACTTAGATCAAACATTAGAAGAAATAAAAAGGATACAAGGGATGAGAAAGTACAATGTGCAAGTTTAAATTTATAAATAATTAAAGGTGCAAAGGAATGTGTAATTTTTTTTTTTTAAAGAGGCAAAAGAGATCAAGTTTATTCCAAGTAAATTGTCTTCATTTTTCTCAAGTAGTATAAAATCCTTTCCTAACAATAGAAATGGATGTAGTGTAGAGTTTATCCCTTGCACTTAAGGTTTCCAAAGTATAACAGTAAAGAAATAGGGCGTATCCATATCAATTTAAGGTTTTTAAGGTAGCTAATAAGGTAATTACTATAGAGGAGATCCTTTTACTTTATATTTGTAGACACCTAAAATGCGTCATATTTAGGAGACTACTCATTTGGGTACATTCACAAACCATATGACTAATCTTAGACCTTTCCAAGATCTAGCAGTGGTCCTAACCACTCAAAAGGAGTAGTTATAGCCCATTTAGGCTTGGCCGCTATCAACCAAAGTGGCCACCAATCCTGGCCGCTCAAGTTGAGAATGGCCATAGCTAGCCGCTACTGATGATAGCATCTAGCACTAAAATATGAACTACCATGAGGGATTATCCAAATCATGGGTAGTAACAATAGTTTGCATGCATTTTTAAGGAATATCATTGAGGAACTGCTAGAGTTCCTCTTGACTACCCCTTCCCTCTGGGAAAGTCAGTTGGCATGCAGATCTAGAGCTTAGCTTCCCCAAGAAGCCAAGCCCTAGATCTAGATCTAAAACTTGGAAGGCTACATATGTAGACTTCCATGAAGTCAAGGGAGAGAGAGTTCAAATTGTGTGTAGCGAAGCCCTATTGAAACAGAGAGCCAATCTACGTCCCTTTGAGGAGCATTGGAACGTCATCCATCTAAGCCACGTCCATGCATCAATATTCAAATCCATCATTCCCAACCACCAATTAGTGTAGGAGACACATCCAACAACCATTGAACATCAATTTGAGTGAGGGATCAATTGCCACAACCCAAGTTAAACCTTTCAGTTAGTGGCCACTATCTTCAACAATGACCCACAATCATGGCCTCTCTAAGCAGAAACGACCAGGGTTTGAGTAGTCTTTCCCTTGGTTTTAGCCTAGATTTAAAAATTACTTTCTACTTTATTATTTAGTTTTAGTATAGATTTCCTTTCTGTACTGCATTTACATCAATATTGATAATTTTTAAACATGCACATTGCTTATATCTGTTGCATTTTAGGTCATATCATGCTTATTTATTGTATTTACCAGATTTGCTACTAACAACCTCATTCAAGGAGGCAACTCGGGCTACTTATTGTGCTTTTTTGTTTCCATGCACGCAGATACAAGTTCATAGGATCACTTCAAGGTATCCAAAGCATGAGATCCCTCCAAGATGAAATTAGGAGGAGGCATTTGTAAGACCTCAAACAAGTTCATGTGCAGGATCAAGAAGCCTGTGGAAGCACACCACCTCTTTACGAGGGGATACATTCACCGTTGCCCCACCTGTAATAGATTTTATCAAAATGAGTATCCCTCGGATGGACGTACATATAACCTAGATCCAGAAGCATTAATAAAATAATATTGCTTTGGTCTTTTACTTTCACATTATATGTGCTTGCCTTTATTTCTACATTTGATATAATAATAACATTGCAAGTAGGGTTAGCTATGGTGAGTGCTCCTTGTGGTCACACAATATCATTCAAAGCAAGATAAACCTATAGATGATAAGTCACAATGAACACTATGAAATAATTGAAGGTATTGATGAAGATGAAAGTGTTGATGGGAATGAATAAAGATAGGAAGTCCCAAAAAGCAAAAATAAAGAGAAAATAAAACTCAAAGCTATATTGATATGGTAAAATAAAAGCAAATTTTGTAAGTGTTGACAAAAAGTGGGGCTAAGCCCATAAATAAAAATAAAAAGTTATCATGAAAAAATATATTGAAATTTTAGGGGCTTGAATAAGACCCTTAAAAATAGAGGTATTAGGGAATTGACATGTTTTTATAGCCAATATATTTATAGGTATGGAAATTGGGTAGTAGATATTTTAGCCATTCATGGTGTTGATTTTTATCTTGACAAAATTCAAGTTTTAGAAGCCAACTGAATGAGTGATATTTTATCTCTTAATAAAAAAGGATGTCAAAGAATTGACTACAGTAACCATAGCAAGTTAAGGAATATGGTGAATATATATTTTTTGAAAAATAATTTGAAAAAACATACTCAAACACTATTATCTACAAGTAGATACGAGGATTATCCCAGCCTTAGCCAATAAGGTAACCATTTCTTCCTTTTCATTTTCCAATAAACTTCCATAACTCTAAATCCTAAGATCCTAATAACTAATCACTTGTGGTTACAACATTAAAGGTAAATTTTCATTGCAACCAAATATCCTAAATAATATATTTGCAATGGCTATCCAAATTAGATAAATATTAGATTTTCTCACCAACCTACCTAATCCTCTAGTCCTCAATAATCGTACCACTGTGCCACTAAACCCCTACCTCCTTCTTGATATCCCTCTTAGACAAGAATTTTTCCATTATATTAAAATCTCTATCCACATAAATTAAAATCACATCATTCAATTCCCTCCAAAACTCCTTAATTTGGGTGACAAGAATCCTCAACCTCCATGTCTCCAAAGCAAAGTTCCTCATGCAATCTAAAGCTCCTACTAACATTTGATAATCTAATTCTATGATTATCCTCTTATAACCTTTTCCTACTACCTAGATAGAAGTAGATTTGATACTTAAGGCTTCTGCTTCATTGTTTGTGGTCTTTCCTAAGCTTTTATATTCCTTAAATAGCACTTTCCCAAAATTATTCTTGTAGACCACTCCAATTCTAGCTCTATCTAGATTACCTTTTGTAGCTATATCAGTATTGATTTTAATCCATCCTTTTGAGGGTGTTTTCCAACAAGTTCTATGTTTCCCCTCTTTCACTTTGTCTTATTTTCCCATTGTCCCTATATCAGTCTAAGTTTCCTCTTTAGCATACACTACCACAATTTTTGTGACTTTGCTCCAAATAACCTACAAAACACCATCCAAGGACGAAAATATTTATATAAAAAATTTATCATTTATCTCCAAAAATAATTGCTACCAAATAAAATTTTAACCAAGTTTCCATATGATACGAAGATATTCAACTTTAAATTTACCCCCTTTCATCTTTTCAAAATATTAATCTGGTAGGTCCGAGGTGTAGACCAATTGGTTCATCCAAACCCCATAAGGGGGCGAAGGTCCAAGGTTCAAATCTCGGGCCTCGTCGGACTGAACGCTTGTCCATTTCCTGGTGCTTTCAATGGTGTAAAAGGTTTAAAATGATTGTGGCATGGTGGTTATAGGGGCGAACTGCGTGAAGATCTATGTGGTGGCTTCTAGGGTGGACAACGCAGAATACTATGGCTACCATAAAAGCTAGACAGCCTGCCCGGATTCGTGGCGGTTACCAATTCCACCATGTAAATTCAAAAAAATATATATATATTAATATGGTTTAGATCATTGTTGGCTCAAATTTTATAAGCTAAAAACCATATCTCCCTTATCTAGGATGTGAAAAACCATTCAAACATTAGGTGGTCATATGTTTCCTCACTTTTTTAGAATAAAACACATTGGAATGATCCAACTATTCCCTTATACCTCATATTATAAAAAGTAAGAATTCCATTGTGCATGAACTTCTAGGCAAAGAAGTTTACTTTTGGCCAAACCTTGGACTTCCAAATGTTTCTCCAATCCTTAACTTGATATGCATGAGGATGGATATTTTTATATCAATTCTTCATCATGTATAATACAAAATTCTTATATCCCAAGCCATTTCATCCTTCTCATCCCTACCTATGAGAAATATTTCTACCAAGATTTTAGCCGTGACGAGTGCCAATTCTATAGGAATTGGAATTGATTACTTTTCTAATATCTTAAGCTGCTTAAACATATAATTTCCTAGTTGTCTAGTATTGAAATACCTTTCAATATTTATCTAACTCCTAATTTCCATGGTTTTTTTTATTGGTTTCAGTTCTATAAATTCAATAATGATAGGTGGGTATTTATCCCATGAATCTATCCAAAATTATGCTTTCTCCCCTCTTACCACTTTCTAAAATAATCCACTTTTAACTACTTGAGATAATTGCTTTATATCCTACCACACTAGGGACCCATTACCATCCAAAGGAAAATGACTCACCTCATTTGGGTTCACTTGTCCCAAATATTTACTAGTTAAAACTCTACTAAATAAAGAAGTTGGTTGGGAGATCCACCTCCAGTAAAGCTTTCTAGCCAAAGCTTTATTATTTAGCTATGATCTCCTTAGGCCCAAATATCAATTTTAATTTTGTTGGATTAGTTTCTTCCATCCTACTATCGCCCATTTCCACCCTATCATAAGCCTTTGAAATATCCAATTTTATGAACATTTCTCTATTGCCAGATTTTTGCATTGAATGGATTACCTCTTGAGCTAGAACCACACCATCCAAGGTATGCGTTTCCTCTACAAGACCCCATTATTCCAAGGAGATAATTTTATCTACGAGAGGTTTTAGCCACTCAAAAATTACCTTTGTGATTATTTTATTTATGATATTGCATAAGGCAATAGGTCTGTAGTCTTAAATATGCATCCCATCCTCCCCTTTTGGAATTAAGGCAATGAACATATAATTTCATACTTTAAATATTACTTTACTACCCCTAAAATCCTATATAATAGCCATTACATCCTCCTTCAAGTTGTCCCAAAAGGTCTAAAAAATGTAATTGGAAATCCATCTAGACCTTGCATTTTTCTCATACTCATTCCAAAGACAAATTTCTTTAGCTCCTCTCTATCAGTTGGTTTGAGCATGGCCTAGTTTTGTTCTTTAGAGAGGATAGAGTGTATGGTAGTGAGAAATTTTTTATCCTCTATGTCTTGCAACATCCCTTCCTAAAACAATTTAGCAAAATAATCATTTGAATGGAAATACATACCTGGGATCATATCAAAGGAGAGCCCATTCTCATCCTGAAGAGCTTCCATATTGTTCATTTGTCTCCTAGTACAAGCAACCCAATGGAAAAATTTGGTTTTTTTGTTGACTTCTAGTAACCAAGTGGTTCTTATTCTATATTTTTATTATATCTCCTCTTGAGTGTCAATGTCCTCAACTACTTTACACAAATCATTATCCTCTTCTTTGAGTTGCTTTATAATTATTCCTTCCTCAGATATCTTTTGCACCTCATCCCATTTGACGACCAATAAAGCTCTTTGGACCTATAAGTTTGACTTTTTAGATTTCTTCCATTGTTTCAATTGATTCTTCACATAATGAAACTACCTATGGAAACTAAACATTGTTGTTACTCATGTTGGGTGTCCCTCTTCTCACCACTATGGGATTTTCTTTTGAAGTTCCTTATTTTGTAACCAGAATTTTTCATCTACAATTTAGAAATATTCCATGCATGAGTAGGATTAAAAACATAGTTTCTAAGTAGAGATATGTGGAAATTATCATGGATGTTTTACAAGTTGGATGGTAAAGCAAGCCTATAGGCTACTGGGCTAATCTTATAAATGATATCAAAGGACCCAACATAGGGACGATCCAACTTGGTTGACTTGATGGCACTTTTCATGGGTCTTACCCTTATGAAAACTTTATCTCCCATAGAAAATTATCTTGGTAATATTTTTAGATCAGCATAGCTCTTTTGATGATTGAATGCTTCCTTGGGCCTAAGTTGTATTGCTTTGAGTTTTTCCTCCATCTCTTAGATAGTGTCTTATTCGATCATCACTCGATCCTCCTGATTATCCCATGATAGAGGTGTTTTACATCTTCTACCATACAAGAATTTAATAGGGACATCCTTAAATTTAACAAGATGCAAAAATTCTTTCCACTTATATGATCACCTCAAGAAACCCATGCAGTCTAAAGATTTCTTTGGCAAGCTTATTTTTCACCATCGATGCATCAGCCTTGATGTTCTCCAATATGAAATGTGCAACCTTGGTCAACTTGTCAACCACTACCAATATTGTATCATGCTAGTACATATTCTTAGATAAACCCAAAATGAAATCCATAGATATCACCTACCATTTCATAGGTACATCATCTAGGTACAATTTCCCTTTTAGGTGTCGATATTCTACCTTCACCTTATGGCACTTTAAACATATTACAATGAAACTAGCGATATCTTGCTTCATTTCATCCCAATAGGTCTTATTCATGTTTTTCCTCATTTTTACCCTTTTGAATGAGCAAAATAGGAAGTATTATGTACCTCTTGCATAACTAATATCCTTAGATCAGCAGTTTTGGGTATAACTACCCCATATTTAAAACATAAAAGTCCATCTTTTATGTTGAAATCCTTATTCTCTTCAGGATTTCCCTCAATTTTATTCTAGATTTCTATGCATTATAAGTCTTGTAGTTTCATTTCCTTGAACCTATCCATAAAATCTATATGGCTTTGAGTCAATGTTGTTGTGTGCCTTCTAATCAAGGCATCTACAACCTTATTCTCCTTCCCTTTGATATACTCAATACCAAATTTGTATTCAGCTAATAATTCTACTCATCTTCTCTGTCTTACGCTCAACATAGATTTGGCAAGGACATACTTCAAAATTTGATGGTTTATCCTTAGCTCAAATGATTTGCCCAAAAAAAAAAAATCTTTAGACCTTTAGGTCATGCACCACTACTACCAATTCTAGATCATATGTAGAATATTTTACGTCATGCTTCTTCATTTTTCTAAACCCATATACCATTGTAGCCTCTTCTGGTGACAATACCCCATCCAAACCTTCCAAGGAAGCATCAATAAACACGATAAAATTCCCAAGAGGGTTTGGTATCTTGAGATTCAATTAGAGCCTAAAATGCGACCTCATACTTATTAGTCCATTTGAACTCTATGTGAAGTATGTAAAAGATATCATACATCCATAAATAAAATGTAATATTGAAATGTAGCTAATCTAGATATAACCACACAAACAAAGAAAAATATAAAGAAATGCTTGACAGTGCCCTTTTATTAATAATGATTTTGTTCTTTTCAAGAAGATTACAAGAAAACCCTCTTAGGTATTGCTACCAATATTGATACAATCAAATACAATTATCGCCATTTTGGATGTATTTCATAGGATCTCCTTTGTATCCTCACAAATTGATTTGGAGAAGATTTATCGTAACCTCTGTAGTATAGGATGATGATGGATGAATATTTCTATAATAATTCCCTTGTAAAGATCTATATCTGCACACAAAGAAACTTAAAAGGGCATTAATAGCACATGAAGAACCTCTCAATATGAGGCCCTTAGTAATGAAAAATCAAATGATCAAGAAATATGAAATATGATAAACAGATACATGAAAACTAAAATTAAACTATGCTAGAAAGTAATTCAAATGTTGCTAAAGCTAATGAAAACAATAAAATAGGGAAAGGATCATTGCCTATGATGCCATCCTTGAGAAGGTTGTTTTGGCCTACTATCCACCTTAGGGTGAGATGATTGTGCATGCAAGCCATCTCAGAACAATATGGTCACTAAATAATGAGCAAATTCCTTGTGGTCAATGCAAAGCAACATTAGGTTTGATCCATAGAACTGATGTTCAAGGGTCCACTCATGAAGAATGACTTAATGGTAAGATTTAAGCACCAAAGTAAGTAAATTTGATGTTTCAAGAAGTGTGAATTCAACCTTCAACCTTTGATATGATGCATTGTCATGCTTTGAAACTCCATGGATGAATTTTGGCAATACTTCATTGCTTTGAACTCTTGAAGACTTTTGATCACCAATATGGTAAGGTGTTCTTAAATAGACTTCCTAATGGGAGTCTAAGGCTTCCTTGAGAAGCCAAGAAATAGTTGGAAATAAAGAAATGTAACCACTTCTTGATAATCATTACACCATTTTCCAACTATCAATTGTAATTGCTTAGACCATTTTTTTGGGATTTGAAGTCTTGTTTCAAGCACGGCCATATCGAGGTGAAATGATCATGACTATGAGTCATCTTAGGGTGAGACAACCATAGTAAGGGGCCATATCAAGGTGAGATGGTCTTTATTGCAAAGGGAAATTTCCCCCTATTTGAGTGGTAAGAACCACTGTTAAGCCCTAAGGCTTCCTAAGGTGGGCCATATGGCCTGAAAAGGTGCACATATAGGTAGTATCATCAATATGATGTGTTTTAGGCATCTAAAAATACCCATTTTTAGGATTTGTTGTGTGAAAACACAACGTCGTGAAAAAATAAATGATCTAAATTCAAATTGAGGGTTGATGGTGTTCATTGATATGGTCAATGTTAGATGCCCCAATCATGGAAAGAGCATGCATTTTTTAATCATTGATTCCAACTCTTTGGTGGACTTAATTTTGGTAAACCTTGAGACCGAAGATAGAGAATTAGTATGGGATTTTGGGCATACCTAATCTTAGTACTATGAAAACTTTATAGGTAGGCACTTCTACAAGTATGGTATTTTTAGCCATACCAAGTGTTTTGTTGAAATAGGTAGGTGTATGATAGTTGTTGGCAATGCTTCTTGAATGAATGTAATTTTCATGATTAAGTGTTTGAGTATTGATTTTTATTATGAATTATTTGATGTATGACTACCCCCTCAAGCTATGAGTTGATGAGGAGATGAAAAGTGATGAAAGCGATGAGTCGTTTAACCAAGATGTCTTGTTTAGGTCTTATAGGACTATTGCATATATGGAAGGTGAGAAATCTTGTTACAATTGTGATTTGACCATTATTGGTAATTATGCACCTTTATCCTAGGGAAAATTCTAGCCACATGGCTTTCATAGGGAATTAAGATGATAACAATTCAATTTTAAGCACTAGGTAAATCACTGTATTTGATGATCTCTCAAAACTGACTAGAAGAATGAAATGTATGCGTCATTCCCTTAGAGTAGTCCAACCACATGGACTTCTTAGGGATTGAATTGGTAGCATTTTGATTCATTTATGAGCTATTTTTGGATGAAAGTGACCTTATGGTAACTTACCCATATTATCAAGTTGCATGGACAACAAATAGCTGTAATTGCCAAGTGTATAGGGTAAATTACTAGGTACGAGGCACACTCAAGAATTTTGTTTTATTACTTTTTTTGGTATTTTTAGAATTTATGACTAAGATGAACAATTATATGCTATTGAATGACCTAGTTGGTGTTGAGGATGCTTACTAGATGCTTACAAATTTTATAATGTTAGGACCATTTGGGAATAGGATAGTTGCATTCTATAAATGGTTGGATCAT
Organism: Wollemia nobilis; assembly: GCA_028583015.1. NCBI lineage: Eukaryota > Viridiplantae > Streptophyta > Pinopsida > Araucariales > Araucariaceae > Wollemia > Wollemia nobilis. The sequence continues at coordinate 94,835 of JAQPPZ010000619.1, read as the reverse complement.
CTTGAGGTAGGACAATCATACTAAATGCAACCACCTCACATAGACATGATCCTAGAATTTAAAAAATATAAAAGCAAATTCTCCAAGTTTCTTACATCATTACTGGAATTTTGTAAAAGGAGAGATAAGGAGGAGGAGAGCATTTTCTAACACAGAACACTGCTAGATTATCTACCTACTTTTACCATGGATCAACCTGTGGATTTGACTAGTGGAGGAGTCATAGCGAGGAAGGTAGAAACTTACCTCTCTCTCTTGTCATTTTGTAATGTAAAATGAACCTCATTAAGTAATGGAAAAAATGAACATCATTAATTAATGGGAAAAAAAATGAACCTAACGTTAGATTAGGATGTAGTGTAAGTTAATTAGGTTTACCTTTGTTTTTTTTTTACTGCACATGCTTCAATTTTAGGACCATCTCAGGTATATGCAGTTCCCTTTTGGGGTTTTGGGGTCATTATAGGGTGGGACGACTACATTTGAAAAGAAATGGTAAAATTTTATCCACTAGGGTAGCCGTCCCAAGGTGAGACGGTTGCACCTACAAACCATCTTGGCCCTGGATGATGGTAGTTTTTGTGATGATTTATTTTTGAATTCTGATTTATAAGTTTTGATTCCTAAATTGGTTGCTTATTTTATTTTTTTATTCAGCTTTTGAAGGCTCATCACAGAGTGCCCACCCTTTTTGAGTATTTGTGTGATGAACTAACTAATGAGGAGTGGTCATGGCTTGAGGTGATTGGCCTTAAGTATGTGACTCACCTAGAGGCAGTGAGGTCAGATCAAGCCTATCTGACAACCTTGGCTAATAGTTGGGATAGTCAAACAGACACATTTTATCTCCCACTAGTGAGATGGTGATGACATTAGAGGATGTGTACCAGATATTCTATGTTTTGATTGAAGGATGCTTGATCGTCCTGAATCTCCTTCTACAGTAGGATAGAGTATTATAGAGAGTTTTAGTATATAGGATGAGGTTGTGAGGTAGTGTATGGACAATGGTGGAGTGCTAATAAGAGCATGGTATGATGCACAAGTGTCCAATAGGAGGTATGTAGTACTAATGTTCATCATATCAAACATCCTACTGCTCGACTCATCAGGAGTGATGTTCCCATGGAACCTCATTGACTTAGTGTAGGACCTGATAGAGTGTGGTGTTTGAGATCCACTGATTATGGTATGGGAGAGCATTCTACTTATTCATCTATATGATGGTTTATATTAGATCATGCATCGAGGTAAGCATGTATTGGACTATAGTCTCCTTCTATAGGTTTGGATATGGGAGCACATCTGAGTAGATATACCAAGGGGATTTCCAGTGTCACAAGTAGACATAGATGATGCCAATATTGAATATGTATCTCTATGGAGGTGAGACTTTGAGATAGGTTAGAGTCGACCTCATGCATTTAGTTTGGCACATTATGCAGAATCTCTTAAGGGACTAAGACCAATTTAGATTATCTGGATACCTTATATAGATTACCCTCCATGGATAGAGGTAGTAGCACAACTAGGGCATGTGAGGTGCATATGATGGTTGGTATGGCAACATGGCACAAAGTAGTACTTCTAGTACTCTCGCATCACACAACTATTCAGGATCTATCCAGGTTTTCTTGAGGATATCATCATATACCATCATCAAGGGGTAGAGATACACTCTGAGCTACCTTAAGTGGAGTCATTACATGATGAAGAGGATCCATAAATAGTTGAGCTAGGTTTGGTACACCTAGGTACTATGATAGAGTATGCCACTTAGTGGATGGTGCAACTATGGCAGGGAGGTGGACTGATGGGTAGGCCTATTTAGGTTACAATAGTAGAGGGTGTGGTAGGTGAGGCCTTAGGAGATGAGGTGGGTGAGAGAAGGTGATGATTGCATCACTAGATGGAGGGAGAGTGGGAGCATCCCATGATGGGGGTAAATTAGCTATAGGAGGATGATGAGGATCCATCGAATGAGGTAGCCCAAGTGAGAGCATAAGTGTAGACCCTGTAGGGATAGCTAGAAGAGTGAGACACTACCCTCACAATATTACAAAGTTATTCTTAGTAGGGGACAGTAAAAATAGAGGGGATTCTTTGATGAGAGGGATATCCTCAAGGCCCAATTGAACAATACCCAAATGGATATTGATAGGGTGACTATAGAGCAGGATAGAGTGACAGTAGAGTGGGATAATCTACATACATAGATGGTTGCTCAGATAGTAGAGAGGGATGCTAGGATATCAAAGTAGGATGCTATACAAGTTTACTTGGTAGCTATGACTTCAAGACAAGGGTAGGCTATAATAGCTATTTAGGCTACTCAGGATATAGTGGATGTAGTAGGGTTACAAGTTGAGGTGGCTAGAGTTTGAACCTTATTTTGTTAGTATGATGCTTGGCACCAGTCTAATAGAGCTATATTATATATTCATAGGGTTAGGTAGTGCTACTTTGTGGTCATTTACCTGAGTTATCTTTGATAGGAGGATCATAGTGGAGCTGATGCATTGAGTCAGGATAGCCATCAACTAGGTCCTCAGCTAGGTATAGCCATAGGTCATCAGCTAGGCTAGAGAGTTCAGTGGCCAATGGATTTAGGCAACATCATAGGGATGAGGTCGAGGAAAAATGTGACTCTAGGGGTGTAGGCCCTATATGATTTATGACTATGTATTGTTTCTTTTTGGGTGTAAGGTCTGAGGGTCTACATGATTGTATCTTATGGGTAGTTGTATACCCTAATGTAGCAGACTTTATTTATGATATATATAATATCATGCTTTATGACTCATCATGTGATTTTATTATGATTTTAATTTTTATGTATGAATGCAATAATGAATGCAATTATAGATGTATATCTAGACATTATAAATGCATATATGGATACGTAGATGTATATATGTATGGTTGTGATATTTAATGTTAGATGTATGTTTTATATTTTTTTATTTGATTATGGATGTAAATTCATGTTGTTGTTATAATAGATCTAATGTGTATGAGATGCATTAAACCTACATGGATATTCTAATGCAAATTATGGATGTATATTTTAATTTCTTAAAACATAATTAATGCATTCTTATTATGATTAAGAAACTAATGGTCGACACCACATAATATATACAAATCATGAACTACAATGTTAACCTTATTGCAAAATCTATACATTTGGATGTGAATGTGTGAGATTATGGGGGTTTTTACTTATAAGATTTTGCAAACTAAAATATGTGCATAAAATAGTCAATGGTCATCTAAACATCATTGTTGATATTCATCTAGTATATAACCTATCTTATGAGGACCTCTTACTAAGAAAAAAATCCTAAGGAAAACCACAAGTGGTAGTGGGATAGTTAAGTGCTATGAGGGTGTTTTGAGGTTTTCCATGGGACTTAGAAACCCTAGTTGATTTATAAAAAATTATATACTAGCTATACAAGACTTTGATAAGTCTATCATTAAGACCCAGATATTCAATATCCTTGTGTGTGTAAAGTGAATATATTAGATAATGCATAAGACTACCTCATTGCCAAGCGGTTTTCATTCAATCCATTACTATAATGAGGATCACCCTATGATCATATTATCCTAAGTTTGTATGTAGTTGGACTAAACTACTAGGCAATACAAGCTACCAAAAGCTAGCTCAATGATAAGTTGATATTGGTCTATAAAAAATAAGGTCACTAATATGATAGACATATCACCACGTGTAAGGCTACTCCATTGCTAGGTGGGTTTCATTCAACCCATTGTTGTAATGGATATCACCCCATGGATTGTGAATGACTAAGGATTCTAGGGATTCAAGCTCATTATCCCTTTCTTTTATTTTGACTGATTGGGATACTTGCTCATTATTAGTGGTGAAAACCACTTTTTTTGGAGCAAGGGATTTATTAATGGTGAAAACTATTGTTTCTCTTTTTTTTGGAAAATTCATTCTCTTTGTGGGAGAGCAAGGGGATTGATTGGGTAGGAAGGAGCTTGTCCTTTTATCAATTCTCAGCATCCTAGACCATGCACATAATAGGATGAGAAAGGAAAACATTTTGCTTAAGGTGGCAAGGACTATGTTGCAGTTGTCATCCTTGTTCAAACTCAAATTTTAATGTGTAAAATTATATCAAAATTTTGATATATGCAAGGTATTGTAAAAGTAAGACCTTACTTTCTAGAAGTCGAGATTGCTTTCTACAAAATTTGAAAAGAGAACTAGAGATGGCTGAATGACCAAAAAACCCTAGTGAATACCCTATAGCAACTAATTGGTTGTATTGAAAAACACAATTACTCACAAAGGGGAATTTGGATGATGGTGATATGTGAGATTTGAGTGTTTTCCTTATAAGATTTTGTAAACTAAAAGGTGTGTATAAAATAGCCAATGGTCATCTAAACATTAATATTGATATTTATCCAGTATCTAACCTATCTTATGAGGACCTCTGAATAAGCAAAAGCTCATGAAAAATCTGCAAATGCTGATAATGGATAAGGTTGAGTTAAGACTAATGATTGGTATACAAACATGGTGTCATTTGTAAGAATGTAAACACAACTTGTCCCAATGCAAATGTAATGGATGAATATGCCTAATACAACTAATCAATGAATGCGATAAAATGCATGATAATGTAAATCAAATGTTTTTGTATTTTTGTTGTTTTAAATTGTTTTTGTCGTTTTATTGTTTTTTGATGTATTTGAAAATTTTGATAATTTTTGTTGTTTTTGCGATTTTGAATTTTTTATTTTTTTTATGCATCATGTATTATGCATAAAATTCTTGCATATGGATAATTTTAAGAGGTTTAGTTTCCTCAACACCCTCAAGAGAGACGAGATGATAAGTCCCTGGTCCTATATTATGTGTGATGATAAAAGGACCTAACTAATTTACCATAAATCTGTCTCACAAATATGGTGGTAAGTTGGAGTTTTTCTGGTTATCTTTGAGCACAAGGTCTCCAAATTTGAACTCCCTTAGGTGGACCTTCATATTGTAAGATTATTTAAGGTGATATTGGTAAACACAAAGATGCTTGAGAGCATTTACTCAAATTTCATAGAGAAGGGTCAATTGATCAAGGTGATCTTATCGTGTGGTGTCATCATCAATGAACTATTGTAATGATATGTGCAACAAAGGGATTTATAGATCTAAGGGTATAATGGCCTCAACACCATAGACTAGAAAAAATAGGGTTACCCTAGTGAGTGTTCAAATGCTAGTGCGATAAGCCCACAATGTTAGAGGCAGTTGAAGATGTCAATATTTGTGTTTTTCCTTGATGGTTTTCTTATTGGATGTCCCTAATTGTCCATTTACCTATATATAATAGGGTGTGTTAAAACTATGTTGAATGTATGCCTAGAATTTAATGCACACACATATTTATTTTTGAATGGAGTCCCATTATCCGAGATAATTTTGGATGGAATACCAAAATGACATGATATTATGGAGTATGAACTCTGTAATGCGAGATCCAGTCATAGTGGTAAGGGGAGTATCTTCCACCCACTTAGTGAAGTACTTAGGGGCCATTAATATAAATGTGTGATGGCCCAAAGAGGAAGGCAATATTTTCCTAATTAAATCAAAGCCCCGCTACAAAAAATGTCATACCAATTAGATCGATTGTAAGTCTTGAGAAGGTAAGTATGAAATATTGGCATGATGCTAGAATTTGATGCACTTCCTAATGTAAGTACAACAATCCTTCTCCATAGTGTTTCAATAATAACCCTTTCGAAGGATGCACTTAGCAATGGCCATAGCACTGAAATGGTCATCGCAAGGGCCATCGTGAGCTTGTGAGTTTGCCCAAGTAGATTCTTGGGACTATTGACAATGAAGGAGAAGACCATAATAGCTACTGATGATACATAATATCTCCTAACAAGACATATTTGGTTTATTTTTGCTTAAATGCTCATTTTGTAACATGCAATAATCCCAAGGGGATGCTTCCAAGTTTCAAGAATATTTTTAGCTAAGTAATCCAATATTGATAAGCTTGAGTCTCGACTGAGTGAACAACTTACTCCCATTGTGACCCATCACACATGAATGTAGATAGAGAAATAACCTTAAGATGAATGGTTGTGCCATTATTAGAAGGACCCTTTAGGATTAAGGACCCCTAGGATGCTTGTTTTATAAATTCATGTACTTGATAGAACTAATATTGATTTGGTTCAATATGGATCATGTGGACAACTTCATCATTGGAAGCTTCACGAGAAATTATTGATTGCGATAGCATTTTTATAGTGATGGTTTTAATATCATCAAAATATTTCTATAGAACTAAAGATCCCAAATAAGCCATCATGTTTACAAAACAATTAGATGAGCGAGGGATTGCCTCGATACTATACCATTTTAGTTTGACCAATAGCTTATAAAGAAAACAAGATTATACTAAGAGGGGGGTGAACAATATAAGACAAATTTTTACTTTTATTTCTCAATCAATATTATGTAATGTATAAATAACAATATCAATAGTAGTAATAAAAGCAATGCACAAATCACCACACACAATAAACACACCAATTTAACATGGTTCACCCAATGTGGGCTACTCCATGAATAAAATATTTCACTAAAATTTTCTCAACAAATGTATTGGGAAACCTTTCTCTATTACAATATTTATAGACCTCTATCCAAAGGAGACACCAATACCCTAATCAGGTTCATATATCTCTATCCATAGGAGACACCAATCTCCTCAACTAGTTCATGGATCTCTATCCATAGGAGAAATCATTTCTCCTTTGCTTTGTTTGGTGATGTTCTAGAAGAACTGATGCCTCCACTACACTAGATAATGGATCTCTATCCACTAAAGACTCCTCTCCTGACTCATAAGACCTATCCTCACTACCCTGGCTAATGGGTCTCTATCCACTGGAGACTATTGTCCTCTATACTCTATCACCTCCAAAGCTTGCTCTCAGTTCTATCTCAAATCTGCACTAAACATAGTCCTTCGATCTAGCACAAATCTTCTCAATCTCTGTCTCTAGTCTAGCATAAACCTATCCTCAAATTTGCACTAAAAATAGTCCTTCGATCTAGCACAAATTTATCCTCAATATCTATCCTCAAGCCTTAACACAAAGCTTGACTTAATTACAAATCAACTCTGCTAGATCTACCCTAAACCTTAACCCAAGGTTTGAACACATTAATTAATCAACTCTACTCTCAAGTCTTCTCAAATACTTGTCTCAAATATACCTTGCAATATTTCAAAAAGCTCACACTAATTTATCCACAAGTCCTCTCTAGAAATTTCCCAATCTGCTCAACAAGTCCTCACTATAACTTGTCCAAACTGCTCATCAAGTCCTCACTAGACTTACCCAATATGTATTGTAAGATTCCACAAAATCTCACACCAATCTGTCCACAAGTCCTCTCTATAAATTGTCTCAAATATGCTCAACAAGTCTTCACCAAGACTTTTCTAAAATCTGCTCAACAATTTCTCATCAGAACTTGTCCAATCTCACATAAACATATAGAGAATTGTTAGAGACTCAATATGCTTCACACTCACCATAATTATCAATAAATTTCAATCTCTCTTTTTATTATAGAAACATATAGAGAATTGTCATAGACTCAATATGTTTCACACTCACCACAATGCTCAATCACTTTCAATCTCTCTTTTTATCACAAAAAACATATAGAGGAATTTTTAGAGACTCAACATGTTTCACACTCACAAACACTCAACCTCTTTCTCAAATCAATTCAGAATTTGGAAAATTTTGTTTCACAGAACTAGAACTATCACTTCAACACTTCCATTTGACTAGGCTCAACCAACTCCACTCAATAAATCACTCAATGAAATACTCCTTGCTCACAAACCCTAGTCCAAGCATATGAACACTCACTCAATTATTTCCAACAATGCTTATCAAACAATATCACATAACAATGATACTCATAATTTTTCACAAACCCTAGTTCAAGATAGTTCTCAACTTCACATAACAATGATACTCGTGTTCTTTTGCAAACCCTAGTTCAAGCATATTAAATCTTTACTCAATGTTTCCAACAATGCTTATCAAACAAGATTTCTAGAACCAACTTTCATTCCAAAAAAACCAAACTCAACAATGCTTATCAAACAATGTTTCTTATTATCAACTTTCACTCAGAAAAACCTTTAACAATCAAAATCAACAATGCTTATCAAACAACCTTTTTCTCTCCAACTTATCATTCACAACATCCAACAGTCACTCACAAGGAAGATGTGCACATACATTTTTTTGATGAAGAGTAGACCTCAAAAACCTGCTTCAAACATAATCTTCTTCTTTTCCAATTTCAAAGGTTAGATGGCAAAATATCACACTGACACTCTTAGAAATATTTCTCAATTACAAAAATAATCAAACTCAAATACACCTTATTACTTCTTCTTTGAAATTAGTAATCATCAAAACATACATAAAAAAATAATTACTCAATTACTCCTTATAATCTCCAATATTTAATTAACAACCTCAAAAAATAAAACCCTAAAAAATAATACTACCTACACTTTTATCTCCCTCAAATACTCAATAACCAATTTTAAAAAAAATTATAAACCTCCAAAAATATTTATTTTTCATCCAGCCTTAGCAAATCCGAAATATTTCATCAACCTTGGCAAACATTAGTGCATACCTTTTATCTCAAGCAAAAAGCCTCGACGAGTTTCGAACACGAGACCACTTCCAGACGAGTGCCTTATCGAGGTGCTAGCCCACCACGTGGGCTATGATATTCCACATGAAGGGGAAGGCTCAAGATTTCACTTTATACTTTTCCAATCGGTGTGACATAAAACAAAACACACTCTTCTCCCTTGTAAAACCAACTCGGCGGGTTTCAAACCCTGCTCTCCTCGCCTGCAAAACTTATCAGTGTCACCCACCATCGCCAACTATGCTACAACAGTGTTGTGTAGAGATAAAGGAACCCCAATCTTATTTTTTTGTCTTCTACCACCGAATGCTTTCAAAACACATGAAATACTTTGTCTCTTCCTTGCGCATGAATCTTTTGAGCTTGACTAATAAAAAATGCATTGACTTAAGACAAAGGTTCTTGCCTCACTTTTATACACGAAGGCCCATGCCTTAGGAACGTTAGTGCCACATTTGAATTTTGAATTCAAATTAATAATTAACCTTTATAACCCAACCTTAGGGTTATTTAATTAATATAAATTAATTTTATAATAAAAATAATAATTAATTTATAATTAACTTAATAACTTTAAAATTTAAGTAAATTAATTAATAAATTAATTTATAATTAATTTAAATCTCCCATATTAATTTTTCTTGGGCCTCTTCATTGCTCTTTGAACCTCATCTGACCACCTGGAACCGAATCTTACCAATTGGAAGCGAACTTTCCTTTTGCACTTATTGTGGAACCACTTATTCTTGCACTGCTCACTGAAACTAACTCTTGACATCAATGACAACTCAAATACTCAAAATATCCAACAATATCTTCCTTTGTCATTGATGGAAACCCAATTACCTTTTACAATTTCCTTTATCTTTTTCTATTTTGCTACCCCTGGGAAACTACTATCCCTGACTCAATGCTCTCAAATATCTCCCCCTTACTCAAATCTCTCCCCCTTTAACATCAATGGCAAAGGGTCACATTTGGGGCTCGAGGCTAAGAATGAGTCTCTTAGCTTAGCCCCTCCTCCACCTCCTCTTGAGGTGGTTAATTTTGGGGTGGGAGTATTTCTACTCCCAAAATGCACTAATATTTACCTTTGTCCACTTTTCTTCTCATCTAATCCTTCTGATTCCTCTAATTGTTCTTGTTCCTTCTTGTATTTGGAATTTATTCTCTAAAACACTTTGTTATATGTCCATCATTATTGCACTTATAAAACTTAATATTGTTATTGTTATATGTCCATCATTATTTCTCTTCATCACATTCTTGAACCTGAAGCTTAAGTTGGGATTTTTTATTTCTTGCCTTATTTAATGCATCAAAGGCATGAATAATTTCACCTTCAAGATCAATTTCTCCTATTTCTAATTCTTCCTCTATTTTTTTGTCTTTGAAAACATCTTCATTATTTTCTAACTTGTCTTCTATTGGATCACCTCCTTCTTCTTCTAGTGCCATTAGAATATTCTCTTTCGGTCCTTCAAGTATATCTTCATATTCATCATCACTAAAATTGAAACCATTATTTGTAAAACTATATTCAAGATGACCAAAGTTACCACATCTAAAACACTTGAGAATTATTGGTGACCTTTTCTTAACCATTTCCTTTTATTTTGTCAGAAATAGAATTTCATTTTTATCATTATCTAACGAACTATTATCACTATCACTTGAGTACTTACTTTCTTTGTCTGCATAGTAACTCTTCTTCTATCTTTGAAAGAACTTATTTCCTTGCTTGCCTTTTCCATCCTTACCTTTATTTTGGTACCTATATTTTTATGATTCCCTATTCTTATGATCCTATTTTTCTTCATCATTGCTATTTCTAGCTTCTTGACAATCAATTGCATAGTGACCATACTTTCCACAATTGAAACATCTAATAGATTTCACATATTTAAATCTTCTTGGATCCTTGTTCCTTCTACCATAATTTGTTTCTTCATCACTAGATGACTCATTGCTTAAATTCGACTTCTTACCCTTTGTCTTTTTAGTATATTTGAAGGTTGCTTCTTTCTGGAGATTAGGTTCGTCTTTTTTTCTCATATAAAAATATGTAAGAATGCCAAGTAACTCATCTCTTGTCAAAATAAAACCATATTTTTATTCCTCTATAGCTGAAATATTTTTACTAAACCTTTTTGGGAGAGATCTTAAGATCTTATCACAAACATCAGATTCGTGAACCTCAAGTCCAAGTCCTTGCATGGAGTTAACAACCTCATCTACACGAAGTGGATAAGAACTAATATTTTCCTCATCCTTCATTCTTAGTTCTTCAAATTGTCCTTTGAGATTTTTCAACTTTACCTTTTTAACCTTTTTATCTCCTTCACATATGCTTTGTAACTTATCCCAAATTTCTTTTGCTAATTTGCAATGCATAACCTTAACAAATTTTGTTCTATGCAAACCTCTCAAAATTACATTCATTGCCCTTGAATTGTAATGATGTAGAAGCTTACAATATTTATTTGTAGGTGGAGTAGCTGGTGGTGTGTATCCATTTTCAACTGATTCCCATATTTCATTGCCAAGTGCCATTAAGTGAATCTTCATTCTCATACTCCAAAATATATAATCGATTCCATAAAATACTGGTGCTGAATTATTTGAGGGTCCACTCTTAGAATACATTGTGTTCTTGTAAACTTTTCCTTCAAGCTGATAAACTCTTCCAAAGGAACCCGCTTTGATACCAATTGAAGAACACAACCTTATACTAAGAGGGGGGTGAATAGTGTAAGATCACTTTTTACTTTTCTTTCTCAATCAATAAAATACAATTTATCAATAAAATACAATTTATCAATAGCAAAATCAACAGTAGTAATAAAAGCAATGAACAAATCACCACACACAATAGAGACACTAATTTAATGTGGTTCCCCCAATGTGGGCTACTCCATGGAGAAAATATTTCACTAAAATTTTCTCAACAAATGTCTTGGAAAACCTTTCTCTATTATAATGTTTATGGACCTTTATCCAAAGGAGACACCAATCTCCTAATAAGGTTTGTGGATCTCTATCCATAGGAGATACCAATCTCCTCAGCTGGTTCATGGATCTCTTTCCACAGGAGAACTCCTTTCTCCTCTACTCTGGTTGGTGATCTTCTAGAAGAACTGTTATGTCCACTGCACTGGCTAATGGATATCTATCCACTGAATACTCCTATCCTCACTCAAAAGACTTGTCCTCACTGCCCTGGCTAATGGATCTCTATCCACTAGAGACTGTCATCCTGTATACTCTGTCACCTCCAAAGCTTGCTCTGAGATCTATCCCAAATCTACACTAAACATAGTCCTTCTATCTAGCATAAATTTGCTAAATATCTATCTTTGGTCTGGCACAAATCTATCCTCAAATCTACACCAAACTCTATCCTCAAATCTGCACAAAACATAATCCTTTGGTCTATCACAAATATATCCTCAATATTTGTCCCCAAGCCTTAACACAAAGCTTGACTTAATTACAAATAAATTCTGCTAGATCTGCCCCAAAACTTAACCCAATGTTTTAAAAAATTAATCAATCAACTCTTCTCTCAAGTATTCTCAAAGAGTTGTCTCAAATATGCCTTGCAAGCTTCCACAAAAGCTCACACTTATCTATCCACAAGTCCTCTCTAGAACTTGCCCAATCTGCTCAACAAGTCCTCACTAGAACTTGTCCAAATTACTCAACAAGTCCTCACTAGACTTACCCAATATGTATTGTAAGCTTCCACAAAATCTCACACTAATATGTTCATAAGTCCTCTCTAGAACTTGTATCAAATCTGCTCAACAAGTCTTCATCAAGACTTATCTCAAATCTACACAACAAGTCCTCACCAGAATTTATCCAATCTCACAGAAACATATAGAGAATTGTTAGAGACTCAATATGCTTCACACTCACCACAATGCTCAATCACTTTCAATCTCTCTTTTTATCACATAAACATATAGAGAATTGTTAGAGACTCAATCTTTTTCACACTCACCACAATGCTCAATCACTTTCAATATCTCTTTTTATCACAAAAATATATAGATAATTGTTAGAGATTCAACATGTTTCAGACTCACAAACACTCAACCTCTTTCTCAAATCAATTTAGAATATGAAATGATTTGTTTCACAAAACTAGAACTATCACTTCAACACTTCCATTTGACTAGGCTCAACCAACTCCACTCAATAAATCACTCAATGAAATACTCCTTGCTCAAAAACCCTAGTCCAATCATATGAACACTCACTCAATTATTTCCAAAAATGCTTATCAAACAATCTCACATAACAATGATACACATGATCTTTCACAAACCCTAGTTCAAGATAGTTCTCAACTTCACATAACAATGATACCCATGTTATTTTACAAACCCTAGTTCAAGCATATTAAATTTTTACTCAATGTTTCCAACAAAGCTTATCAAACAAGATTTCTAGAATCAACTTTCATTCCAAAAAAACCAAACTCAACAATGCTTATCAAAAAATGTTTCTTATTATCAACTTTCACTTAGAAAAACCTTTAACAATCAAACTCAACAATGCTTATCAAACAACCCTTTTCTCTCCAACTTAGCATTCACAACATCCAATAATCACTCACAAGGAATATGTGCCCATACATTTTTTTGATGAAGAGTAGACCTCAAAAACCTGCTTCAAACATAATCTTCTTCTTTTCAAATTTCAAAGGTTAAATGGCAAAATATCACACTAACACTCTCTTAGAAATATTTCTCAATTACAAAAATAATCAAACTCAAATACACCTTATTACTCCTTCCTTAAAATTAGCAATCATCAAAACATACATAAAAAATAATTACTCAATTGCTTCTTATAATCTCCAATCTTTAATTAACAACCTCCAAAAATCAAACCCTCAAAAATAATACTGCATACCTTTTATCTCCCTCAAATACTCAATAACCAATTTTAAAAAAACTTTATAAACCTCCAAAAATATTTATTTTTCATCCAACCTTAGCAAATGCAAAATATTTCATACAACCTTAGAAAACATTAGCGCATACCTTTTATATCAATAAAAAAGCCTCGATAGGTTTCGAACGTGAGATCACTCCCAGTCGAGCGCCTTATCGAGGCACTAGACCACCACATGGGCTACAAGCTTCCACACAAAGGGGAAGGCTCAAGCCTTCACTTTATCATTTTTTGATCTGTGTGATGCAAAATGAAATGCACTCTTCTCCCTTGTAAAACCAACTTGACAGGTTTTGAACCCTTCTCTCCTCACCTGCCAATCTTCTTAGTGCCACCCACTATCGCTAACTGCACTACACAATGTTGTCCGAAGAGAAATAAGTTTTGTTCCTATTTTTTTTATCTTCTACCACAAAATACTTTCAAAATATGTAAAATCCTTTATCTCTTCCTTGTGCACGAATCTTTGGAGCTTGATTAATCGATAATACATTGACTTAAGACAAAGGTTCTTGCCCCCCTTTTATACACGAAGGCCAATGCCTTAGGAACGTCGGTGCCACATTCAAATTTCGAATTCAAATTAATAATTAACCTTTATAACCCAACCTTAGGGTTATTTAATTAATATAAATTAATTTTATAATTAAATTATAATTTATTTATAATTTAAATTAATAACTTTAGAAGCTAAGTAAATTAATTACTAAATTAATTTATAATGAAATTATTTTAATTTATTTATAATTAATTTAAATCTCCCTTCTTAATTTTTCTTGGGCCTCTTAATTGCTCTTTGAACCTCATTTGATCACTTGGAATCGGATTTGACCAACTGGAAGAAGACTTTCCTTTTGAACTGATTGTGGAACCGCTTCTTGTACTGCTCACTGAAACTGACTCTTGACATCAATGACAACTCAACTACTCAAAATGTCCAATAGCTTATCCACAAGATATTTGTATGATTTTAATATTAGACATCAACATTGTTATATTTCCTATACTTGGTTGACTATGAGTAAGGAATCGCCAAATATATTAAACTTTTTGATCTTCATGATGATAGATTTTTGGAGGCCCAAAAGGAGACCCTTGTATTCAGAATTGTTATTGGTGCATGGGAAGTCAATTTTGAATGACAAGGGCATAGGAACTCCTTGCGGTGCGAACAAAATGACTCATGCACCATCCCCTTGCTCACATTTAGAACCATCGAATATCAAAGTCATGCTAGCTTTGTTTTCAAGCTCTTCATGTTTCGGTGAGTCGAATAATGCAAAGACTCCATAATCAGGAAACTTGATAGTGAAAGGCTTATCATCCTAAATAGGAGCCTCAACTAGCTTATCTACAATAACTTGACATTTAAAATATTTTTGACTTATGAATTCCAAGTCAAATTTAGTCACCAGCTTAATCCATTTTGCGGTATGGCTATTGTGGTACGTGTGACTCATCATGTACCACAAAGGATTCTCTTTGGAAATGACATACATTATATGATTTAACATGTAATGTTGAAAATTCTTGGTGGAGAATACCACTACTAGGTAGATCTTCTCAATGTATGTGTATTTTATCTCGTAGCTCACCAAGGTGCAACTAATGTAATATATAGCCTATTCCTTATTTACCTTGTTCTTTTGGGCCAACATGGTCCCTAAGGCAAAGTCAGTGGTTGAAATATATAGTAAAAATGATACACTTGGTCGGGTGGATCTAGAACTAGTAGCGATGCTAGGTATTGCTTTATCTCATCGAAGACCTTTTGGCACTCCTCATCCCAATGGAATAGGATCCCCTTTTGTAGCAGTCAATTCATGGGTCAATATTTATCTGAGAGTTATGCTATGAAGCATTGGATAGATGCTACCTTTCCTTGTAAGCTATGGAGATGATTAAGGTTGGTAGGGAGAGCATTTCCAATATTACTTTGACCTTCATGGGATCAAATTTGATCCCTCGCTTGGAGACAATAAATCCAAAAATTTTTCCAGATGTGACTCCAAAGATACAATTTATGGGATTAAGCCTAACATTATGCTCAATGAGGCAATCAAAGACCTTCCTTAGAACATCAAAATTCTCGTGATGCAATAGATATTTGGCTAGCAAATAATCTATGTAATCCTAAAGGATTTTGTGCATGTAGTCATGAAATATATGTCATGGCCTGCTAATATGTCGCACCAGTATTTTTAAAGCCAAATGGTATTACCTTGTAAGATAAAGTCCCCAAGGGGGTGGTAAAGGTTGTCTTTAGTTGATCTTTAGGTTTAACCCAAATTTTATTATAGCCTAAAGAACCATAAATGAGGGACAACATCTCATGACCTACAGTGGCATTAACTAGTGCATCAATAGGGAAGGGAGAGTTCATCCTTTGGAGTCACTTTATTAAGATCTCGAAAGTCTGTACATATGTAAATTTTCCCATCAAGTTTTTCTATGTTTACCATGTTGGATATCCATTCAATATATTCAATGGGTTGGATGAATCTAACATCCAACAAATTTTGTAATTCATACTTCACCAATAAGGTGATTGTTGGATGTATTTTTCAAAGTTTTTGTTTGACCAGTTTTATGTTTAGGTCTAGAGTAAGATTGTGCATGACCAATATTGGATCCAGACTCAACATATCTTTATATTACCAAGCAAACGTATCAATATTCTCTATCAATAGAGATGTGTATATGGCTCACTCTTTAGGGGATAATATTTTTTTGGGAGCTTCAGGATCTGAGTCAATATTAACATCAATTGTTTCCTCTATTGAAATGTGAGATCCATCATCAAGTTGATGAGGTGTAGGGATCAAGTGGATGTCATCATCTGGTTTTGGGGAGTTGTGATGAGGCCCAAAAATGCCTCATTATTGCACAATATTTGACTACCATATGATAAGTTAATTACCAAATAGTTGACTAAAATATACTATTTGTTAAGTGTTTGCATGATTTTATGTTAGGAATACTATATCTATTTTTTTTACTATTTTCAGTATTTTATGACTGATTTTGCTTGATTAAGTAGCAAGTAAAAACAAGAATTTCAATTAACTAAATGTGGTATGATGATATCCATTAACTTCTCAATGGTTTTTGAATGTTTTCCTACCCTTAAAATTGTTTCAAATCCACATTGAAGACAAAATTTTAGGATTGTCATAAATCTGAAAATCTGAAAAAAACAGCCATATAAAAATCAGCAAGTTGTCACTTTATAGGAACACCTTGAAGTTGTCAAGAAAAGCATGAGGATATGGATGGAATGATTTCATAAGGACTATGGAAGACATCTGACCTATTTAGAAACATTCACACATGGTCTAAATAGACAGCAATAGGGTATAACAGAGCAGGGACAATTGGGCAACACTATTGCACTATTTCAGCATGGTTACTTGGTGAATGAAGTGTATAAATTCAGTAGCAACTTGATGTACTCCTTCATGTTGATATTTGAATAATTTTTCCATGTTCTAATTTGTTTTAATTTGCAAGAAATGTCAATATTTTACAACTGTGCAATAGAGTTGGAAAATACAATAATTTACCATGTAAATTCCAACAAGCTACTAATAAATGGCAAGGCATGGAATTCACACATGGAGAGGAATGAAGGCTATTGCAATCTGATACTAAGGGCTAATCCACATGAGAAATGTAGATAAAATCACTTGAATAGCACACAGTTGGTCATTTTGAATATCTTCGGATTGAATAGGTATCTTCGGATTGAGAAATACAGTCTCTTCGAATTGAGAAATACAGTCTCTTAGGATTGAGCCACTAAGCTCCGGATTGAGAACAGAAAGTGCTTTTTGATTTTTTGACTATTTTTTTATGGTGGAAAAATGGAAATAAGGTTGATAATGTTAAGGTAAAATATCCCCCAATTGTCTTTGTCATCCTTGTTGTCCAAAGCCACCATTCATGGAAAAATATCAATTGATCCTCTTCTAGGATAAACCCAGAAAAAACTACAGCATAATATGAAGTTGTTTGCAAGATATAAATGGCATATTCTGAAGTATATAAATATGTGTGAGATATTTCTAGAATCCTCCCACATACTCCCACCACTGCAGATGCTTTCTAAGGGATAATGACTACTACTACAACACAAACTATCCATATTTGCATTTATTTCAAATCCAGAATTATTGGCAAATCACTGTAAAGTAGCACATAGGCTGATTTGAGCATGGGATATGTTGTAAATATTTATATAAATAATACATATCCCTCCTTGGTTGATCCAGTTAGGAATTAGAATAGAGGAGAGTTTTCAATAGCAGCAATTAGAACTGTACAATAATTTTTTGTAACAGTTTTCAGCATGTTTTATCATCAATAAAAGTGCAGTTATTTTATAATTTTCTATTTTGAGTGTTAATTAGTTAAGGAGTGCTTTTCACCTCCTTATTTATTAGGAAGTATGGGCCCACTTTCATATCTAGAAGGAGGATTTTTATGACAAGTTTTAATCTATAATTTTGTTGTAGCAGAATTAACAGATTACTTGTCAAGTTTACTTTTCTTATTTTAAGTTTGTATAATGTTCTTTATGTTTTATATTATGTTTGTGTATAGCATTTGTGTGTGTGTCAGCTGAAAAATTATATTAAGCATTTTTCCTTTGCTTTCCATGTTTTCCTTGCTTTTCTATTTTAGCAACTTTCAATTTTTAGCATATTTCATTTTGTTGTAAATTCCTTTAGCAAAAGCTTGATGACCTTTTGTGGCAGGACATTGACAGGTGTTTTTAGCATAAGTTTCATTTACAAACATCATTTCAATTATGTAAGAGTAACTAGGTTTCAATTATGCAAATGTAACTTAGGATTTCATTTCAGCAACATTTAAATTTAGCAATTTAAATTATGTTATTTTAATTCTGCAAAAGTAAATTAGACTTTTGATTTAGCAATTTCAATTCCTACAATTGTAGTTAGATTTTAATTTTTGCAACTTAGAATTAGTTTTTAGTTCATGTAAGTTTCCATTCTGTATATTAGGTTTAGTGTGACATCAAAAGGCTAAACCAAATCTATCTCACTCAATAAATGCTTGAAATTTGAATGCCTAAATTGTACTCTGCCCTAGCCTTCTATCGTAGACAACCTTGGACACCAACCTGGATTGATAAGATCTTTGAGATTTAATTATGTACTTAATGTCAACGCATAATTTTGGCACCATTATCGGGGATCATGGTGTTGTTAGAGGGTAAAAGTAGTCAAATAATTATTATTGTGCTAAGTTATAAAGTTCAGAGTAAAATCTGAATGTAATAGCTGGTATAAATAATAATTATTGATAGTTGCATTTCAGTCCATTTAGAAAATAAGCAACCATAGGGAGGTTATCTTCACACTTGGGGGTTAAATTGCCTATGTTTGAAATTCTTGATAAAAATTGAAAGAATTCATCATCCTCATTATCAAGAAACATAAGATCTCTTAAAATATTTATAAGAGCCATCTGCTAGTACTACCATTTTTATATCCATATCATCAGGGTAGTATAAAAAATTTGTACTAGGTGTTGGGAAAGATATCATGGTAGATATACAAGACTATCCCTTGAACAAAATAGCCATATCATCTACCTATAGCATTTGTTCACAGGGACATATCACTGATGAATGCCATTTACTTCCACAACTTAGAGATGCAAAATCTGTTGCCTAGTCTGAATTCTTATCAAAGAGAGATCCCAACAACAACAAACAGGGCAAGTAAATCAACCATTACCTTTAGCCCAACCTGTGGCCAATATGAATAATACAAGATAGGCAACCCTTGTCTATGTAAGCTGAATCTATTAAAAAAAATCACAAAAACTTTTGCATAATCAAAATACAAGTTTACAACTTAACGATGATCCTAGAGTTTTCCATTCTTAAATATTGTTAGGATTTTACCACGCTAAAATGCAACCTAGCCATTCTTAGCCTACACAGACAATAGTTGATATCATTAGAGGTGATCCTACCTGTTGAGTGGTATTTTCACCCAATTGTGAAAGTACACTCTCCTTTAGGATTTGGGTTCCAAATCCCCTCTTGCAAAGAAGTTAAACAAACAACTTCTCTAAGGTCTCCATTGTATTTAGAATTTGCATATGTGTATTAGTAATCTCAAATAAAGATATTCAATTTAAATGCTTGGAACACCTTAGTGATTGCAAGTAACTATAAACAAGGGGCAATGTTGGTTTATTTCACCATGAAACTTTAGTGATTGTTCATTGTTTTTTTTTGGATTTTGAATTTTTTAAATGTTTATTTTAATGCCTGAATAAAATGCAGAAAATGAAAATAAAATGCAAAAAATGAAAATGAAATGTAGAAAGCTAAAAAATAAAATGCATTTAGTATGATGCTATCCTATTTCGACAAAACCAAATATGTGAGGTCTCCGTGCATGCAACCTAACCTATTGGACTTGCAAAACAAGCACAATCCCCATAGACTAAGTGTTGGTTCCTAGGGTACAAAATAAAATTCAGATTTCAAATATTCACCTAATGTAACCCAAAAACATGGCATTAACATTATCTATAAATTCGAAATCTGAAATAATGAAAGAATAAACATTAAATCCATAGCATGCAAAGAAAATCTCCTTCTTTCTTGCCCATAAGATGAAAATTTTTGAAAAATTTTGCATTAAAAATATGTCATTTTACAATAGCAAAAATTTTGGTTTTCCCAAACCAGTCTGTAGAAGGAAAACAACTCAAACAGGTCTAGAATGGCCTCATCGCCTTCAAGTCTACAACTCTGCTCTCAGTAATTTCCAACCCATGTCCATGACGAAGAAAAACTAGTCTTCAAAAGAAAAACAGCCCAACTAGGTCCAGAATGGCCTAATCACCCTCAAACCTGCAACAATACTTGCGGCAGTTTTCCACCTCCTTTCTGGCCTCTTTGAATGGAGTATTTAAACTTCTAAAAAAAAATGTTTCTCCTTCCGTGACGGTTCGTTTCGTTTTTTGATGGCTATTCGTTTCACCTTCCTTGACTATTCGTTTCACCTTCCCTTGTATGCGTATGCTTTGGTTTCCATTTTGTGGCCCTTTGCTGCGTTTTCACCACATGGACTTGCGTTTGTTTCCCTCCATGTATAATTACCATCTTAAATGATTTCAAATCATTAAATATTCCTTATGTAACGCTTGTCTTATTCACTAGATTTTGTCCTTATGTCCACGTCACTATGCAGGTCCGTTACCTTGGCGAAAATGGAACATGTCACGATATCGCGACACTTTATGCTTCTTTGCTTGCCTGCCCCTTTTGAATCATGAAAATGTAACATGTCGCGATATCGTGACACTTTTTGCCCCTTCTGCATTTTTTTGCTTTTAGCCGTGAAAATGCAACATGTCGCGATATCATGACACTTTTTCTCTTTTGGCCGTGATGGTGCAACATGTCTCGATATCATGACACTTTTCCTTTTTGGGCCGCAACAGTGCAACATGTCGCGATATCGCGACACTTTTTCTTTTTGGGCTGCGATGGTGCAACATGTCTTGATATCGTGACACTTTTTCTTTTTGGTCCGCGATAGTGCAACATGTCGCGATATCACGACACTTTTTCTTTTTGGGCCATGATGGTGCAACATGTCGCGATATCGCGACACTTTTTCTTTTTGGGCCATGATGGTGCAACATGTCACGATATCATGACACTTTTTATTTTTGGGCCACGATGTCGCGATATCATGACACTTTTTCTTTTTGGGCCGCGATGGTGCAACATGTCACGATATCGCGACACTTTTTATCTTTTTTCTGTGATGGTGCAACATGTCGTGATATCGTGGCACTTTTTCTCCTTTGGCCACGAAACTACAACATATCACGATATCGTGACACATTTTATCCTTGTGGTGTTTTGCTTTTTTCTTTGAACTTTAGCCTATGGGCCACTTCGTTCTTCTTGGAACACATGCAAAAAATGTGGGTCCCCAATTTTGGGGTACGTTGTGGAGCAGCCACAACAAATGGCGACACTGCTAGAAAATGCTCCCGAGCATTTTGGTGAGAACTCAACCTGAAAAACACATAGAATCAAATACAAGCATTAGCAAATATCCCAAGAATGAAACTAGATGAGAAATACATGAAGCATTAGAATTATTAAGCATCAGCTCGATGTGTGCAATGTGCTTCATTCCCTATCGTTTGAAAATCGTTCAACTTTTCATTGTCAGTTTTACTTATGATTCACTTGCAAGGCTATGAATGATTTGTGTAGGATTTAATGTATGACAAATATGCTAGAGATATAACAATCTGCTTTGCAAAGGCTCAGACTTTCTAGTATCATGAACAAACATATCAAAATTGTCAAACCCTCTTAGGACCAAATATATGTATACTAAATTAATTTACTAGATCCCAAAGTTGGTTATGTGCCACTACCATCTTGAACCCATGTGCAAGTGTAAGTGAAATCAGAGCTTTGGGGAATCAGATTCCCAACCTAAGCGATATGGAAATTAGACCCTTATCCTTACTACTCTGATCTGGAGTTCATTACCTCATCTTGAAAAAAATGATTTAACCTGTTATGGATGAAATTGTCAGGCTAGCCTGTCCGTCTGAGCAGTCAGTGGTCTTGCTTTTAGACAATATATGTTGCCATGCATGAGCATACTCCACTGCCAGCCAGGTGTCTATATCCCCGGTGGAGATTAACCCCATAATCCATGGTTTGGATTTAATTTTGATTTCTTGGACCTTGGGGATGACTACCCATCCTTGCAAGGGACATGTAGTACGATCCTTCCAATCCAATATTAATGATGAAATGAAAAATATTTGCTTTGGAATTTCAAGTTCTTGAGTGGGCAAAATAGAAGCCTTGGGGAATCGGATTCTCAACCTAAGCGAGATGAGAATTAGACCCTATCCTTACTACTCCATGAAGGTCAAATCAAAGCTTTGGGGAGTTGGATCCTCAACCTAAGGTCAATGAGGATTTAACCCTATCCTTACTACTCTGATTTTAGGATTTAAGCACTATGGGAGTGGTGAAAACCATTGTTTTAAGGATTATGTTGCATAATAGGATAGACACGAAATACTCTTTTCGCCTCACCTTTTCTTCCAAGTATGGTTTTGACCATTTTGCTCAAGATCCTTTTTTAAAATGTGTAGAATGTGCTTGGCTCAAGATAGTTCGGGCATCAGTTCCCAACCTTAGGATCCTTTTAATATATGTTACGTAATAATCCTAAGAGGATTCGACACCTTTTCAATGATTGCACATGAAATGAAGATGCAACTGAGATGACATGTATATGCAATGTGGAATGTACATGAGATATGAATGCATTGCTCCTTTTGAAATGCGGATGGAGCATATCACCTACTTTGCCATAATTTATAAAACTGACAACTTCATGCATCTCAAGTTCCAAACGATATTCTTTAATGTGTTTGCGAAATTCATGGAGATTTCTGCAATACAATTCCAATGTTTCATATTCTCCTAGGCTTAGTCAACATTCATAAGGATCTAAGTTAACAAACCAAAAATGTCCACAGGACCAACACACAACTTGAAACCAAAATAGAAATGCAAAACCAACATCAAAACCAAAAAAATCATATACAAATGTGCAATATGATACAAATCTCACATGATTTAAGGGCTAAAATAATGCTTTAGAACTTGCTCGTTAACCGGTAACATCAAATATTTCCCATCCAAAGTTCTTAGTCTGAAAGTACTCTCCCCTATGATTTTAGAGATTTTATAAGGACCTAACCAAAGACAATCAAACTTTTTGTGATCCCCTTTCTCATCATGTTTTTTATCCCACAATAAAACCAAGTCAGAGATCCTAAAAGACTTAATTTTGGCTCTTTTATCAAACCATATTTTGACCACATCTTGATGTTTGCTCATGTGGAGCATGGCTTCTTCTCTTTTTTCATCAAGGTGCATTAGATGACTTAATCTAGCCTCAATGTGATTATTTGTTCCCAGGTATTCTTGCATGAAATGAAGGGTTTGAAGCTTCAAGTTTGCAGGAAAATTTGGATCTTGCCCATAAACTAGATGATAAGGTGTATTCCCTATTGATTCTTTTTCTCTAGTCCTATCTTCCCAAAGAGCAAATTTTAATTGGTTGTACCAATCTCGAGAATTCTTTTCCAATAACTTCTTAATGATGGTTAACAAATTTTTTTTTTAAGATTCTACCAAACCATTACCTTGAGGGTAATAGTTGACGAAAACTTTAAACTCATCTTATTATCATATGCCCAATTTGCAAATTGAGTGGAAACAAAAGCCTTACCATTATCACTTACAATAGAATCGGGCATTCCAAACCTTGTTACGATATGATCTTCGAGGAATTTTATTACCACATCCATAGTAGCATGCTTCATGGGAATTGCTTCTGCCCACCTAGTGCAATAATCTGTAGCTATGAGTATGAATTTATGGGCCTCTGAAGAATTTGGGTTAATAACCCCAATGAAGTCTAATCCCCATTGTGCAAATGGTCTCATCTCAACTACAGGTTGCAATGGCATAGTTGCATTCCTTTCTCTATTGGTAGCCACTTGACAAATATGGCAAGATCGCACGTGTGCATGTGCATATTTAAAAATGTGGGGCCAATAATATCCCACTCTTAGGATTTGGTGTGTTGTTGAATTTGCCAAACCATGGCCAGTTCCGTATTTACCATGAAACTCTTGCAAAACATTTGTAGCTTCTTCTTGATTTAAGCATTGTAGGTAAATTCCCTTGTGATTTTTCCTGTAAAGAGCACCAGACCTAATATGATAATTGGAAAATTTAAGTCTCAAGGCTCTTCTTTGAGTAGAACTAAGATGCGATGGACACTTACCATTTAACAGAAAATACACAATATCAACATACCAATCATCTTTGGAAATGTGCTCTCCATTTGAATATTGGCATGTGACTTGGGTATTGTTCTCAGCAATTGTTTTCACAAGTCCTTGTCCACGAACTAATTTCATGGGTTGAATTTCAAGGTCAAATTCTTGGATGGTAGAAATTCATTTACCTCTTTTCTCACCTAGCTCATTTTGTACAAACATGGTTTTGATAGCAGGATCAGGCACAATGGCAAAGACCCTACTATGCACAATGTAATGTCTGAATTTTTTACTGTTTTGAAAAGTGCATACATTTTCTTGTCGAGGATGGAATATCTCAATTGAGCATCCTTCAAAGGAGTGCTTAGAAAATCTATGGGATTTTCTATGTTATCTTCACCCTTTTGAGTCAAGACACTCGCCAAAGAGTGTTCAGATGCGAAAGCATAAATAAAGAAAGGCTTAGAATAATTCAGAATTATAAGGATAGGGGCTCTAGAAATAGCATCCTTGATGCTTTTAAAGGCAACCCTACTTTATTCATTCCATTTGAAATTCACATCCTTTTTGAGCATCTCATTCAGTGGTTTAGCTATCTCAATGAAGCCGGAAATAAACTTCCTCATGAAATTGATTTTCCCAAAGAAAGATCTTAATTCCTTTTTACTACCTGGGAGAGGCAAGTTTTGGATAGCTTCTATCCTTTCCGAATCAATGGAGATACCTTCTTTTCAAATTATATGGCCAAGCAATCTTCCTTCTGTCACTCCAAAGATGCATTTTTTTGGATTCAAAGAAATTCCATGCTCTTTACACCTTTGGAGAACTTTCCTCAAGTCTTTCACATGGTCTTCTTTCTTTGAAAACATAGGAATGTCATCCACATACACAATGATACACTTACCTATGAGCCCTTTGAACGCATAATCCATGCACGTTGAAATGTTGCGCCTGCATTTAATAATTTGAAAGGCATTCTTCTATAGGCAAATGTTCCCCATTTGGTTGTGAAGGTCATCTTCATCCTATCATTGGGATGAATAAGAATCTGATTGTACCCAAAATATCCATCGAGAAAAGACATCATTTAAGACCCATTCACCGTTTGCAATATTTCATTAATTTATGGCAATGGGTAATTATCTTTTTGTGAGGCTTTGTTGAGATTTCTAAAATCTATTCATAGCCTTATACCCCCATTCTTCTTTCTCACCGAAACAAGATTAGTGACCCAAGTTGAGTGCCTAACAGGAAAAATTATCTTTGCGTCCAAAAATCGTTTGACCTCTTTCTCTATCAAGGGCTCAAGTAATGGGTTAACAGGTCGTTGTCTTTGTCTGAAGGGTTTGGAATCTAGTTTTAGAGGGATGGTGTGCATAATAATGTTTTGATCATACGTTTTCAACTCATTGTAACTCCAAGCAATGCAATCCATGTAATACTTTAGTGTACGTATTATATTTTCCCTCTCATCAGTCGTACATGCCTTTGCAATATACACTTCACGCGGATTATCCACACTCCCTATATTGATCAGGTCACAAGCATCTTTAGGAGGTGGAACCCTTTTTCCTTTTCTAGCTTTATATCCCATATCAAACATCTTCTCTAATGAAACAATGTTCTTAGGCATCTTGTTGGATTGAAATGTAACTTTGCTTTCTCCTTCTGTTTCTTCTTGCCACCTTTGATCTTCATCAATCACTTGGTTCTCAAAAATACCTGAATTTGTGACAAATTTGAAAATGTGTCTATCATTCTCAAAAACTTGCAAGTTTCTGACCTTATCAGGTATCGATAGGCAAGGGACCAACTCAATGGAAAACCTCTTGCATTTTTTATGTCAACAAGATTTAGCATGCCTGCAACGACCGCCAGAGAATTAGCTATACGATTTCCTTTCCTAGAAATAAGGTATATATTAAAAGCATCAAATTCCTTAATGAGATCCCTCACCCTAGTTCTATAAAGGCTCAATATCTTATCGCAACAGGTATATTGTCCTTTAACTTGTTTGACAACCAACTCTAAATCTCCCAATACTTTCAAACACTTAACCTTCTTGCTCAAAGCCAATTGTAATCCAAAGATAAGAGCTTCATATTCTGCCACGTTGTTAGTGCAAGGAAATTGCAATCTATAGGCAGCAAATAATGGTTTACTTCCCGAACAAGTGAGTTCAACTCCAGCTCCTGCCCCTTGCTTTGACTTAGATCCATCAAACTTGAGTAACCACACTAGATTATCTTCTTCAAAAGAGCTACAAGAAACAGTTTCTTTTTGAGTTCTTTGGTAGCTCTTTCAACATCAAAAGCATAGACTCCTAACTCAGGTTCAAAAAATTGAACTTCATTTGGCTTGTTGAATTCTGTGATGATTTCCTTAAGCCTTGGCTCATTTTCCACTCTAATTTGATTAGCAATCCCTCTCCAGGGTAGCCACATGTGCGAGAAATTAGTGGAGAAATAACCATTCAAACTTTTCATCCAATCCCTAGCAAGTAGCATTCCATATCGACTTGGGATATTGACAACCAAAATATCAACTACCTGTTGGACCCTAGGTTCAGAATTGAGTTGGATCTTAACATCGTAGAGGGTCCCTACCACATTTACCTCAGACTGATCTAATTGCAAAACCTTGCATTTAGCAAAAACAGGCTCTAGGCCTAGCATTTGACAAATTTTTGTAGGCATGAGGTTATTGGTGGCACCTGTGTCCACCAAAAAATTGTGCAAATTTTTGCCAGCAATCCTCACAGTCAATAAAAAATAAGGGACATCTCATCTTTTCTTTCATAAAACCATGTGAGATTCAAATTCCTTTCCTTCCTGCATTTGACTAGGTGAACCCAAAGCCTTTATCAATGCTTCCTTTTGGCCAGGAAACCTAGCCATATCTAAAAATGAGAGGCTAGACTTGGACTTCCTTAAATCCTCCAATATGTCATAAGTTGACTTCTCAGGCTTCAATTTTTTTTGTGTGTCCTTAGATGTTTCTCTTCCAGATGGAGGAGGGGGATTATTATCAGCCTTAGTATCGGGAGGAAGAATGGAATTGTTTGGTGGATTTGAGGATGTTTTAGGGGTTTTGGGCTTACTCCTCAAATGGTATCCATGGCTCCCCTTTCTAAATTCTCTAAAGGCCTGCACTTCCTGTTCCAAGATCTCCTCTTCTTCCTCATTCTCACTCTCTTGACAATATAGAGTTTCCATCACCAAAATGTTGTCCTCTCCTTGTTGATGTTGGGGTGGACCCTCATTTGGCACAAGTTCCAAATCATCCACTTGAGCTTGGAGACAATGGGTATACCTAGCAATTTCGAGACAATTCCTTTCATTATGCTCCTTTGTATTATGCAATCTACATCCCTTTTCCCATGCAAAATCAGAAAGATTAAGAATGGAACTAGAGTGACATGGTCCTGTAGGAGTATCTATTTGATTAGCAATAGGGGAAAGCACACCCCCATTGTTTGGCTTCGTATTCCACTATCTCCCTCTATTGTTGAAATTTTGATTTGGGTGAGCGGCGTGGGATTCATACTTCTGTTTGTGAACCAAATAATTACTCAATTTTTGAACTATCTTTTTGAGTTCTTCAACATCTGAATAAATCTCTTTTGGTTGAGCTATGTTATTGCTAGTTCCAATAGGGTTTGCATAAGGATTCACACTTTGAATCAGAATTGGATTGGGGAAATGAACTATAGCCTGAGAATTAATCGGACTAGCTCCTTGCATAGTCTGTTGACTATTTTGTAAAAATGAAGGAATGGTGGGAATGGCTGTGATTGGTTGAATTGGAATGGGTTAGTAAGCGGGTGTTGATGAATATGGTTGTTGATAGGGCAAAGCATTTATGCCTGATATTTGTAGTGCCATTATCTGATTCATCATAGGAGCTTGACCATATGGACCATATTGTCCTACCATAGGCATCTGGGAAAAACCATAACTCTGTGGTGTCATTTGTTGTTCAATGGTCATAGCTTCATTGTAGGCTAGAGCAAGCGTGGTAACTTGAGGATTTTTCCTTGCAAAAATTGCCATAATAGGATCCAATGCCCCAAAATATATTTGCAAAGCTACTGTAGGATCAATGGAAAAATTCCGAATTGCTCTATTATAGCACTTCTAAAATCTCTGATTAAAAGTTTGTATTGGCTCACCCTAGCCTCTTTTGCATGTAATGAACTGATTATAGATGATTGTGGGATCTAATGGTGACCTAAATTAGTTGACAAAAGCATTCTCCATTTGCGTCCATGACGTAATGGAACCCGTAGGTAAGCAAATATACCATTTGTAAGCCACTTGGTCTAGGCTCATGGGGAAGAGTCTACAAGCCACATCTTCATGTTGAACTTGCAATTTTATCAAAACATCCCTATAGCCCTGAATATGTTCTTCTGTGGTTCTTGGACCATCCAGTTTGTATTTGGGCAAAAATATCTCTATATTCTTAGGGATCTCATGAATATCCCTTGTAATATTCAAAGGAATGTTATTGGCTCCATACCAAGGAGGTGGTGGAGGTTGGGCCATTTGATTAAAAATTGATGATGATAACCCTATAAGAGCCGTGGAAATGGTACTGATAATTGGTACACTTGTGGCAAATGACACCATCGGTGCAAGTCCACTAGGTGCGCCTAAAATCGAAGGATCTTCTGTAACAAGAATATCTAGTGGGACCACAATTTGCTCGGTTTTATTCTTTGGATTCCTATGAGTGAGCGAGAGGCTTTGGAATATGGTTTCCTCGGTTGTATTGGACCTAGTTGCGACGCGATGTGGTGGGTCCAGCTTGTAAGTGAAACTACCCTACAAAACCTGACAAAACTCTCAATACCTCAAAGAAAACCTGCGACACACAAAAAATCCTACAATTAATGAAATTCAAAGAATAACTTTGAAATCAATTAGTTAGTCGTGAATGAAAGAAGGAACCTTGATAGAACAGTATTATAAAAATGTAAATTAGTTTTTGATCCACCAGATCGCCTATGCACAAGTGAAGAGCATACTCCTATTGTTGTAGGCTTTCTGATTCACAAGATCGCATCACGCACAGGTGAAGAGCATAATACCGACAACAAATACATTTTTAGACAAAATAATTCCTTACAAATAAGCATGAAATGACTAGCAAATATCAAACATGTAACATATGAATAATCATGTTAGCATCAACCAAGAGATGTATCCATTAAAATCCAATGACAGTAATTGCATGGAGACAACCTCGTTAGTCAAGACCAAATTTTTTTTATTTAAAATCAAATCAAAACACATTATTCTTGTATGAACAATCAAAAGCGTTAGAACAATGCATAGCAATTCATGTCCTTCTTTTAACACTACAAGGTTGTATTGTTAAAAGAGGGCTAAATATAATAATCAATAGGGCATGAAATATTCAAAATTTAAATCCCTATAGCATTTAAATCACACTAAAATAAACCAGTTCAGGACCTCCTTCTAGCGTAAATTTTTTGAGTGGTATTTTCACCCGATTGTGAAAGTACACTCTCCTTTAGGATTTGGGTTCCAAATCCCCTCTTGCAAAGAAGTTAAACAAACGACTTCTCCAAGGTCTCCATTGTATTTAGCATTTGCATATGTGTATTAGTAATCTCAAATAAAGATATTCAATTTAAATGCTTGGAACACCTTAGTGATTGCAAGTAACTATAAACAAGGGGTAATGTTGGTTTATTTCACCATGAAACTTTAGTGATTGTTTATTGTTTTTTTTTTTGGATTTTGAATTTTTTAAATGTTTATTTTAATGCTTGAATAAAATGTAGAAAATGAAAATGAAATGCAAAAAGCTGAAAATAAAATGCATTCAGTATGATGCTATCCTATTTCGACAAAACCGAAGATGTGAGGTCTCCGTGCATGCAACCTAACCTATTGGACTTGCAAAACAAGCACAATCCCCATAGACTAAGTGCTGGTTCCTAGGGTACGAAATAAAATTCAGATTTCAAATATTCGCCTAATGTAACCCAAAAACATGGCATTAACATTATCTATAAATTCAAAATCTAAAAGAATGAAAGAATAAACATTAAATCCATAGCATGCAAATAAAATCTCCTTCTTTCTTGCCCATAAGATGCAAATTTCTAAAAACTTTTGCATTAAAAATATGTCATTTTACAATAGCAAAATTTTTGGTTTTCCCAAACCAGTCAGTAGAAGGAAAACAACTCAAATAGGTCCAAAATGGCCTCATCGCCTTCAAGTCTGCAACTTTGCTCTCAGTAATTTCCAACCCATGTCCATGACGAAGGAAAACCAGTCTTCGAAAGAAAAACAGCCCAACTAGGTCTAGAATGGCCTAATCGCCCTCAAACCTGCAACACTACTTGCAGCAGTTTTCCACCTCCTTTCTGGCCTCTTTGAATGGCGTATTTAAACCTCTAAAAAAAAATGTTTCTCCTTTCGTGACGGTTCATTTCATTTTTTGATGGTTGTTCATTTCACCTTCCCTGACTGTTCGTTTCACCTTCCTTTGTATGCGTGTGCTTTGGTTTCTATTTTGTGGTCCTTCGCTATGTTTTCACCACATGGGCTTGCGTCTATTTCCCTCCGTGCGTAACGACCATCTTAAATGATTTCAAATCATTAAATATTCCTTATGTAACACTTGTCTTATTTACTGGATTTTGTCCTTATGTCCATGTCACTATGCAGGTCTGTTACCTTGGTGAAAATGGAACATGTCGCAATATCGCAACACTTTATGCTTCTCTGCTTGCCTGCCCCTTTTGAATCACAAAAATGTAACATGTCGCGATATCACGACACTTTTGGCCCCTTTCGTCTTTTGTTGCTTTTAGCCACGAAAATGCAACATGTCGTGATATTGCGACACTTTTCTCTTTTGGCCATGATGGTGCAACATGTCGCGATATCGCGACACTTTTCCTTTTTGGGACGCGATAGTGCAACATGTCGCAATATCGTGACACTTTTTCTTTTTAGGCCGCGATGGTGCAACATGTCGCGATATCGTGACACTTTTTCTTTTTGGGCTGCAACAGTGCAACATGTCGTGATATCGTGACACTTTTTCTTTTTGGGCCGAGATGGTGCAACATGTTGCGATATCGCGACACTTTTTATTTTTGGGCCACGATGGTGCAACATGTCGCGATATCGCGACACTTTTTCTTTTTGGGCCGTGATGGTGCAACATGTCACGATATCATGACACTTTTTATTTTTGGGTCGCAATGGTGCAACATGTCGCGATATCACGACACTTTTTCTCCTTTGGCCACGATGGTGCAACATGTCGCGATATCGCGACACTTTTTCTCCTTTGGCCGCGAAACTACAACATGTCGCGATATCGCGACACTTTTTCTCCTTGTGGTGTTTTGCTTTTTTCTTTGAACTTTAGCCTATGGGCCACTTCGGTCTTCTTGGAACACATGCAAAAAATGTGGGTCCCCAATTTTGGGGTACGTTGTGGAGCAGCCACAACACTACCTGACAAGTATTTGATCTGCTAAAGTTGTACACTTCTTGTATTATTGTACAAACCAAAAATATTTCTCTTTTAGCCCAACTTGTGATCAGTCTGAATAATACAGGATAGGCATCCCCTGTCTATGTAGCTGAATCTGGTAAAAAAAAAAAAAACTACAAGAAATGTTATTGACTACAGCAACATCCAACTATGCTCAAACAAGAACTTACCTGAGCTTGAAGAGACAAAAATCAATGGAGATACACAGAAAACCTTTAGTCTAAACACATATAAATTAGCCTTGGATAAAAGAGAAAAACTAGAAAAACTGCACATAGAAAATTTACTTCCATTGAACTCCTTAGTAAGAAATTACAAAGGGGTAAATTCTATCCTCCTAGGAATGAAACAAATTGAAGTGTAGCCAAGAAAATTCTTGAACATTATTAGTTGGCTGACTTATAAACAAAAAGCAAAATTCTTGCTATTTTGAAACAATATTTCAATCCCTTTACATGGAATTACAAGGGTATATCAATATTTTATCTTGATGTAAGCACTTAACATCTTTTGGGAATTTGTATTTAATTATTTCAAGTACATATTGACAAGATTTTATAGACTAGAAGGCATTGACAACACTTGATTGAAGAAGTTTTCAGATATGGAGCAGTGCTTCTTTCTCCCATTGGTAATTCATGGAGTATGTTAGTGGTGAATGGACATTGCCTTCGGGTATACCATACACCATTAACTAAGGAGAAGTTCTTGAAGGAGATTCCATTGGATGTACACATAATGGAAGAGAATTTCTCTTCAATATCAGATTCAGAGTGATGATAAAAAGTTTGACAAAAAGAAAAAGAAAAAAATACAAGAAAAGCAAAAAGAAGAATAGTCTTGTTTGTGAACTTCCTTCTTGGGTACAAGTAAGACAAGAAAATTTGAAAAAAAAAAAAGAGTAAAAAAAATTGCAGCAAAGGCATGTCGCACAAAATGGGGATAAATGGGGACAAGCATCAATCTCAGCAAGGAAGAGGAACAATGGAGCAAATACTTCATTTCCAGCAATAACGAGGCAATTATGATGTAAGAAGATTCTTACTGCTCATTTAGAAAGGAAGGTTGCATCAATGTTGTAGGTTTCAACAGAAAGAGATGGTGTTTTCATACAACAACTGACATGTTTTTGCAGAATAAGGATTGGTCTTATCCAAATAAGAGTGAGATTTTTTCTCTCTCATTGACGCACTTGAAAAAAAAAGGGACAAAAGTTGGTTGAAAACCAGAAATGGCAGCCTCTTCTGATGAAAAAAATGAAAAAAAAGGAGATGAAAAAAAATGAAAAAAAAAGAGAAAAAAAATTAAAAAATGATGAAAAAAAATGAATAATTCAGTAGTGAAAACCTTCTTGGAGGTGCTACTGATTTGGCTTGCATGAAAACCAATTTTTTGGCATGCATTGCCTTGTTGATCTACCCATAATTGTTCCACTATTGTACAAATATCACACTACACATGTGTTATGTTTATGTTTTTAGATAGCCTACTAACAATCATCAAAAGCATCTTGTAAGGTGCATGACCAATTTTCAGGATAGTAAGGTATGTGTTTCTTGCATTTAATTCATAGTAAACATTTAGCATTTAGTGTATGATAATCGGTATTTGGCATAAACTATTCATACAATATTGGCAAGTTGAAAATGGAACATGTTCAAGATGTCAAGAAACACCCCCTTATACCCTTAATTGCATGGAAATTCAAAAACTATGCAAAAACCTGATTTTGGGATAGACATGGCAACAATTCTATTTCAATTTGTAGGGCAAGTGTCATAATGAGAACTACAAGTTTATATCTCACAATTGTCTAATAAATTAAATGAGGATAATTAGCAAAATGCACCTGAATGTTCTATTTTAGTACTACTTGAATAAAATAGCAACATACAAAACAAAGAATAACATCTAAACAAAAGGATGAAAAAGGGATTTTTGATGTTATGGAAGGCTTATACACTTTAGAGATGGGCCCACAATAGAATCTATAGCTAAATTTTGCATAGGAGGTCATTTTTGCATTTTCTGATGCATCTTCGGAATGAACAGTCATATCTTTGGAATGAACAAGCATATCTTCGAAATGAGCAGGATATCTTCGGAATGAGCAAAAAATGTACCAGAATTGCTGAAAATGCTACAGAATAGTAAAAATAGTAGGGTACATCAAATATTAAGGTTCATAAGGCTCTACCACAAGTAAGTACATCTCTCAAGCATTTCAAATCCAAAAAAATTATCAATTTTGTTCAAAAGGTGCAAACAACAGAAATAAGCATTTAGGCTGAAATGTTGTTAAGAACAGAAAATTCCATCAGTAGTAGTGCATCTGCCAAATACGGTTCCACAATAAGACTATCCCAAGATGAATCACATGATATCAAGCCTTTAAGAAGTACCTTGCAACACTAAAACTTGTATAAAGACAGAAAAATAGTCATACATGTGCTTAATTGTAAAATACTTGATATAGTGCAGCAAGGAGGAATTTCTCAATTAGCAGGTAGAAAAGGATGTTCACAAGAATAAAACCTACATATTACTATGGCCTACTAAGATGCATGAGGGCATGCATTAGTTTAAGTTGGGGGGGATGATGAGGCCCAAAAATGCCTCATTATTGTTTGACTACCATATGATAAGTTAATTGCCAAATAATTGACTAAAATATACTATTTGATAAGTTTTTGCATGATTTTATGTTAGGAATACTATATCTTTGTTTTTGACTATTTTCAACATTTTGTGACTGATTTTGCTTGATTAAGTAGCAAGTAAAAATATGCATTTCAATTAACCAAATGTGGTATGCTGATATCCATTAACTTCTCAATGGTTTTTGAATGTTTTCCTACCCTTCAACTTGTTTCAAATCCACATTGAAGCCAAAATTTTAGCACTGTCATAAATCTGAAAATCTAGAAAAAAACAGCCATATAAAAATTAGCAAGTTGTCACTTTATAGGAACACCTTGAAGTTGTCAAACAAAGCATGAGGATATGGATGGAATGAGTTTAGAAGGACTACAAAAGACATCTGACCTATTTAGAAACATTCACACATGGTCTAAATAGGCAGCAATAGGGTATAACAGAGCAGGGATAATTGTGTAGCACTATTGCACTATTTCAGCATGGTTACTTGGTGAATGAAGTGTATAAATTCAGTAGAAACTTGATGTACTCCTTCATTTTGATATTTGAATAATTTTTCCATGTTTTAATTTGTTTGAATTTGCAAAAAATGCCAATATTTTACAACTGTGTAGCAGAGTTGGAAAATGCAGTAATTTACCATGTAAATTTCAGCAAGCTACCAATAAATGACAAGCATGGAATTCACACATGGAGAGGAATGAAGGCTATTACAATCTGATCCTGAGAGCTAATCCACCTGAGAAATGCAACTAAAATCACTTGAATAGCACACAGTTGGTCATTCCAAAGATCTTCGGATTGAACAGGTATCTTCGGATTGAGAAATACAGTCTCTTCGGATTGAGAAATACAGTCTCTTCGGATTGAGAACAGAAAGTACTTTTTGACTATTTTTTGATGGTGGAAAAAGGAAAATAAGGTTGAGAAGGTTAAGGGAAAATATCCCCCAACTGTCTTTGTCGTCCTTGCCATCCAAAGCCACCATTCATGGAAAAAGATCAATTGATCCTTTTCTAGGATAAACCTAGAAAAAACTACAACATTATATGAAGTTGTTTGCAAGATAGAAATGGCATATTCTGAAGTGGAGAAAGATGTGAGATATTTCTAGACTTCTCCCACATACTCCCACCACTGAAGATGATTTCTAAGGGCCAATGACTACTACTGCAACACAAACTGTCTAGATTTGCATTTATTTCAGATCTAGAATTATTGGCAAATCACTGTAAAGTAGCACATAGGCTGATTTGAGCATGGGATATGTTGTAAATATTTATATAAATAACACATCTCCCTCCTTGGTTGATCCAATTAGGAATTATAATAGAGGAGAGTTTTCAATAGCAGCAATTAGGACTATACAGTAATTTTCTGTAATAGTTTTCAATATGTTTTGTCATCAATAAAAGTGCAGTTATTTTATCATTTTTTGTTCTGAGTGTTAATTAGTTAAGGAGTGCTTTTCACCTCCTTCTAGATCAGGAAGTATGGGCCCACTTTCAGATCTAGAAGGAGGATTTTTATGGTAGGTTTTAATCTATAATTTTGCTACAGTAGAATTAACAGATTACTTGTCAAGTTTACTTTTCTTGTTTTAAGTTTGTATAATGTTCTTTATGTTTTCTATTATGTTTGTGTATAGAATTTGTGTGTGTGTGTTAGCTGACAAATTATATTAAGAATTTTTTCTTTGCTTTCTATGTTTTCCTTGCTTTTCTATTTTAGCAACTTTCAATTTTTAGCATATTTCATTTTGTTGTCAATTCCTGTAGCAGAAGCTTGACGACCTTTTGTGGTAGGACATTGACAGGTGTTTTTAGCATAAGTTTCATTTACAAGCATAATTTCAATTATGCAAGAGTAACTAGGTTTCAATTATGCAAATGTAACTTAGGATTTCATTTCAGCAACATTTAAATTTAGCAATTTAAATTATGTTATTTTAATTCTGCAAAAGTAGATTAGACTTTTAATTTAGCAATTCCAATTCCTACAATTGTAGTTAGATTTCAATTCCTGCAACTTAGAATTGTTTTTTAGTTCCTGCAAGTTTCCATTCTACAGATTAGGTATAGTGTGACATCAAAAGGCTAAACCAAATCTGTCTCACCCAATAAATGTTTGAAATTTGAATGCCTAAATTATACTTTGCCCTAGCCTTCTATCGTAGACAACCTTGGACACCACCCTGGATTGATAAGATCTTTGAGATTTAATGATGTGCTTAATGAAAACGCATCAAGTTGATCATATCTAGTTTGACCTCAAATTGATAAACATCATCGGATGATCCTTGAGAGAATTGAAATGGTTGTAGCATTTCCTCATAAGGGAAGAATTCTTTCGGTGATGGCAATGACATGATGCGATCAAAATCAATGGCCTCATGGTTGAGGTGCAAATATTTTGAGGGGTCACTAGGGTTGTG
Source organism: Wollemia nobilis (assembly GCA_028583015.1). Taxonomy (NCBI): domain Eukaryota; kingdom Viridiplantae; phylum Streptophyta; class Pinopsida; order Araucariales; family Araucariaceae; genus Wollemia; species Wollemia nobilis. Next base: position 57,585 of record JAQPPZ010000619.1, on the reverse strand, counting down.
GAGTGGTGTGGTTAAATCAATGTAAACCATATTGATTTATGAATAATTTTCATTCGTGGGTGGAAGGGACATGTCAATGATGTGAGGCCTTACATTTGTCGATGTGACTTAGGTGGAAATGGAATAACTGGATCAGGCCTATGAGGAGCTAGAATAATTTGGTCTTCTGAATGTATATGGTCCATCCAGGTGGGATTTCATCGGGTAAAATCCCTATGATAAAGCTCATCTAGGTTTACGAGGTCAAATTCTATTCACTCATTGTTAGCTCATCGAAGGTTGCAGGGACCTAGATTGGCAAGTTTGGTTTCATCCTAGTATTCTTCAGGTGCCTCTGTGATTGTATCAAGAGGTTGTTGCATATGATGAGGACCAAGGTAGGTGAGTTTTATCTCATCCTCATAATCATCTGATGCCTCATAGACTAGATTAGAGGGTTGTTGACTATGGTGAGGATAGAGATAAGCGATTTCTATCTCATCATTGTACTCATCTAATGTCTCCCCAAGGGAGTCAAAATTTTTGATAGTAGCCATCATAACAGGGATATGATATTCTAACAAATGTAAATAGCTAGGATCAGTGTATTTATTATTATCAATTTCTTCCTCCAAGCCTAAGGTCAAGTGGTGGAGGGAATCTATGAGGAGTTCATCTGGAAAATGAATGGAATACCCTAAGCCAAATTTATCGGTTGAAAGCTGGTATTGTAGCTAATAGCATGTCCAAATACTTTGCTCATATTTATATAAGCCAATGTCATGCCAATGGAAATGATATAAATATCATAAGGTATACTTTGGGTTTGACATATACCCAACATTTCTCAAGAAAGGTTCATCATCTTGTCTTATCGTGGGAAACTTATTAGTGGAATCATCGAAGCCCTCATAAATGAATTTTGTTTGATTTGAGGGTACCCCCAAGGGTAAAATGATACCAATGGGTAAATATGGGATATGAGGTTTGCCCATGTCTTGAACAGACTCGATGAGTGATGTAAATGTAACATTTTATACCATGTACTCAATGAGACTGGGGTTAGCCAAGTGTATTGTGACTTAGGTTGAAGGTGATGGGGAGGATGGAGGTGAAGGAGGTGTGTCATGAAGTGGTTCATATACTATAGTAGATAATCCTTCTTCCTCCATGGGAATTGGAGTCTCTCCTATTGAGACAATGTGGATGGAGGATTGAATCTCCTTGATCGATGTCTTCAAATCCTTCTCACTCGAGGGACATGATGATAAATAAGGAATTAATTATGGGGCCAATGGTGAGGTCTGATATGGTGGTGATTATAAGGATGGATCAATATGCAGAGGTGATGATTTGGATGAGGTTTCTAGAAATTTTATTAGGCCATCAGGTTGAACGTTTAGATGTGTAGAAGGTAAGACTAACTCTTGTGGATTATTGATGAGGTTGATGTATTTAAATAGTTCAAATTTCAAAGGGACTAAATGGATTTATCCATCATGGACATACTTAATACACTGGTGCAGTATAGAAGAAATGCACTTCATACTCCTAATACAAGGTCATTTGAGCAATATGTTGTATTGCATCACACCTTTTAGGATGTGGCTCAATACTAAAATTGTTTTGAGTCCAACCTGAATAGGAAGGACTATGGTGCCTACTGTAGAGCATAGAGTGTCGTTGAATGATTGTAAAGTAAATGTGGATGCCATAATCTGTGATTATGGAAGACTAAGATGACTTAGTGTGGCCATTGTGATAATGTTGATGGAGGAATTGGTGTTGATCAACACTCACTTATAAGGGATCCTATTTATGCATGCAATGATGTGCAATGTGAGATCTACTATGTCAGTTGATATGGGATTGTTCTCATGATATTGAATAGTTATAATAGGGTCCCTATATGTTTGGACATACCACATGAAATTAGTAAAGGTGTTAGGATATTAGGATTATAACTCGATCAATTTTAAGATTTTGATAAGAGCTTCACAATGTATTGGAGATTGTTGGATTAGCTCATATATGGACATCTTGGCTGATGTTATACACAGTATTTGAGTAAGCCTACTTATAATTATTACCACTAGTTGAGGTGGTGGACCTTGAGTAGGATTTTGGTTGATGGCATAGGCTATGATGTAGATGGAATATTGATGAAATCTATAGTTGGTGCAACTTGCTTATATCTATGATTCCTTTCACTATATTGACCATTCCTATGAAACCCTGATTCGGTAGGGCCATATGGACCTTGTTTACTTATCTAATTTGATCATCCTTGACCTCATGGGTAGGCAAGGGATATTTGAAAATACCCATCTATTGGTTATTTAGGGCAAGAGGGTTATCAATTTCTAATTGATTTTGTCCAGCATGTCTTGTACCACATTTTTGAATGTGTAACATGCTTGGATATCATGTCCATTCTATCAATGATATACGCAATACAAGTCATCTCTATACCCCTTGGGTTTTGGATGATTCAGATCGATAGGATGAACCTTAGGTAAGGTAATGGCCTTAACCTCACATAATTGATTGAATAACAATGTCAAGGATTCTATCAAAGGCAAGGTGGATGGCATGGTTGATCTTGCACCTAATTTTATTAAGGCTTATTATGGTATTGTGTGGGAGAGGGCTGAGACTAGTAATTAGGTTGTTGTGATGTTACTTTCTTATCAAGCTTAGGAACACTAAGGATAACTTGGTTGATCGAAGCCAATCTTTGTTGCATGTTGTTACCTTTAGGAATTTTTTTCTATTCCCTTTTTCGAATTTTGATATCCCCCTCTTGGACATTGATGTCCTCTATGACCTTGGCTTACACCAAAGCCTCCATGAATGTTTGATACTATTGCAATTTTAGTAGAAGTGAAATGTGCTTTGAGCAACTTCTCATAAATATATGAGTTAACTCCATTATGGGTAGGGTGAAAGGTAATTTTGACATCACCTTCCTTCATCTATTGTTGTAATCCATGACTATCTCATTGTTGAATTGTCTGATATTAGAAAAGTCAGTCAGGCTAGCTTTCTTTCTCATACCAAATTAAAAACAATTTAAAAAGGAATTTGCTAGTTTCTCAAAGCTATGAATACTATGCCTCGATAGATGATTAAAAAACTCTAGGATTAGGCCCAAGAGGGTTATCAAGAATGTTCTAAGTAATAATGCATCATCACATTGAATTTAAAAACATAGGTTCATGAAAGTAGTGACATGCTTTTGTGCATCCTCATCCTCTTTAAACTTGTCTAATATGGGTATTTCAAAATGCTATGTATATAAGGGGTATGGAACAAAAGGGTGGAATCGGTTGATTGTACAATTGACTCAAAGTGGGTTTCTTGTGATCTATTCCTAAAGCTTGTTTTTCTAATGATCAAATGCACTCATTTAGCACATTGTAAGCTTCAACAAATATTATCTCATCTCTTCTCCTTTTTTCTCAATGAGGAGGAGGTGGAAGATACCTAGGGAGACTAGGCAGTTGATCATAGTCATTGACTGTCTTTGTAAATTTATTCAAGGTCTTGGTATTCTAACTCTAATTCCTCATAGGTTTCATTCTTTGTTTGGTAGTCTAGCGGTTGGCATTGTTGAGACCTATGGTGTTGGATGGGCACACGAGGAGGATGATTTTTGTTTGGCCTAGGAGGTTAGTCCTAATGTTAAACAACACATCTCTAAGGGGTTTGTTATTGATAAGTACTATGTCTATGAACCTCCTCATGCATTTTCCTTTGTAATTATTCTTGGTGCAATCATTGTTGATGCAACCTTTGTTGGTGCACCCTCTATTGTTGTAATTGGTACTGATCTAAGTGTTTTTGATCTACTTGTAACCTAATTGACCATGGTCAGTTCAATTGACCTTGTCTACTCATATCTAGCCTATGTATATGATTAATATGATCATCCATGTAAGTTTGATGAGCCCTTGTGTTTATGCGAAGGGATTTATTTTGCTCCACAGGATTAAAAGGGTTGGCTACCCACTTCCCATTATTTAGGGAAGCCACATTGACTTGATGTTTAGGTTTGAATGTGAGATATTCATATTGGGTTGGTGTAGAGGTATATAGTGCTTGCATGGAAGTCCCTCCACATTGAAAAACAAAAGTATTTAGGTCTTCCTCTTCTTAATCATCATAACATATGTGAGTGGATAGGGTTCCTCTATTAGGATGAGAAGGATTGTACCTATCTAAATGAGCATATTTCTAGCTCATCCATGGAATTATCAAGTGGAGTAGCTCACCCTTCCAGGGTAGGTAATGATATGTCATATTTATCATGCTTTGATGGATGATTAGACCGATTCAATATTCAAATTCATGATAGTCCCCTGCTAGGCCCCTCAGATGATGGGTTACATATAGTGGTAGCATGGGATCAACTTCGACCAAGAAGATCATCTTATTGATCATAAGGAAGACACATATATGTGTTCTACATGGGGACATATTGGAGGTTGGATTCCCTGTATATGATTTCAACATTATATCATAGACCAGGATACCATGGCAGAATCACCATGTCTTCAGGACTAAATTGGAGGTATACACCTCTTTGTATATCTGTCACATTGTTGACTCGTGACTGAGCATGACTACACATGGTTACCATTATCTTGATTTTTTAAATAGAAGAGAAATAAAAAAAGTATACAATATGATTATCTCTTTTAAATTTTCTTTTATGAATTCCTATTATGTTTTGTGTACTATGATGTTGAATCCCCCTAGTCCTATGAAATTAAAGGGGTAAATGAAAATAGAAAGCTAATAATAAGTAGTTTGAGCACATCCTCCTATCGGAGAATGTAACCCAAATGGAAAAAGAATGGCTTTATAATGGATAATGGATTAATGTAACCTAAGGAATCAAAATTAACCCCTCGAAAGAGGCTACACTGTCTATCCTGCTCCTAGCCCAACAAGATGTTTAATTCAACACTTAGACATGCCTTGGAAAAAAATGATAGCTACATTCCACTAATTATTTCACCCTGTGTTAAAAGGACACTACTAATTTTTGCTACTCTAGGAGCACCCAAGAGTAGGAGACCCTCTGATGATGAAATCTAGAAGAACCACTCATTTTGGCCAACTAGGTTGCTAAAATGTGAGCCAACAGATGGAGATGAAGCCCAACATTGCTGGTCTTGATTAATGGTTGATGATGAAGTCCAAATTACTAATATTTAATGAGATACATTGTGTGTGGGGTTCTTTTTATTCCATGCAAGAGAAAATAAAATCATAGAGCATTCAATGTTCTTTCACTAATGCATGAAATGACATTTTAAAATTTAGATTTCTAAGTAATAAACATTTTATATTCAGAAACCTAAAAATGCAGAACCCAAATATGATATCAGTATTTAGATAGGTAGCAAGCAATCAAGAACATAATAATAAAAATAGAGATCCTCTATATCAAGGGTAGTCTACAATAGAGGTCATCTAACATAGGAATGGTACAAAATAGGGGCCATATGGAACAGGGAAAACCAAAGATAGAGGTCGTCTTACCTAGGGGTGGTCACAAACAAACTTTTAAAAATGAGAGGTTTTTTGTAATTTCCCTACTTAAGCCTAAAAATTTTAAATTTCTTTATTGGAAAGCGGGAATATAAGGACAAAATCACTCACAAGTGTAGCCTATGTCTGCTATATATGTTGTTTTCTAACTTTTTGACTACTATTTTGAGACCATCTCTTGGAAGGATGGTGGCATCTACTGGCCATATCAGGGTAGGATGGTCATGCCTATTGATCATCTCTATTAGGGATGGTAGTACCTGTAATTCATAAACACCAATAAAAGTGATAATTAGAAACTGATTTGAAAAAAATGAATAAATTCTAATCATGATCACCACTGAAGTATGTAAAAGAGATCATACATCCATAAATAGAATGCAATATTGAAATGTAGCTAATCTAGATGTAACCACACAAAAAAATAACAATATAAAGAAATTCTTGGACAATGATATTTTAATAATATTGTTTTTGTTCTTTCGATGAATATTACAATAAAATCCCTCTTAGGGATTGCTACCAATATTGATAAATTAAAATACCATTATAGCCATTTTGGATGAATTTCACAGGATCTCCTTTGAATCCTCATAAAATAATTTGGAAATGGTTTCTTGTAACCTTTGTGATATAGGATGATGATATATGAATCTTTATATCGTAATTCCCTTGTAAAGATATATAATCTGCACACTAAGAAACTTAAAAGGGTATTAAAAGTACATGAAGAACCTCTCAAGATGATACCCCTATTAATAACAAATAAAATGATAAAGAAAGCTAAAATACAGTAAATAGATACATGAAAACTAATTTTAAACTATGCTAGAAATTAATTCAAATACTACTAAAGCTAATGAAAACAAGAAAATAGGGAAAGGATCACTTCCCATGATTCCATCCTTGAGAAGGATGGTTTGGCCTTCTAGTCATCTTAGGGTGATATGGTTGCACATGCGGGTCATATCAGAACAATATAGCCACTAAACAGTGAAAAAAATCCTCATAGCCAATGCAAAGCAACATTGGGTTTGATTTGTATAATTGATGTTCAAGGGTTCACTCATGAAGAACGACTTAATGGTAGGATTTGAACACTGAAGCAAGGATGTTTGATGGTGTAAGAAGCATGAATTCAAGCTTCAACATTTGAGATGATGCATTATCATACTTTGAAACTCCATGGATGAATTTTGGTAGCACTCTTTTGCTTTGAACTCTTGAAGACTTTTGATCACCTATTTGGTAGTAATTCGATGCTTGAAAATTGGACCCTTATTAATGAGGGCAAGGTGTTCTTAAATATAATTCCTAATGGGATTCTAAGGCTTCCTTGAGAAGCCAAGAAATAGTTGGAAATAAATAAATATAACCACTTATTGATAACCATTGCATCGTTGTCCAACTATCAATTGTAACTACTTGAATTGTTGTTCAAGATTTTAAGTCTTGTTGTTTTAGGCACGACCATCTTGGGGTGATATGGTATCTATTGCAAAGGGAAATTTTCCCCTTTTTGAGTGGTAAGAACCATTTTTAAGCCCTAAGGATCTTCAAGGTGGGTCATATAGCCTGAAAAGGTGTCCATATAGGTAGTCTCCTCAATATGACATGTTTTAGGTGTCTAAACTATCACATTTGTTGGTGGAGGCCAATTTAATATAGCCTCAATTTTCTTTGGATCCACAACAATTACCTTTGTCGAGATGATGTGCCCAAAATAGTACATTTGTGAGGTATAAAACTCAAAATTGGATATCTTTCCATAAAGTTAGTTCTTCCTTAGAACTTCCAACACTAACTAGAGATGGTGGTCATGTTCTTATTTATCATGAGAATAGACTAGAATATCATCCAAAAATACCAAGATAAACTGATCTAGATATTTTTTAAACACACTATTAATTAGATTCATAAATTTTTTTGGTGCATTCATCATACCATATGGTAACACTATGAACTCATAGTTCCCATATCTAGTCTTAAAGGTTTTCTTAGAAGTAAACTCTTCCTAAATCCTTGGTTGATGATACCCTGATCTTATATCTATCTTGGAAAATATGATAGCATCCTTTAGTTGATCAAAGAGATCATCTACTCATGGTAAATAATACTTATTATTAATGGTTATTTTATTCAACATACTATAATATATACATAGTATTAAGAAATCATCCTTCTTTTTCATAATAAATACCAGAGAACCCAAAGGTGGCACACTAGGTTTGATCAAACCCTTTTATAATAGGTCTTGTAATTGCACCTTCAGCTCTTGCAACTTAATTGGGGTTATCCTATAAGGTGTCCTTGAAATGAATTCAGATCCTAGAATTAAGTCAATAGTGAAATCAAATTCCCACTAAGGGGGTAGACCTAGAAGATATTGAGAAATACATCTTGAAACTCATGGATAATTGGACGTTTCTTGAATATTTTTTATCTCCCTTTCCTCTAGTCTTCCCATTGATATTTACTAAATATAGCATACCAAATATTTTAATGGATTTATTTAGCTACATAGCTGAAATAAAATGAGGTTGAAATGAACTTGACCCGCTTTGTACCCTCATCCTCCTCTTATCCTTGTTGGTGTAATCCATCCACCTATCTTGGAAGTTGATTAGGGCTTCATGAGCTTTCAACCAATCCATCCCTAGGATAATATTAAAAGCATGAAGGGTGTCCACATATAAGTACCATATAGTGGACCCATTGGGTAGAGTTATCTTTGTTGCAGGAAAACATTGATCGACTGAGTAAGTTTGACTAGAACCATACTCGACTTTCCACCCTTGTACCAAAAATCTAGGATTTTTGGCATATCCCAAAAAATATTAGTGGAAATAAAACTATCAGTAGCTTCGCTATCTATTAAAACTTTTAAGTCTTTATCATACAACTTACCATTTAATAATATCGGTGTAATTGTCCATCTAGGTTTTGACTACCATTAGTAAAATAAATTTGGTGTGATTGATCCTATGCCCTATGACTCAAATCTACTCTTTGGGGATATTTCTTAGCATAGCAAGGACCTCCACGTATGTAGTAGACTACGCTAGGTTCCTGTGGCCTATATTGTTTTTTCTCCCATGTTTCTTCTTTTTGTGTTGATTTGATTTGTTTAATGGGATGAGCATTGGAGTTATCCCTTTCTTAAAATTTCTTCTTATTTTACCCTTGATTTTTGTTGTTCCTATTATCGGACTTCTGGTTTTCTTTGTTTCTTTTATTTTACTCCTTATCCCACTTTACAAATTCTACACTCTTTCTTTTCTTGATTTTAAGTCTCTCTTTCTCTATCAAGCCTAAATAGTTAAAGAAAGACTTTTTAGTTTAAATATTAGATTCTTCTTGTCTAGATAGGTCATAGGACTCTTGCAAAATTTTAGTTTTGAGTAGTGACGTAACCATGGAGCAAGCACCCTTTTAGCTAGGCATACTGATCTATACCATCACAAAAGCACAAAGATCCACACAAATGCATAAATTGAACAAAGAAATCCAATGTATGCAAAGTTTCTTATATTAATCTTTAAAGGATCTTGGATTACAAAAATGCCCTCTTAGGGTCACTCGAAAGATGATACAGGTGTTACAATTGCCAATGCCCTCAATAGGGTAGGCATGCTTATTGTGCTCCGGTGATTACTCACAAACTGCCTTGGGGTAGAGCTAACCCCCTTCTCCATGATGTGGAAGGATTATGATATAGGCTTCTTTTTGCACCTATCTCTCTTCGAACAAGAAACAACAACACATGATTACAAAGATTGATAGCCTCTTGTGATGAGGCCCTTTAAAGAAATATGCATGTAAATACAATTAAACTAGTAAAGCAAGAAATCATAAATAAAGACTTTAAGCTATTCTACTTACATAAATAATTATGCTAAAACATACAAGACATGAACAAGCAAATGATGCGTAAATCAAATATCGAATTAGAAGCAATGAAACACATAAAATATCCACTGTACTCCTATTGAATGTAACACATGAAATGTCTAATTCCTACGGTCATATTTTTTCTAAGATGCAATTAAACCTATAAAAAGACTAACACGATTAATCTATGCAATCAAAAGCAAAGTAAATAAGGTGATCAATAACCTATTGCAAACCACAGCTGTGAGGGACGGTCTGCACTGTGAACCATGACTGACAACTGTGGTTTGACCTCTGATGGGTTTACCCTCAGAATTAGGGGTAGTGGGCTTGACATTCTTGTCCAAATTGATGTTCAAGGGTTGCATTTGTCGTCCTCTGACATATTTTGCGGTCAAATCATTGTGAAGAGCCTTTGTTTGCCCAAATTTATGTTTCTTGATCTTCCTAAGCACCTAGGGCATCCATGGCTAATTGGTCTTTAGATGGATAGTGAAGGGGCTCTCAAATGCACAAATTCGGTATGCAATTTGACAGGGCTTCGCTACTCTCTTGATCAGTTAGCTCTTTCTTGATAATTTTCCAGCGCTTCGCTATGTAAATCATCTCTTTTTTTCATCCCCTTGGAAGGGGGTATTTATAACATGCCCCTAGGGATAGGGGTGGATTCATGGAGAAGCCAAGACCAAAAAGGTTGGTTAGGATAGTTGGGATGGAAGCCTTTGGAATATTCCATCCTCCAACTGCCTCCTTCTAGATCTCTTGGTTGTTCCAACCGATTTGGCTCGGATGGAAGGCCTAACTAAACTCCAGTTCAGACCATAGGTCATAGCTACGGTCCAGACTATAGACCGTAGGTGTCAACCATGGTTTAGACTGGAGACCATAATTCTGGGCTATGGTTCAGACTGCTTAGGCCAGAATGCCTAAATTGAGTGGTTAGAACGCATGCTCTATCTTGGAGTCTATCCAAGATCCTTCATATGGTTTTGTAGCATGTCCATATGAGTAGTTGCCCTCGGTATGACGCATTTTAGGTGTCTACAAATGCCCCTTTTGAGATGCATTGTGAGATCAAACAATGCTGAGCAAAATGGACCTCCTAAAATGATGCCACAAGTTCTATGATGATCATTAGTCTAATCAACATTAGATGTACCAGGTCTAGAAAAAGGACACACATCCTAGAATCATTGCTTCCAATATGGGAAGGCTTACATTTTAAAAGTCTGCACTCGTCATCAAAAATTCGGGTAGCTTTGGTGCTACAATAGGAGTTAGGCCTATATAACCGAAGGATGAGAGCTACAAATGAAATTTCATATTTGCTATTTGCCCCAAGCATAGGGGGAAGCTTATGATAGCTGTTAGCAATGATTCGCAAGGATGGATGAAATTTTGACAAGATCAAGGGATCTACGATCTTTGAGATCTTCTGTTGATTTTGATTATGACATAAAATTATGATTGCCCCCTCAAGTGATGAGTTGATGAGGGTAACAACAATGTTTGAAGCAACAAAATTGCTTGACCATAATGAATGATCCTGAACAACTTTAGATTTAAGACATTGAATGCCTTGGCTAGGCCTAGTTAAGATTATGATTACAACGCTTAGTAGTATTTGCACATCTCTATCCCATGGAGTAGTCAGGCTATGATAGCCATCTTAGGGAGTCAAAATAATACAAATTCAAGAAGACTTGTGTTGAATCATATTGTCGATGATTTTCTTAAAAGATATCATAAAAGAAATGATAATTTTACCCCAAATTTCCTTATTGTGATTTACTCATCTTGTCAGATTGCATGAACTGCAAGTTGCTGCAATCACCAATTTTATAAGATAAATCACTGAATACGAGGCGCATTTTGTTTTTCATTATTTTATTTTTTATTTTTAATTTGGCATTTATTGGATTGATCCCGGTGCTTGTAACCACCAAATTTACAATTTTGATCATGTATTTTGATTTTTATCCACTTCAAGTCATTAATTTGCCTTTTCAAACCTTCCCAAAATGGGTTTTTAGTGTATTTATTTCTAGTTATAGATCATAGGTACAGTCTGTGATTTACATTTCCAAATTTTGGGGATCGTAGATCAGACCTGCGAGTAGAAAACCCTAGTTTTAGAACCGTGGGTTTCAGCTACGGTCCGCAAAGACTAGGAGGACCTATAAATTGAATTCTTAGTTGAAATTTTTCATTATTTTCTTGCAACCCTTAGCAAATTGAGAGCTCTAAGAGAAAGAACATTCCTTGATATGAAATGTTGTCAAACTCGACCACATTTACACTCATATTTCCTGATGGCAGATCCTGATCAGCCATCGACTAGCCGAGGCTAGGGTGCGGGTAAGGTAACTCGAAATCGAGACCTCGCACTCAATATTAGTAAAATGAACCACACTTAAGAAATGTGGAAATTGAACCCCATTAAACTATCGGTAATGAACCCCACTAGTCTAGGTTAGCTTAGAATTTAACCTTTATGCTTCAGTGGTCTATGAGGGTACCCAAATTGGTGCCACTCCTAAACCGTAGCTAGTAGCTGTGGTTCCCAGTTGGCAAATTGGGAACTACAAGTTTCATCTATGGTCCCCAATTTTCAAACTAGGGACTGCAAGTTGTAGCTATGGTTCCCAATTTGCAAATTGGGGACTACAAGTTGCAGTTGCGGTTTACGATTGCTATTTTTTTTTATTAGAGATTTTTAGTTTTCTTTACCTCTGCTTAGCTAGATTTAGCTTACATTATGTTTTTTTCTTGCTTTTTTATTTAAAAGTTAACTTCTAGAGCGCAAGAGGCTGAACTGATGAAGACTCTCCATGAGGCCTTATCAGATGATGATCGAGTGTGGTTTCGAGCCATCAGGTTCGATTACGTCATGGATCTACCCACCATTAGGGTAGATCAAGCCTATATGACTATGTTGGCCCAGCATTGGAATGTGCAGACCAACACATTTCACCTTCCTTTCGGTGAGATGACCATCACCCTGGAGGATGTCTACATGATCTTCAGGATCCCTATCGATGGTGAGGCTATCGTTTCCTCTACTTACACGACAAAGGATGTTTTTTTTTCGCCATATTTGGTGATCAAAGCACCGTTGCACAGGATGATACAGACCATGGAGGGGTGCACATTGGTGACTAGTATCAGGATGATATCTTCTTTGTTTGAGAGGTCCTATTTATGCATCTCATTATTTAGATTGTCCTTCCAGACTCCTCGGGCATAAGGATTCCCTAGAACATGTTGGCCCTTGCTTGGAGGGTGCTTCAGAGCTCAACAGAGGAGCCACTACTGGCCTGGGGGAGCACCTTACTATGCCAGCTCTACAGGGAGTTATACCAGATTACAGAGTAGAGCCGTAAGGGCATTAGCTATAGCCTATTTCTATAGATCTGGCAGTGGTAGCACATCCAGATCAAGCATCTTGCTGATCTACCTCTATGCATCACTACCCTAGATGATGATCATCAGTGTTACACTGCCTTTTGGCCTTGTTCTAAGGAGGGTATTTGCAATAGAGCTCATGTTGGGGATACAGAGCATTACATCATTAGCTTTACAAAACTTGGATCGGGGGACATCGTCTGGTGATCCTACATGGATTGCCCTACATGGCCAAAGATAGATGAGCGACTACGATGGGCCTATCAAGACAGATGGATTACCTAGCATAAGCTAGAGGTCTGAGAGTATTAGTTTTTCTCTCATGTCCTATGACAGTTTGGCCTGGTGTAGGACCTACCAGATATGTCCTCGAGGTACAAACACCTAGCTCTAGAGAGGGATCTCCTAGTGATAGTTTCTTTGCCATTGGGAGATGCACCCGATGACTTCCAAGATTTAGGGGTTGAGACAGCTGGGACCATGCCCAACTATGATGGGTGGTGATCTTTATTTAGATGGTATGGAACAAGGCCTCTAGGCCAAGAGCCATCTTAGGCAGAGGTAGAGGTAGATCCTGATAGGCACAGGGTGCACTAGCATGCTAAGGGTGGTTGGGGCACAGAGGCTGCTACTAAGGACCTACCAGAGATCAACCCTGAGGAGGATGAGGTCCCTCCTGATAGTGTAGAGGTACGACTACTAGTGCAGGTTTCTAACTTGTAGAGTCAAATTAGGCACTTTCATATTTAGTAGTGCAAGAGATATACTACCATCGACACTCTGGAGGCAAAGGTATCTAATAGGGAGTAGTGCCTGAATGAGGTGCAAGACCAGGTATAGGAGCTCATGACTTGAGCTACCAATGCAGAGGCCCAGGTGCAAAGACTACATACTACCTTGGAGTTATCACAAGCACAACAGACTTCAGCAAAGGTAGAGCGGGATCTCGCATGAGCAGCGAGGGGGGCTATGTTGCCTTCTCAAGCTATCATGGGGCCTCCTACGATACCAGTAGTAGGTACAACAACTACACAAAATCTGACTACTAAGGTGATGCGACTGCACGATATAGTCATGAGGACTAATGAGATGCACATAGCCTGACTTGCTCACATTGATCAACTAGTTGGCTACATAGAGATGCATGGGCTATAGGTTCCTAAGGATCCTTTTACATCAGAGTCTCAACATACCAGGTCTAGGACCTCAGGGCAGTCAACAGCGAGCTCGAGTCACAAGACTCATAGGATTGAGAGGATGTACAGGTCCTCTAGTACACACATGGCAAGGTCATAGGCTAGGACTAGATATCTAGGGCAGACATCAGGGACCTCCAGTTAGAGGACTAGCCTACTGTAGTTACCATTTTCCTATGTGTTGGGTGCATTAGGCTTTAGAGGTAGGTAGGATCCATAGCAGGATCCACCATAGGTGCTAAGTTAGCTAGGAGAGCAGGCTCTAGAGCATAATGTAGAGGGAGGCAACGAGAGCTCCAGTATAGGGGAAGCAACCTAGATCTGGGTTATAGCAGCTGTCGGTTATAGTTTGGATGTTATTATTTTATGTGTAATGTTGAGGACCTACACAATTGTAGCCTATGGGTATTTTGTACTCCCTATGTACTCGTTTGGACACACATATATATGATATGATATTTCATGGCTCATTATGTGTACATGTTTATTTATTATTTTTGATTTTATGTTTATTTGATGCACATGGATGCAATGCTTATTTAAATGCTATGTTTATATGATGTGATGTATGGATTTCATGCACTATATAGCTATTCTACTTTATGATGATGATATGCAGTGATCTAGATGAGTAGATGTGCGACATATGATGTATGTAGATGGATGCAATGTTTATTTTTAATGCATATTTATTTTTTCTTTGTGGGCATGCGTATATTTTATGTAGTTTAGGATATGCTATGCAATGTATGGTAATGCATTATGTACAGAATCGTAATCTAATGGAAATGAACCTGTATGCTTTAATCACTTAAAACATAAGGAATGAATGTAAACTATGTATATCAATTTTTAAAATATGACACCACAGACTGTACAACAATCATGCAAAATAATTGATAATTCTCATTACAAGAACTCAATCAATTAATCACCCATATATGAAATGTAATGAAATAGATTGGTATAATGCTAATGAATGAATATGTCATTCTGTATATTTATTCTTTGTTGCACTATATAGTCAGTGGTCGTCTAAACATCATTTCTGATATTCATGCGGTATCTATCCTATATATTTGATTGTGCTTTGTAAAAATGCATTCCGATGAATGAATGACTCATATCTCTGAAGTCTAATGACATTTGGTATCTTGTTGCTATTGGAGCACTTTTTGAGGTTTCCTTGAGACTCAAACACCCTAGTATACTTCTCCAAAAATCACATACTAACTGTACGAGGCTTATATTGGACAAGGATTTTGTCGTGACAGACCCAACTATTCATTATCCCTGTGTGTGCATGTAATTATTTTTTTAGATAGATCATAAGCATACCTCATATTTCAGTCGGGACTCTTTCAACCCATATGTGAGATAAGGTTCCTCATACGATCGTACCATCCTTGTTTCAGCTTTTATTAGACTTATATAGCTAGACAATCCTAGGTACCTAGAGCTAGCTCATCTTGCAAATTGATCAGGGCTACCCCTCCAAATGCAGGAGGAACTATTTCAACCCATTTCTATGTTTGGGGATCACCCAATAGAACTACCCCTCCGATTGCAGGTGGGACTCTTCCAACCCATTACTGCGATCGGGGATCACTCTATGGATTTCGAAAGGTGGACAATCTAGGGATTCAAGTTATCACCCTTCTTACTTGCTCAGATGTAGTGATAAAAATAATTGTTAGTTCACATGTTACCATTTTCTTTGAGCAAGGAATTTTTATAGTGCTTTTGATTCACTATGTCACTTTACATTTTGAACTTGAAATTTGTACTTTTTGTTGCACTTTGTAACTTGGGATTTAACTTTTGTGACTTTGGGATTTATAGGGGAAATTCTTGTCCTTTTGCCAAAGTACACCTTTCTAGACCGACTATTTGCAAGATAAGCAGGTCGTGAAACCCATCTCTCTAGATACCTAAGACTATTTTCGCAGCTTTCATCCTCTCTCATCTTAGCAGGATTTTATATTGTTTTGCTTAGTGACGGGATTCTAATATGTTGAAGCACTATCCCAACTAATGACCTTGTCTATAATAGAAAAGCAATATTTCTATAATATCTGAAGAACTCACTAGGTATGGTTGAGTGACAAGAAAAATTTAATATACATATATATTTTTGTGCAACATGTATCGTGTATGAATGCAATGAATTATGATAAATGCAAGGGTGCATGATTGTCATACAAACGTGTGACTATTTGTAAAATTTTGATAAACGCATTACACTCTATTGTGGAATGCAATAGATGAAAAATTCCTAAATGCAATATGATGATGTGAATGCATGTGTGAATGAAAATGATAATGCAAAATGTAAATGCAAATATTTTTGGATTTTAAGCTTTATCAATTTTTTTGTAGACTTTTATACATGTTTCTTGATTTTTATAGATTTTTGAGCTTTCATATTTGACCAAATGATGAGTACATATCCTTGGAGCTTTTTAGGGTTAACCAAGCAATTTTTAGAAATCCTTGGAGCCTTTTGAATTGACCAAAGGTTTTACAGCCGCCTTTGGAACCTTTTTAGTTGACAAAACTCTTAGCAAGAGGGCATGGAGCCTTTTGGGATTACCGAGAAGCTATAGGAACTCTGGGAGCCTTTGGGTTGACCAAGCGATATTTGGAAATCCTTGGTGCATTTTCTTGACTAAGCTTCTTAATCAGAGAGCTTGGGGACTTTTGGGATGATCGAGAAGCTATAGCAACTCTCAGAGCCTTTGGGTTGACCAAACAATCTTTGGAAATATTTTGTGCCTTTTCTTGACCAAGCTTCTTAATCAGAGAGCTTGGGGCCTTTTGGGATGACTGAGTGGTTGAGACAAAACCCTCAAGGCTTTTGGATTGACCAAAGGATTATAGATGCCTTTGGTGTCTTTACTACACTCTCAAGCATAGAACGCTTTAAGATGGATGATATTGAGAGGCTCAAACTCTTATACACCCTCTAGCGACGTTAGGCGATAGGTTCCTGGACTAATATTTTTAGATATGATGTAAAGCCCTAGCTTGTTAGCCATGAATTTGTCTTGCATGTCAAGCAATAAATTTGAGTTATGTTGGTTCTCTTTCAGCATAATATCCCCAACTAAAAAGTCTCTCTAGTGGACTTTGATATTGTAAGCTCGTTTTAATCACTCCTGATAAATGCGGAGATGCTCGAGGGCATTCACATGACGTTCATCAAGCAACGTCAATTGATCGAGGTGAGCTTGTTGCACGCGGTGTCATCATCGATGAACTCTTTCAATGCGATGCACAACATTGGAATTTCCAACTCCAAGGGCATAATGGCCTCAGTGCCATATACTAGTGAAAATGGTATTACACCAATAGGCGTCCGAATGCTAGTCCTGTAAGCCCATAATGCAAAGGGTAGATGTATATGCCAATCCTTGAGGTGTTCTTACGCTGTCTTTTTCAAGATGGCTACCACAATATTTTTTGAGGCCTTATCTTGCCCGTTTTCTTGCGAATAATATGGAGTTGCAAAAATATGTTTAATGCGGTATTTAGATGTTAAAACCCGCACAGTTTTGTTCTTAAAAGAAGTTCCATTATCCAAAATTATTTTGGATGGTATCCCAAAATGACATATGATATGCTCGAGAATAAATTTTGTGATGCAAGCTCCAGTGGTCGTTGTAAGGGGAATGTCTTCCACCCACTTTGTAAAATACTCAGTAGCCATGATAATGAATGTATGTCGACTTGACGATGGAGGGGAAATATTGCCAATCAGATCTAGTCCCCACTGAGCAAATGGCCAAGCTGCCTGAATGGGCTGTAAAACCTACGATGGAAAGTGCATAATATTAGCATGATGCTGACATTTAATGCATTTCTTGACATACACATTATAATATTTATCCATAGTGGGCCAATAATAACCCATGCAAAGGATGCGTTTGACGATAGCCATGTTGCTAAAATGGCCACCGCACGTACCATCGTGAGCCTCTAAAATTTTCCAAGATGAATCTTGGGGCTCAATACATCGAAGGAGAACTCCTTCATAGCTACATCGGTACAAAATATATCCTATCAAGACATACTTGGTCGCTTTCTATTCAAATGTGCAACTTGCAGCATACGACAATCCCTCTTGGATCATACCAAGCTTTAGGAAGTCTTGGATTTACAACATCTAGATTTGACAAGCCTCAGCTTTGACTACTAAGATGACCTGCTCCCCCTGCGTATTTAACTTTTCAAATGCAAATTGGGAAACAACCTTGTGGTGAATGGTAGTACCACTCCCCATAGGACTCTAAGAATTCAATGCCTCCCAGGGTGCCTGCCTAAGAAAGTCTTCCGCTCTACAAAACCAAACAGTTGTTGGTTCCACGACAATCATGTTGATTGACTTTTTGTTATCAAAGGCTGTACACTCTGCTGCTAGGTGCGAGAGCATTCTAACATGGATGGTAGTAAATTCGGTCGACGGATTTTGAGGTATCAAGGACCCCAAATATGCCATGGTGTCTGCAAACCTATTTGATGAACGAGGGATTCCCTCAATGTCATAACATTCAAATTTAGCTAGATAAGTGGCAAAAAGATATTTGTAGGCTTTCAGTACGGGACATTGACATTGAAATAGCCCCTTAACCTAGTTAACTATGAGTAGAGAATAACAAAAATGTTCAATATTTTAATACCCATGGCGATGGCTGTGTGGAGACCCAAAAGTAGGGCTTCATACTTAGCATTATTGTTGGTGCACAAAAATTCTAGCTTGAATGACAAGGGCATTGGAGCTTCTTGTGGCATGAAAAACACTATTCTTGCACCACCCCTTTGCTCACACTTCGAACCATCAAAAAACAATGTAATGTCATCATTATTCTCTGGTTCCTCGGGTTCAGGAGCTTTAGATATTACGAAGACCACATCATATGGAAGCTCAATGGTTAGAGGCCTACTGTTGGACAGTGGTGCCTCAGCCAGTTGATCAACTATGACTTGTCCCTTGATGGAATTTTGGCTAATGAATTACAAATCAAATTTTATCAATAGCATGATCCACTTTGTAGTACATGTGTTATGATATGTCTTGCTCATCATGTACTACAAAGGATTCTATTTCGATATAACATATGTTGTATGACTTAGCATGTAATACCACAATTTATTAGTAGCGAACACTATTGCTAAATAAATTTTTTCAACATATGCATATCCTGACTCATAACTCACCAAGGTGTGACTAATGTAATATACAACTTGCTCTTTGCCTTGCACATTCTTTTGGGCTAACATAATCCCCAATGACAAGTTAGTTGATGATATATATAGCAAAAAAGGCTCATCTGGCCTTGGTGGAGCTAGTACTGGTGACATTACCAGGTATTTATTAATCTTAACAAAGGCTGCTTGGTAGTCCTTGTCCCAATAAAATGGGACCCCCTTGTGTAGCAGTCGATTCATGGGTCGACACTTATCTGATAATTGAGCGATGAATCACTTTATGGACGCTAATTTGCCCTAAAGGCTTCTTAGTTATTTGATATTAGTGGGAGGACACATCTCTAAAATAGTCATGACCTTTGCTAGGTCTACTTTGATGCCTCGTTTAGAAATGATGAATCCTAAGAGTTTACCTGAAGTTACACCAAATACGCACTTCTTAGGATTCAACCTGACATTGTGCTCTATCAGGCAATCGAAGACCTTCCTTAAGACCTCTGCATGCTCTACTCACAACAACGACTTAGCTAGTAAGTCATCGATATAATATTCTAATATTTTATGCATGTAGTCATGAAAGATATATGTCATAGCCCACTGATATGTGGCACCAGCATTTTTAAGACCGAATGGCATAACTTTGTAGCAAAATGTCCCCCATGGTGTTATGAATGTGGTTTTATGTTGATCTTCGGGTTTAATCCGAATCTGGTTGTATCCAAAAAAACCATCCATAAGGGAGAGCATTTCATGACCTACAGTGGCATCTACCAGAGCATCAATATTTGGCAACGAAAATGAATCTTTAGGTGTTGCTTTATTGAGATCTCTAAAAATCATACAAATACAGACCCTTCCATATGGCTTTCCTACGGGCACCATATTGGACACCCATTCTGGATAGTCGATGGAGATTATAAACTCTACGTCCAACAACTTTTGTAACTCATATTTCACCATTAAGGCTAATGTTGGATGCATTTTTCTAAGTTTTTGCTTGACTGGCTTCTTCGACAGATCTAGCGATAGGTTATGAGTAACCAATTTCGGATCTAGACCTGACATGTCTTTGTAAGTCCAAGCAAAGAGATCAAGTCTCTCTTTCAGTAGAGGGATGATGCTATCATGCTCATCACAGAGTGAGACTCTCTCCAAATCTAACCTTCTTTCGATTGGTGGGATATTTAATGATATCCACATCGAAGGTTTTCTCTACTGATATATGTGATCCCTCCTCAAGCTGGTGAGGCATAGGAATTATATGGATTTCATCAGTCGGGTTCACATGTTCCTCTCGAGAATTATTCTCAGCATGACAAACATAATGAGCATAGCCTAGCATGAAATGAAATAGTTGCAACATTTCTTCATTAGGGAAGAAATCTTCAGGTCTGATCGATGATTCTACGTGATTCCAATCGATAGCATCCATGTTTAGATGCAGCAATTTGGATGGATATACTAGATTGTAGAGTGAGGTGGTCAAATCAATGGAGACCATATTGATGGAATGGAATTGATCTCCGGGACCACATAGACAAAACCATATTCTTGAAGCGTAGCTTCTGTACCCAAGATCTGTTTCAGATGATATGGGCACAAATGGATCCTCTCTATGGGATGTTCATATAACTGGATCCTCCCTATGCACTGGCAACAAAATGGCATCTCTTGGCTCAAGGAGCTCAGTGTACATAGGCGGATTGGGAAAGAGTTCCTGATACCTCTGTTCGAGCTCTCTTCTTTCCCTCAGGCTATGATGGAGATTGATCTCCCGACGCAAACATGCAATTGTAATAGGTGGGGGACCTCTAGGTGGAGGTCTATTACATAAGTGGTGAGGTCCCAAATAGGCCATCTCCATCGAGTCCTCATCATTTTTGTACAAATATAATCCATCACTTCCCCCCTCTTCTAAGGAGCGATTTGGCAGATGTGGTCCCATGTGTCTGATTTTGCGGTCACTATCATCACTATCTGGATAAATACAATAGAATGATCATATATATGTTACTACCACATAGAATGGCACTGCTCTTTCCTCAGAGTGCTCAATGTTGGGAGGGACTTCCTCCATAACATCTGATTCCCTAGCCAATAGATATTGTGGATACACGAGCCTGGAATCGATCCTCTCATCTACATCATCGTGGTCACTATCATGGATGGGCCACTCTATTGTATCCATGCACAGTGGGATATTAGCTGGGCAAGGATTTAAGCAAGCCTCCTCTATTTCATCTTCATAATCACTATCGGCCATGAAGCGCTCGTTCGTCTCTTCCACTTGTTCCATAGGCAGTAGATGGCGTATAAATATTGGACCTAGAAAGGTCGGCTTGATTTACTCCTCATATTGATTATCATTTTAGGATTCATCATCTGCATAATAACTAGGTCCACTCATTTTGGAGGAGGACTCCTCTCCTTCATCATTGCAAAGAACTCCTAACTTGATATCACCTACAATAGTGGGGTTATTGTTGAGAAAGTATTGTCATTGTTTTCAACACAGACAGATTGATGCAGTTGATGCAGTTCAGAGGTCAGGCAGATCAAGTGCAGAAAGTTTCAAGGAAAACAGAGGTGACCCAGATTCAGAAATTGGCAAAAAAAGACAAGGAAGAAAACTGTCGCGATATCGCGACATGTTTTCTGTCGCGATATCGCGACAAAATAGGAGAGAGAGAAGGCACAAGAAAAATTGTCGCGATTTCGCGACATAAACCAGGAGAGAGAAAGTGCACGCCAAATTGTCGCGATTTCGTGACATAAACTAGGAGAGAGAAAATGCACGCCAAAATGTCGCGATGTCGCGACATGTCGAGTTTTCACTGAGGAGAGAGAAAATGTGTCGCGATTTCGTGACAAAAAGTAGGAGAGAGAAAATGCACGCCAAAATGTCGCGATGTCGCGACATGTCGAGTTTTCACTGAGGAGAGAGAAAATGTGTCACGATTTCGTGACATAAATGGAGGAAAGGAGCTTGCAATGAAGAGAGTAGCGATTTCCATGCATGTTGAAGTTTCGCATTTCAAAGCACAGCTGGAAATGTATGGAAACAAAGGTGTAGCGATTTCGCTACAAATCGGAAGTTAAGAAAACTGAGTTGCAACGATTTCGACACAAGTAAAAATTCACAAGAAGAAGGTGTAGCGATTTCGCTACATGTTGAAACAAAGAGAAACTAAGGTGTAGCGATGGCGCTACATGTTGAAACAAAGGGAAACTAAGGTGTAGCGATTTCGCTACTAGTCAAAAGTGTAGAACAGAAAGATGCAGCAATGATATTACAAGTCAAAATTTCATGAAAAGAGGCAAGGTGAAAACACAAGGCACAAAGATGTAAAAATTTTGCCATTGCATGAAGCATAGTGTCGCGATTTAGTGACATGTTCCATTTTCACTGGAGTTGGCAAGGAGAGTTGTACGGAAGAGCAAAGTGTCACGATTTCGTGACATGTTCCTTTTTCACTGCTGCTGGCAAAGAAGAGTGTACGGAAGCCGAAAGTGTCGCGATTTCATGACAAGCAGGATGATGACGTCAGCAAGAGTCAAAAACATCACGATTTCACGACAAGAAGGATGATGACGTCAGCAGAAGCCAGAAGCGTCGCGATTTCGTGACAAGAATGATGATGACGTCAGCAAAGTCAGAAAGTGTCACGATTTCGCGACAGGATGCTAGGAAAGGTGCTGGAATCTGGAAGCGTCACGATTTCGCGACATTATGAAGGATGACGTCAGCAAAAATTAAAAGTGTCGCGATATCGCGACAGGCAACTGTTTGGCGGGTAAAAGCCGCAGGAGCATGCAAAATGACACGTGTCAAAAAAGCATAATCATGCAGCCTATTACGTAAATAGTAACTGATGTCAGACAGATAGTTACACATTGACAGGTGTCGAACATGCATGGAAATAGATGTAGATGCATGCTTGAAATGCTTTCTAAGTGTCGTATAGGTCGTATCGAAAAAGCATTCGAACGGTCGAAGTGCAGCATTCGAACAACCGATTGAAAGTGCAAACGAACAACCGATTGAAGAATGCATTAGAACAACCGATTAAAATAGACGCATTTACAGCATTCAAAACATAAAATAGGAAGGATCGAAAAGCTTTCGAGAAGAAGGATGTGCAACATTCGAACAATCGTATTTGGAAGGATTCGAACAGCCGCATTGGAAAGAAGAAAAGAATTCGATCGGCTCGAGAATGTCATCCGATCGCATGAAGAATTGAAACGCGATAGAAGACAAAGAGTCCCGATGAGAAAAATAGGGTATAAGAGGACAGTCGAGCACAGAATAATGTTGCTGCTTTAGAGAGAAGTTGTTGCGTAAAGAGAAATATTGCTGTGAAAAGAGGGTTTGAATAAGAAAATTAGCAGAGCCGTGAGAGTGTGCAGAGTTGGATTAATTGCAGACCGGTCGAGGTTGTGCATGAAGTGAAGACACTTTTATGTCATTCTAATTGATCGAATTGTAGTCCAAGTTGGTGCTTGGTACTAGGGGTTGGTGCTCCATCTGTTGCAGCAGAAAATTACAGGGGTTGGTGCTCCTTCCAGTGGATGCTGGTAAAGAAGTTGTAAAATTGAAATTTTGCAAAGATTGGATTTGGATTGAAGTCCAAGCAGTTAATTTTTGAGGAGTAGCCAAATTGGTGAACCTCGTTATATTGTGTGTTGTGGTGTGCTCTCATTTTGTTCTTCTGGTTTTATAAGTTTTCTGTGCTTCAGTCTTTGAATGCTGCTGTTTTGAAGTTAAATAACTACACTGATTCACCCCCCCTCTCAGTGTCATTGTGTGAACATCAATTGGTATCAGAGCAAGGTTCCTTGTACAAGCTTAATCAGCTAAGGAGATCTTGGAAGAAACAATGGCAGGCGGTGAAGGATTTTCATCCAACAAAGCTCCCTTATTTGATGGAACAAATTACACCTTCTGGAAACTCAGAATGCAAACATATCTGAGTGCATTGGGATATGATATTTGGGATTCTGTAGATAGTGGATACAAAGCACCCACTACTCCTCCAACAGACATCGCTGAGAAAAAGAAATTTGAGAACAACTCCAAAGCTAAGAATGCCATAATGTGTGGGCTTGTTGACAGTGAACTGATAAGAGTCATGAGTTGTAAATCAGCAAAAGACATGTGGGATAAACTGAAGAGCATCCATGAAGGAGACAGTAAGATTAAGGAAGCAAAACTGCAAACTCATCGAGCACAGTTCGAAGCACTGCAAATGAATGAAGATGAAAACATAGAGACTTATATGCTGAGAGTCAACGGAATTATTAATGCAATCAGAGGACTCGGTGAAGAAATTGATGATGCAGTTGTTGTGAAAAAGGTTCTCAAAACACTTCACAAAAGATTTAACTCCAAAGTCTCTGCAATAGAAGAGGCAAAAGATCTAAACAACTTCAGCATGGATGAGTTGCATGGTTCCCTGACAGCATATGAAATGAGAATAGGACAAACCAAGTCTACAGACAGAGAAGCAGCTTTTAAAGCACACAAGAATGTAAAAGCTGAACATGAATCCGAGGATGAAGGAACACCTGGATGAAACAGAAGCCAATTTTGTTCGAAAACTCACAAAAGGAAAAGGAAAATATAGAGGGAAGCTACCTTTTAAATGCTTCAATTGTGGAGGAGTCGGTCATTTTGCAGCCAAATGTCCAATGCAGGAGAGAACCAAAAATGGTGAAGGTTCACACCAAGAAAAAGGTGACTGGAAGAAGAAACAAAATTTCAGAAAGAACAACTTCAAGAAGAAAAGCTTCATAACCAAGAATGTCAGCAGTTTTGAAGAAAGCACAGATGAGGAGTCTGAAGAAGAAGGAGGTGAAGCTCTGTTCATGGCACTTGAAGAAGAAAGAACAGAGAAAAATCAGGAAGGTGATGAAAATTCCAAGGATGAAGTTGAAGTGTATTTGGAAGGAGAATTGGTTGCTGCACTCGAAAAGTTGAGTGCAGAAAGGAAGAAGAATAAGAAATTTTCAAAGAAATTAGAGAATGCCACAGACATAATAAACAATCTAAAAATACAGACAGAGGAATTCAAGAAAATGTCTGAAGTTCTTGATGAACAATTAACTGTAAAGACAGTTGAATGAAGCAAGCTAGAGGAAGACATTGTTAAGTTAAGGATGCAGTTAGAGGAGATGAATAGAAAATTGAACTATTTTCATAAGTTTGAAGAAAGTACTGTAAAGCTGGATAAAATGTTAAATAACCAAAGGCCTTCTGGCATAAAATTTGGTTTAGGCTTTGATGAAGGAGAATCTTCAAAGGATTCAAAGAACTTGAATATAGAACTCATAAAGAAAGAAGAAAAGATCAGGGTTGAACCAGAAAAACCAAATCTTGCAAAAGAAAACAATAATGCCAGATTCAAGAAGAATACTGACAAAGATGGATTCACAAAAGTCACACATCCAAGGAGGAGAAGAGTCATGGCTCCTACTTCAAACTGGCAAAGACCGGCACCCAGGTTTAATCATGCATTTTCTCGGTTATTGTTTTAAATGCAATGCTTATGGCCATAAGATTTCGGATTGCAGGCATAATGTATCTCAAAGGAATTTTACCAGAGAAAATGTTTTTTCTCCTTTAATGAATTATGCAGTTGAATGTTATAATTGTCATAATTTTGGACATATTGCTAGAAACTGTAGAAGCACTTTTGCATCAAATAATTATCATGGTAGAAAATCTCAGCCAAGTGGGTTGAAACAAAACCAGAAATTTCCTGAAAAATAGGCACATGCTAATGAAAGGACAAAGGCAAAACAAGTAGCAAAATCTGCTATCAAACCAGAATGGAAAGAAAAGGAATCTTTGATTGTCCAGACCGCTTTTAAAGCTCAGAACAAATCAGCACCTTGGATACTTGACGGTGGTTGTTCCAAGTCACATGACAGGTGACAAGCAAAAGTTTGAGAATTTACGGAATTATGAAGGTGGTTCTGTGAAATTTGGAAATAATGA
Organism: Wollemia nobilis; assembly: GCA_028583015.1. NCBI lineage: Eukaryota > Viridiplantae > Streptophyta > Pinopsida > Araucariales > Araucariaceae > Wollemia > Wollemia nobilis. The sequence continues at coordinate 31,347 of JAQPPZ010000619.1, read as the reverse complement.
TGGAGCAAAGATTGTTGGAAAGGGATCAGTCAAGATCAGTGATGGCAATATAAAATCAAAAGAAGTCTTGTTTGTAATTGGCCCGAAGCATAACTTGCTAAGTGTAAGTCAAATATGTGACAGAGGCCATGATGTAATCTTCAAGAAGGAGGGCCGTGAAGTAAGAAAGACAAAAAATGGAAAGTTAATAGCCACTGGACTGAGAACTTCTGGAAATCTGTATACACTTTCAGAAACTACAGAAGGAACATGCTTGATTGGACAGGAAGATGAAAATTGGCTATGGCACAAGAGGCTTGGGCATATTAGTTTTGACAATCTGGCAAAAATCAGTTCAAAAAGAGCAGTTAGAGATATACCAAACATTGGCAAACCTGTAAATAGCATCTGTGAGTCATGCCAAAAGGGAAAACAAACCAGAGCCACTTTCAAAGCAAAAGAATACTTCACTAGCAAGCCATTAGAACTAATTCACACCGATCTATGTGGACCCATGAGAACTGAAAGCATAAATGGACACAAATATTTTATGCTGTGTATAGATGACTACTCAAGAATGACATGGGTACTATTTCTGAAACTCAAGTCAGAAGCCTTTGAGATGTTTAAAACCTTCAAAAATCTTGTTGAGAATCAATCAGGAAAAAGAATTAAATGCCTAAGATCAGACAGGGGAGGAGAGTTTATCTCCGAAGAATTTGTAGAATACTGTCAAAAACATGGGATAAGAAGACAGTTTTCAGCAGCTAGGACACCTCAGCAGAATGGTGTTGTAGAAAGGAAGAATAGAACAGTGCAGGAAATGGCAAGGACAATGCTGGCAGAAAACAAAATAGCTGACAGATTTTGGAAAGAGGCAGTTCATACTGCAGTTTACATTCAAAACAGGTGCATGCTGAGACCACATGAAAGCAAAACACCTTATGAGTTGTGGTTTGGCATAAAGGCAACAACAAGACATTTCAAAGTATTTGGCAGCAAGTGCTACATAAAACGGACCGAAGATAACCTCGGTAAATTTGAAGATAGAGCGGATGAAGGTATCTTTCTTGGTTACTCAACAAAAAGCAAGGCATACACATGTTACAACAAGAGGTTGAAGAAAATTGTTGAAAGTGCTGATGTGAAAGTTGATGAAGGTAGAGAACAAGAAACTACTTATCAAGAAAACTACCCTATGTATGAAGAAGTCATTGAAGGTGATGATGAAAAAGAAACAGAGAAGAATCAGAAAATTGATCCGGATGGTGTAAAAACTGAATCTGAAGAAGAAGAAAACAGGAAATTTAAAACAGGAAACTGGCAGAAAAATCATCCAAGTGAACAGATTATTGGGGATCCCACAGATGGTATTCAGACAAGAAGAATAAGCAGTGAGGAACTATTCTCTGTTATCTAGTATTGAACCTAAAAATGTTGCTGAAGCAAGCACTGATGAAAGTTGGATGAAGGCAATCAATGAAGAACTAGATCGGATAGAGAAAAACAATACCTGGGAATTAGTACCTAGACCAACAAATAAAAACATAATTGGCACTAAATGGGTTTTTAGAAATAAATTGAATGAAGATGGGCAGGTTGTCAAAAATAAGGCAAGATTGGTATGTAAAGGCTATGCTCAGGTTGAAGGCATTGATTTTGAAGAAACTTTTGCACCGGTAGCCAGACTAGAGGCAATCAGAATGTTTCTGGCATTAGCAGTTCATAAAAACTTCAAAGTATATCAAATGGATGTAAAATCAGCATTTTTGAATGGAAAACTGGAAGAAGAGGTTTACATTGAACAACCAGATGGCTTCCAACTTGGTGACAATCCAGATTTTGTTTGCAGGTTAAAGAAAGCTTTATATGGATTAAAACAGGCACCCAGAGCATGGTATGCAAGGCTGGATAATTATCTAATTAAACAAGGGTTTAAGAAAGGTTTGGTGGATAGCAACTTATATGTCAAAATAGAGAAGGGTCATCTTATTGTTCTTGTTGTTTATGTAGATGACATAATATTTGGCAAAGACGATGGATGAATACCGCAAAGACATATCAATTAAAATGAAAAAAGAATTTGAGATGTCAATGATTGGTGAACTTTCTTATTTCTTAGGACCGCAGGTCAATCAAAATGAAAAAGGCATTTTTATTTCTCAAGTTAAATATGTAAAAGAAATGCTGAAAAAGTTCACAATGGAAGACAATAAACCGGTCAGCACTCCCATGACAACAGGCTGCAAGTTGAGCAAGGATGATAAATCTCCAGATGTGGATCAAACAATGTACAGGTCTATGATTGGAAGCCTGCTGTATTTAACAGCTACTAGACCAGATATACTACAGGCAGTATGCATGGTTGCTAGATTTCAGGCAAGTCCCAAAGAAACTCATGTCACAGCTGTAAAAAGGATCTTCAGGTACCTCAAAGGTACCATGGATTATGGGTTGTGGTACCCAAAAGGCAAAGACTTCACTTTGATTGCATATTCTGATGCAGATTGGGCAGGGTGCATTGATGACCGAAAGAGTACAAGTGGAGGAGCATTTTATCTTGGAGACAGGTTGGTAGCATGGCACAGCAAGAAACAAGAATCAGTCTCTCTATCCACTGCAGAGGCAGAATACATTGCAGCCACAACTTGCTGTACACAGATATTATGGATGAGACAAACTTTGAAAGATCTTGGTATCCACTTCAAAGAGCCAATATCAATAAAATGTGATAACACTAGTGCTATCAACATATCCAAGAATCCAGTTATGCATTCAAGAACCAAACACATTGCAATCCGATATCATTTTTTGAAGGATAAAGTTGCAGAAGGAGAAGTCAAGTTGGATTTTGTTCCAACTACAGAGCAAGTAGTTGATATATTCACAAAACCATTGCCCAAGGATGTTTTTGAGTACCTTAGGAATAAGTTGGGAGTGGTCACAATTCCCAAGAACTGACTATCATTAGGGATCACATTCTCAATGGGTGCATGCATGCCTATACTTATAGTTTTGCTTATGTTTATGATTTTTGCTAACTATAACAATATTTTCCTGAGAATGGTGTACAGAGACTCAGGGGGAGTCTGCAGCAGCCCTTTGGTATTATTGGCAAAGGGGGAGAAGAAGTTGAGCAAGGTTGTTGTGTGTTGCCAACAATTCCAAAGGGGGAGATTGTTGAGCAAGGTGCAGCAAAAGCATTTGAGAAAGTATTGTCATTGTTGTCAACACAGACAGATTGATGCAGTTGATGCAGTTCAGAGGTCAGTCAGATCAAGTGCAGAAAGTTTCAAGGAAAACAGAGGTGACCCAGATTCAGAAATTGGCAGAAAGAGACAAGGAAGAAAACTGTCGCGATATCGCGACATGTTTTCTATCGCGATATCGCGACAAAAAGAGAGAGAGAGAAGGCGCAAGAAAAATTGTCGCGATTTCGCGACATAAACCGAGGAGAGAGAAAGTGCCGCCAAATTGTCGCGATTTCGCGACATAAACCAGGAGAGAGAAAATGCACGCCAAAATGTCGCGATGTCGCGACATGTCGAGTTTTCGCTGAGGAGAGAGAAAATGTGTCGCGATTTCGCGACAAAAAGTAGGAGAGAGAAAATGCACGCCAAAATGTCGCGATGTCGCGACATGTCGAGTTTTCACTGAGGAGAGAGAAAATGTGTCGCGATTTCGTGACATAAATGGAGGAAAGGAGCTTGCAATGAAGAGAGTAGCGATTTCCATGCATGTTGAAGTTTCGCATTTCAAAGCACAACTGGAAATGTATGGAAACAAAGGTGTAGCGATTTCGCTACAAATCGGAAGTTAAGAAAACTGAGTTGCAGCGATTTCGACACAAGTAAAAATTCACAAGAAGAAGGTGTAGCGATTTCGCTACATGTTGAAACAAAGAGAAACTAAGGTGTAGCGATGGCGCTACATGTTGAAACAAAGGGAAACTAAGGTGTAGCGATTTCGCTACTAGTCAAAAGTGTAGAACTGAAAGATGCAGCAATGATATTACAAGTCAAAATTTCATGAAAAGAGGCAAGGTGAAAACACAAGGCACAAAGATGTAAAAATTTTGCCATTGCATGAAGCATAGTGTCGCGATTTAGTGACATGTTCCATTTTCGCTGGAGTTGGCAAGGAGAGTTGTACGGAAGAGCAAAGTGTCACGATTTCGCGACATGTTCCTTTTCGTTGTTGCTGGCAAAGAAGAGTGTACGGAAGCCGAAAGTGTCACGATTTCACGACAAGCAGGATGATGACGTCAGCAAGAGTCAGAAACGTCACGATTTCATGACAAGAAGGATGATGACGTCAGCAGAAGCCAGAAGCGTCGCGATTTCGCGACAAGAATGATGATGACGTCAGCAAAGTCAGAAAGTGTCGCGATTTCGCGACAGGATGCTAGGAAAGGTGCTGGAATCTGGAAGCGTCGTGATTTCGTGACATTATGAAGGATGACGTCAGCAAAAATTAAAAGTGTCGCGATATCGCGACAAGCAACTGTTTGGCGGGTAAAAGCCGCAGGAGCATGCAAAATGACACGTGTCGAAAAAGCATAATCATGCAGCCTGTTACGTAAACAATGAATCGATGTCAGACAAGACAGTTACACATTGACAGGTGTCGAACATGCATGGAAACAGATGTAGATGCATGCTTGAAACGCTTTCTAAGTGTCGTATAGGCTGTATCGAAAAAGCATTCGAACGGTCGAAGTGCAGCATTCGAACAACCGATTGAAAGTGCAAACGAACAACCGATTGAAGAATGCATTAGAACAGCCGATTAAAATAGATGCATTTACAACATTCGAAACATAAAATAGGAAGGATCGAAAAGCTTTCGAGAAGAAGGATGTGCAGCATTCGAACAGTCGTATTTGGAAGGATTCGAACAGCCGCATTGGAAAGAAGAAAAGAATTCGACCGGCTCGAGAATGTCATCCGACTGCATGAAGAATTGAAACGCGATAGAAGACAAAGAGTCCCGATGAGAAAAATAGGGTATAAAAGGACAGTCGAGCACAGAATAATGTTGCTGCTGTTAGAGAGAAGTTGTTGCAGAAAGAGAAATATTGCTGTGAAAAGAGGGTTTGAATAAGAAAATTAGCAGAGCCGTGAGAGTGTGCAGAGTTGGATTAATTGCAGACCAGTCAGGGTTGTGCATGAAGTGAAGACACTTTTATGTCATTCTAATTGATCAGAATTGTAGTCCAAGTTGGTGCTTGGTACTAGGGGTTGGTGCTCCATCTGTTGCAGCAGAAAATTACAGGGGTTGGTGCTCCTTCCAGTGGATGCTGGTAAAGAAGTTGTAAAATTGAAATTTTGCAAAGACTGGATTTGGATTGAAGTCCAAGCGGTTAATTTTTGAGGAGTAGCCAAATTGGTGAACCTCGTTATATTGTGTGTTGTGGTGTGCTCTCATTTTGTTCTTCTGGTTTTATAAGTTTTCTGTGCTTCGGTCTTTGAATGCTGCTGTTTTGAAGTTAAATAACTACACTGATTCACCCCCCCCATCTCAGTGTCATTGTGTGAACATCAGTTATGCCCCTACATACTAGTATCATTGGTAGCACCATGGATTTGGTTACCTAGGTTGTCTCTGGGGTTGTCCTCTAAGGGCCTATCATAGTATGAATTAGGTGGCCCTATGGTAAAAAATGATACCTCTAGCGAGTCCTCCAACAGTTGGAAGGATTAGGGTGATATGGATTAAAATCCACACTGTCCCCCAAACTCAAGTACATGTGATCTAAGGATGCAACAAGAAGATCGTCATGACCCCATACTTGTAACCCTAACTCGGACCTATCAGTAGCTAACTGATAATGAGGTTTGAATGGGGTTCTACATCCATGTTCAAAAAGACCAAGGTTGTGCCCATGCCAATGATACAACTCGAAAATGCACATGGAATATTTTGGGTTGGACAGATAGCACACATTCACAATGAATGTCTCGTCATTATCTTCATCTATGGACATTCTGGTGGGCGCTTGATCTAGCCCTGCATAGACAACGTTTTTTTGGTTGGGTGGCTCACCCAACGACACTATAGATCCAATCAAAAATCAATGGGTGTGCGGTCGGCCCATCTATTGTTCAATTTTCATGATAGGTTCGAAAGTAACATTTTGCACAAGATGTTCACCTAACCTTGTACTGGCTAGATGAACACTCACCTGGTATGCAAATGACCCTATTGAAGATGTAGGTGAAACAGGCTGAGGTACCTCCTCGACTTTATCTTGAGGTTCTTCCACGTCCATGGGAGTGGGAGTCTCATTAGCGACTGGTCCGGGCATATGATTTTCCAATTTCTTGCCCAATTTTGCCTTTAGCTTCTTGAATTTTCGATGCATTGCTGATGCCATCAATTTTAGAGAAGTTGTAGTCGTATGCTCAAATCTGTGTGATACATATGTCGATGGTTGAGCATGGGTTGCTGGTTTACCTATTGGAATCTTAACTGATGAAACAGGTCAGATATCCAAGTGCATCGACAGGAGTACAAAACCCCCAGACAAATATGCTAGGTTCACAAACTTGAATGGTTCTTTGTCCATGGACACTACATGAACTTGTCCCTCATGAATGTACTTCACGCATTGATTCAAGATAGAGAGGACGCAACGCATTTCATGAATCCAAGGCCTTTCAAGAAAAATATTGTACGGCATGGCACCCTCTATCATGTGACACATCATAGATATGGTCTTGAGTCCCACCTAAACAGGTAGAACAATTGTACCAACCATTGAGCATACTGCATTGTTAAATGCTCTCAACGTAAAGGTGGTAGTCATAATGTGTGATTTGGGTAGCTTGAGATGGCTCAGTGCTTTGGTCTTAATTATATTGATCAAGGATCCAATGTCGATCAATACCCTTTTGAAAGGCATGTGGTTAACACACATGATAATATGTAGCGACGGGTCAGCCGTAATAGTGGGAACCATCTTCACTTCATGATCATAAAATTGTATCGTGGGTTCCTGACACTATTGTACATGTCCCATGAAATTTGTAAATGCATGGGCATCTTGGTACTGTACCTCAATGGACCTCAGAATGTCCATAAGAGTCTCCCTCTGTCTAGGGGACTTCTAAATAAGCTCATATATTTACAACTTCGTAAGAGTTTTTTGCAGGTTCTGAACTAACCTGCTCCTTATGATCACCATCGGTCTAGCTGGTGGGCCTGGAATGTTCTAAGCTAACCATTGATCTAGCGTAGCTTGTATTATAATGGGAGCACGAGGTTTATTGGGTTGATCGTACCTCTCATGTCTAGTAACAACATTGACCATACCTACGAACCCCTGGGTAGGTGGTTTGATTCTCACTTGATTGACCTATCTGGCATTGTTATGAGGCACCTCATGATTAGGAAGTGGATTCTTGAAAATCCCTATGTTTCTTTTGTCGGGAACCTATGGGTTTCCTGGTACTACCAGCTCTCCTTTTTCTATCATGTTATGTATGATGTGTTTGAAGGACCAACATGTTTTGATGTCATGACCTTTCGTTCTATGGAATATGCAGAACAGATCATCTTGATGCCACTTTGACTTTGGCACATTTAGATCTACTAATTTGACCTTAGGAAATCGTATGGCCTTGGCCTCACACAATTGATGGAAAATTGAAATCATCGATTTTGTCAAGGGTATGAACTAGTGAGGTGGGCGCTCTTCTTTTTTTTTGCCCTTGTAGTTGTTTTTGCATGTCTCATAACATGCAAGAGGAGGTTGGGCCTAATAATTAGGCTTTTGTTGTCCCTTGTCTTCTCCTCCGAGATTTAGTACTACTTGATTTACGTGGGCCTGCTTGCCTTGTTGTTTCATAGTACTCTTTTTAAACCCCTCTTTCCTGGTCTTGGGCTTCAAGCTGCCTTCTTACAACTTGATGTCCTTGATCACCCTAGCTTGTGCCACAACTTCCTTGAATGTAGGGTACTACTATAGCTGCAACAATAGTGAGATGTATTTGGCACAACTCTTTGTAAGCATTTAGGTTAGTTCAGTCATAGGAATAGGAAATGGTAGCTTTACCATTATTCTACACCATCTCTTTCTGTATTGCTCGACAGGCTCATCGTCATGCTGAGCTAGTGCCACCAAATTGGAAAGGTTAGCCTGTCTCTTGACATAAAATTAATAGCATTCAAGAAATGCATCAGCCAACTACTCGAAACCACTAATATTATGTTTCTTCAGTTGGTTGAACTACTCTCAGGTCGGGCTGGAAAGTGTCGTAATGAAAGTCCACAAAAACAAGGCATCCTGACTCTCTATCTGGAAACAAGCATCCAAAAAACTTGTAACATGCTCTTATGCATCCTCATCACCTTTGAATTTTTCCAACCTAGGAATATCAAAATTCTCGAGATATGGAGGTATAGGGGTCTAGAGGTTTGTTGTGTATCTTCCTCAATATCGTCTTTTGCATAGACGTGCCCTACCTCTCTATTGCTTTGACCTTATTGGCCAAAATCTTGTATGCCTTAGAAGATAAAAAGTCCTCCCTAAGCTGACGTGGAGGTGGCCTAGGAGGTAATGTCTTCTTTGGGGTAGGTGGAGGACATGGCTCTTCCTCCTCCTCAACTTGGTAATTCTTAGGATACCTCTGATTGCATTTCTCTACATCTATGTGTTCATGCTGCCCTTGTCTAAGATCATTGAGTGACAACAGTCGCTCCCTCTGTTGGGCACTGACATGAGTACGAGCATCTCTTCACTCCTCATGCATATCGTGTAGGGACACAACCCTCCTATGCACACACTCTCTATGATCCTTGGGAGGGTATATGCTGGCCCTAGCTAGCCGATCCTCCTGCTCTATGTGCTCCTTCTGGGTCAAAATATGCTCCTCATGCATGCGCTGCTCATATAATCTTTGTTGTAGGAGACTTTGTGCTTGAATATTTTTATCTTCAATATGTTGCCTCTCTAGGTGAGCATCATCCAATTGATCTTGGAGGAGTTGACATCTTTGCTCAGACACCAGTCTATGTGATCTGTCAATATGGTTGGCCGTAGGAGGCCCCCAGTGTGTGCTCTGTGTGAGCTACCTTATGGGTTTTGTACCCATCAAAAAAATGTGTGGATAGTGGATGTGTGACATGAGGGCGCTTAGAAGCCTCTCCATGCGTTTTAGTGATTTTGATACAACTGTTGCTATGCTCACTTGGAGCACAAGTGGGTGGAGCTATAGGCTTGTAGCCTAGCTACTCAAGAACACTACCTAGACCATCTAACTGTCTAGACCTCCACCGCTCATGCGGTGGTGTTCCATTAGCTCCCACCTTTGATATATCAATGGTGATATTGCATGGTGAGCCACGCATAGGAGTATGGGTGGACCTATGCTCGAAATTGAGCCTATCTCCTACCCCTGAATGGGTGGATATCTAATTTGTCTATACTCTGATGGTGGAGGGTTAGAACCTCTCGTGGACCTAGTACATATGGGAATCAACTTGGTCCCCTGCACAACATATTCCTCGATTGATCCCGTGGAAGCGCATGCAGTGCGGTCTCGATAATGGCTTTAGGGGAGAGCATCCTCGTACTAAGAAGATCCACACTCTATCCTGTGCCTAGAAGAGTGTAATAAAGCTCCTTTATCGGGGGTCCACTCAACGGGATCTCCCCGTGTTGATTTGTCACCTCTAATGCTTTTCGAACATCATTCGGTTCGCTCATGTGTATGAGGACTCGACACATGCTACTGTGAACCAATTGGGGGTTGATCATGGGCATCGATTCGATACCTTTGTCGATCACCCCTTGTGTTCACCATTTGTGTACCTAACATCTAGATGTGCTTTATTATGCAAACAAAGTATACAAATGATGATTATCTCCTTTTTAAATTTTTATTGTGAGCCCTAAACTATTTGATGTTGTTTTCAGATGTGTTGTATTAGTGTTAGAAACTCTTATGTATTTTGAAATATTTTTGGATTTTAAACTCAGTTAAATTGGCTTTCACCTATATACTTGCACAAGCCAAATATGGTAATGAAGTCCATACTCAATGAAGTAGAATAGGTACTACCAACCCTCACCCAGCACACCATGTGTAGTGATACACCCTTCTGAAGAAGAGTGTGTTCTATTTTGCATGGATAGGACAGTTCTTGGGTTGGCCTTGGCAACAAGCGGGTCCCGATAATACAATTTCAAATGAGAAAACCAAGTGGTAATGACATCCATTGTTAGTCTCAATCAAGTGGGTTGGATGTGAGAGCCCAACACCACTGATGTTTGAATGGAACGTGATGTGTGTGGTTCCTTTTACTTTGCAAAAATGACAAATGCATTGAAGAACATAATGATCATTCCTACATGATATGCATGAAAATAAAGGAACGTTTCAAATTTAGAAAGAATGCATGCTAATGTCCTATATGATATTTTTATGATGCAATTACAATGACATGGTTGTTTATTGGGCCTCAAGCATGCAAACGACACACAATACTTATCAAGGTTGTATTTAGGGGCAGACTGCACTCAGAGGTCTGCTATTACCAACAATGCCTTTCTACTGAATGAAAAAAAAAACAAACTAGGACTTGTTTATTGACCCCTTATATATATATTTTTTTAGTTCCTAGTTTGCAATGGTTTGATGATTTTTGGAAAGATACAAAGTAGAAAATTCAACACAAAAGGTGAAATTGGGACCTACCTCAACTCCTGCTCTACTACCCATTGATTTTCCTATTGTCTATCTTTTTCTTTGTGAACCGCAGGTCCAATCTACGGGCTGCAGTGGAGACCACAGGTTACAACTATGGGCCAAAAAATAATCGTAGCTGACAGCTACGATTAGCACCTATGCAAAGAAAAAGCCAAGAATAATAAGAATTCAGGGCTAAAATTATAGGGTTCCACCATGATCGCTAAAATTTTAGCTAGGCGTACTGATCTATACCATCACAAAAGCATAAATATCCATACAAATGCATAAATTGAACAAAGAAAGACAACGTATGCAAAGTTTCTTATATTAATCTTTAAAGGATCTTGGATTACAAAAATGCCCTCTTAGGGTCACTCAAAAGATTTTAAATGTGTTACAATTGCCAATGCCCTCAATAAGGTAGGCGTGCTTATTGTGCTTCGGTGATTACTCACAAACTGCCTTGGGGTAGAGCTAACCCCCTTCTCCATGATGTGGAAGGATTATGATATAGGCTCCTTTTTGCACCTGTCTCTCTGCAAACAAGAAACAATAGCACACGATTACAAATATTGATAGCCTCTCATGATGAGGCCCTTTAAAGAAATATGCATGTAAATACCATTAAAATAGTAAAGCAAGAAAGCATAAAAAAATACTTTAAGCTATTCTAATTACATCAAGAATTATGCTAAAACATACAAGACATGAACAAGAAAATGATGCGTAAATAAAATATCGAATTAGAAGCAATGAAGCACATAAAATATCCACTGTACTCCTACTTAATGTAACGCATGAAATGTCTAATTCCTACGGTCAGAGTTTTCCTAAGATGCAATTAAACCTATAAAAATACTAACATGACTAATCTATGCAATCAAAAGCAAATAAAATAAGGTGATCATTAACCTATTGCAAACTATAGCTATGAGGGGCAATATGCACTATGAACCATGGTTGACAGCCATGATTTGACCTCTAATGGATTTACCCTCAAAATTAAGGATAGTGGGCTTGACCTCCTTGTCCGAATTGATGTTCAAGGGTCACCTTTGTCATCCTCTAACATATTTGGCAATCAAATCACTGTGAAGGGCCTTCATTTTCCCGGATTTGTATTTCTTGATCTTCCTAAGCACCTAGGGCATCCATGGCTAATTGGTCTTTAGATGGATAGCAAAGGGGCTCTCAAATGCACAAATTTGATATGCAATTTGACAGGGCTTTGCTGCTCTCTTGATCAGTTAGCTCTTGCTCGATAATTCACCAACGCTTTGATATGCAAATCATCTCTCTTTTTTTTCATCCCCTTGGAGGGGGGTATTTATAGCATGCCCCTAGGGCTAGGGGTGGCTTCATGGAGAAGCCAAGACCAAGAAGGTTGGTTAGAAAGTGGATGATTCCTCCAACTACCTCCTTATAGATCTCTTGGTCATTCCAACCAATTTGGCTTGGATGGAAGGCCTAACTAAACTCCAGTTCAGACCGTAGGTCACAGATACGGTCCAGACTGCAGACCACAAGTGTCAACCATAGTTCAGACTGGAGATGACAGGTCTGGGCTGCGGTTCAGACTACTTAGGCTAGAATGCCTAAATTGAGTGGTTAGAACCACTACTCTGTCTTGGAGTCTACCTAAGATCCTTCATATGGTTTTGTAGCATGTCCATATGAGTAGTCGCCCTCAGCATGACGCATTTTAGGTGTCTACAAGTAGATTAATCATCATCCTTATTTTAGGGTCTATCACAAGAATGAACTTGTGCACATTTAAGAATTCATTGTTCTCATATTCTATAACATACTTCAAATTTTCTACATATCTCTGGAAATACACTTCTATTGATAGTGATCCTTGTTGAAGCATAGAGAATTCTTAAAATTTCTCTATATAAAATTGCTAAAAAATATGCCTTTTCTTAAAAGCCTCAATTAAATCATACCATTTAAGTTATATAGATTGGATATTTTTTTTTGTATTGAACATGTCCCACCATTTGAAGTATGCATCGAAGAGATGAAAGGTAGCCCACACAATCTTAGTCTTAGATGAGTAACATTTCATGGAAATGAAGGTTTATAACTCTTTCAGCCATGAATCGACTACATATCCTCCTTCTTTCCCATTAAATCTAGTTACTTTAACAATTTGGAGGTGCCTTTCTAACTCAACCTCTAGCTAGGCTCTACCTCCTTAGCTTCTTTTGATAGGGTTCCCTTCCTACCTACCCTATATATTTATAGTACTGGCTTCTTTATTAATCCGTATATCTATCAATTTTTGTTGCTACTCCAGTCTCTCTTGAAGCAACTTTACTATAGAGGAGATATCTTCTGTTGTCTCATAATATCTTATTGTTTTTTAACATTCTTGTCAAGGTCTACTACCATCTCAGACCTCTTTCTAGGAGTTGTTGTTCTCCAATTTTTCTTATTAGAGTCCCTAATTCATCTGGATTTTTGTGCTACACTTCCTCCTTGTACAACCATTTTTGTTTTCTTTGATGAGATTCCTTTTTTAATAGGTGCCATCCCTATCCACAAAAAGGTAGTTATGTAAGTTACAATTCTTCCTCAATTGTACTTATAATATGTTAGCTTCATTTTCCTCATGAGCTAACATAAATATTATCAATAAATTGATAATATTTAGGTTCACACTTACTTACTAGCAAGGTGCCTAAACCAAATTTGTACATCAAGTCAAGGCTCAACTTAGTCATATTCCATAGAAGCTTCTAGCCCTACGACCTAGACCTTTGGCACTAGCTATAACAACCCAAAACTACAAACCCTATTTTTTTGAAGAGAATGAATACAAGTAAAATACTGCAAGGGATACACCCTTATTTAATTTATCTCAACATATAAGGCTTCACCACATTTGAGTTCCAAGTCATTGTAGATGACACTCAGTGTACAAGAGTGGCCAATTATCATATTTTTGGGGGTTCACCTTATGCATTTATAAGGATGCTAGTAGTGCTTCTCCCACATTTTCTATATCCTTGTCGATATAGGACCATGTGACCATGACATAGGGACTACCCTTTAAGTCCTGTAACACTTAAAGATATATCCCTATTCCCTAACCTAACTCTAAGTCCATATAGGTAGGTAAATCAAGTGTAGAGCCTTGGTGCTTAGTTACCACACCTTGATTGGGTAACTAAGGTTATTTTAACTTTGATGAAAACTAACATGATCATCTAATCCCACATAATCTAAGTATCACTACTACTAACCTGTGAATGGTTCCTCAACTCCTAGTTTTGATACACATGATCCTACTCATTTAAGATGCAAATATTCACAAGATACCTAATTATTGTATCTATACAACTCATTTCATGTTTATGAGTTCTTAGCTATTGCATCCTCTCAACTACTCCCATGATTAGATTATATTATGCCTTCTTTTAAAATAGTAATCCTAACCACACCTTCCCAAGGAAATAAGTCTTGCATTGAAACATAAATATATAATAAAATATTACATATTATACTATATGAAAGCATTTTTAAAACAACTACATGATCCAACATGCTGCAATTGATAATAAATATTCATCATGAAACAACACCAAATTGCACATAATACAAATGCTTATCATAAAATTCCAAGGATCCTTTTTTATAACTAGCATACTTTAACCTAAGAAATCATAACAATGCATTCTAGAAATTGAAAGAACCCAATTCTATCTATCGCTAATATTTTTGAACACATCTTAAAGTACAAAATCCATAGTATTATTTAAACAACATAAATATAATCTAATCATAATATAATCTAATCATAGTACAAAATCCATAATATAATCTAATCATATTATGGCTATTGTATCTATACAACTCCTTCCATGTTTATGAGTTCTTAGCTATTGCATCCTCGCAACTACTCCCATGATTATATTATATTATGCCTTCTTTTAAAAGAGTAATCCTAACCACCCCTTCCCAAGGAAATAAATCTTGCATTGAAACATAAATCTCTAATAAAATATTACATATTACACTATATGAAAGCATTTATAAAACAACTACATGATCCAACATGCTGCAATTGATAATAAAGATTCATCATGAAACAACACAAAATTGCACATAATACAAATGCTTATCATAAAATTCCAAGGATCCTTTTTTATAACTAGCATACTTTAACCTAAGAAATCATAACGATGCATTCTATAAATTGAAAGAACCCAATTCTATCTATCCATGGTTAAGATTGTTGAACACATCTTAAATTACAAAATCCATAGTATTATTTAAACAACATAATCATTAAGTTTATAATAATCAAGTTTAAAAAACTATTTGAACATAGTATTCCTTTATATAGCCTTTTATTATTTTTTAATAGCTAAACATTTATAGAGCCTATGAAATCACTTCCCAAGGATATTCAAGCATTATAAATATCTGCAACATCTTCTTGATAAAGAATCCACCCACAACTTATGAGAGATACTTAGGGATTAGAACAGCTCTAGATGCAATGTAATTATAAAAATACCATTTTCTATTATGCAAGAAACCATGCATAGAAACATAATGAAAACAAGCCAACGTGGAGAGAAGCCCATACTTCTCTTTAAAATAATCCCTTAATCTACAAAAGTCTTAGGAATCATTATCAAAGTTTCTTTTTCTAAACCAACATAAAATAATTTATTTTGTTAAAGAGAATCCCATACTTCTCTTTCAAATGATTCCTTAACCTAAAAAAATATCAAGAATCATTATAATAGTTTCTTTTTCAAAACCAACATACAATATTTCATTCTATTAAAGAGAATCCCATACTTGTATTTATAATGATTCCTTAACCTACAAAAGTCTCAGGAATCATTATAATAGTTTCTTTTTCAAAACCATCATAAAACAATCTATTTTATTAAACCTTCCTTCTTATATTTAAAGCAAGAACATACATTCCATTTCCATAATGTAAGACCTCATCCTCTTATACTAAAATAATGAAAACTTCATCCATAAGAGCATATAATAATTAACATAATGATGTCCCTAATACATCATCAATAAGGAGAAGCTTTAACTCTAATATAGAAAAATACTATCTCTAGCATAATGAGAGTTTTTAAGCTTATCAAAACAAGATTCTAAAATTAGAAGGCTTAGACCTTCCATGCTATAATTTGTGTCTTCCAAAAAAGAACTTAAAACTAATCTAATATATAATTACATCATCATGCATCATCAATAATAATTGAAAACAAAACCTTCAACTCAAACACCAAAAATAAATCTTAAGATTCAAACACAACAATCCAAGATTAAACTCTAAACCAAGAGGTATGGGTACTAAAGAGAACCACATTGACCACACAAAAAACATATGAACAACAAACGCTGTAAGCCCTAAAGTTGACATATAACTAGAAACGACGTGCTAAAACCAATAGGTGAACACAAAAAAGACTTGATACATATTACACCACAACAAATACTACAATCAATATGCATGAACAACTCAGCTACCAACCTAAGAAAATAGATAATTTACAAGATAAAATGACTAATGCATAGGAAAATGTGAAACAACAAGCTTACATAGCCAAAATGGGTTACAAGTAGAAATAGGCTTAACCATAGACCTTTAAAATGCAATAACTATATATATAGCACACAGGAACCAGTATCTAAGGTGTCTAAGCTTACAAAGAGGAAGGATGGGCCCAAAACTAGGTAAGCTTAACCAAAAAGGAAGACCAAAGAAAACAGTTAAAAAAGTCAAACAACATCCTCGAGAGATCCAATAGCAAACAACACATAAGAAATCAATGTAATTACTGAAGTACTCTAACTCCAAAGGATTACCTCATGCACTACACTTGATTCCTCTAGTACACTCTTTTCTCCAATGTTTCTCTTCTTCTCTAAGCATTTTCTAGCTTTCCTAACCCAACAAAATTCTCGTATACACTCTTTAAAATTGCTTTTTGAGTGTTTTCCAAAAAGAATGCATGTTCTTCACCTGAGCCTCCCTTGAGTTGGCACGTAAGATTCTCTTTGGAATGTACCAAGTGATGAAGTACTCAAGGTATGAATTGGAGCATGGTTTTACTTAAAATTTTCTCCAAAATCAATTTATTACATTTTCCCCATTTAATCATAGAATGAAAACATTTTAATAATTAAAGTTCTTTTCACTAATCCACTTCTAGTTTCCAAACATTAATATTGATTATTAACATTGGTCCTAACATAATCAACATTAATATTTCCAACCTTAGTATTTAACTAATTTTTTTTCCATAAAGCTAATCATACTAACAACAACATGATTACCATTCAATTCCATAATGTTACACACCATTATTTTATCCTTAAATAGGTGGCTCTTTTAAGGTATTCCAATACTATTGCCAATATATTGAGGCTTATTTCTTAGGAAACTTCTCGACCCAATGGTGTGAACATGGATTAAGCATACAAACAATGCATCTACATGAAGGGTATTTTTTCTTGTTACCTTGAGTTGCCGATGAACAAGTCATCATCATAATTTCCCTAAATATCTCTCTTTGTAGGTGGTTCACCCATAGTTTCCCACTAGAGAGAGTACCTAGTCTTGCACCCATAAATATATTATTAGTACTATATTATGTGCTCAAAATACTACAATAATTCCATCATATAGACATCATAAAAGAAACTATAACATTAAACATCCACATAAAAACATAGTTAATTGTCTATAATTTTTTTGCTAAGGGATGTTACATTTCCAGTGGTTGTAAAGAGCATTTTTAGCATAACTTTTGTATTTCTCCAATATCCATTTGAGATTTATCATTCAATAAATTTGCAAATGAACTATGTCTATCTGAGAAAGAATCTATAGGCATCCCCATTAGGCCCTCTTGCGGCAACATTCTCATATTTGATTTTGCAGCAACCAGAATACACTTTGTCTACCTAATTGATGCCGTAGAAATGGATGATGTTATTACAAGGTATTCTTTTCCTTGCTCATCTAGCTACTAGAAATTTTTATCTATGATGAATATCTTTTTTTTTGGTAGGTAAAAGTAACTTTATTTACTTTTTGGGTTGGAAGGTCCTGCCCCTTTGTACATATGGATTATCCCTAACTGAGAAGACACTGCCCAATACCCAAGGGGTATGGATATGCAAAAAAACAAAACGGTGCCAAAAACTAACATAGAAAATAATAGAGGGGTCTTTTTGACCACATACAGTATCATCCACATAGGCAAAAATCCAAAAAACTAGGACCACCAAGCCCACGCACATCATGAGCTAGACACCTTAGTTCCCAGTCTTCTGGGATTTACCACTATCTTCATTTTTGGTACTGTCCCTGCTAGGCAAGAGAGTTTTCAAAATAGCAGGGAGTCTTTTGAGCTCCTCTATAACACTGGTATTTTGAGGAGACACCATTGGGGTGGCTACAACCACCCTTATTTATGGAGCTAAGATGTTGTTGAGGGTAGGGTTTGCTCCTCCTTGGTATTGAGGAAATATCATTTCTCACATAGCCAAGGCTACGATCTAACATAATTCCCTACATCATATTTGACATTTCCAGTGATATCACATGGGAAACTATTTTCCCAAACCATTAAGGAAGTTTGAAAGATGGCCTTATTGGCCAGAGCATCAGCTACCTGGTTAGCCTCTCTATATACATGATTGATGCAATTCTTCTTCTTATTGATGAAGTATTTTGACATTCCTGGATAATGTTCTGGATGTTTTTCCCACCCTTGGAGTTATTTTGAACCAATCCCATAATAACTTTTGAATCACCTTCAAATATGATGGGGTTATTCATGGATTTGCATATGGTGATGCATCTCCAGAGAGCTCTAGCTTTGGCATAGTTTTTGGTCTCGGTACCTAGGTTTTCGACAAAAGATTGAATGATGGTTCTGTTGTGATCCCTAACCACCCCTCCTGCTCTTGCCTTTCCCGGATTGCCTTTGGAGGCACTGTTAAAGTTAGCCTTTAGCCATCCTTGGGGGGGATGGATCCATTTGGCTACATTTTCATCACTGTGGGGCTCTTTGACTTTGCAACAGTCTTGGGGGATATTGAGGACCTATAACAGGTGGCCTTCTATTTCGTCTTGGGAAATTTTTGGGCAAGGAATGAAGTTGTTTTTTGTTGCAAAAATCAGGGCTCTTGACGCAACTGCTTTGTGATCCCTGCAGTCTTCACTAAAAATCCTCCTGTTGCATTCTAGCTAGATTTTACAGGTAGTGTGATGGACGATAGAATTCCATAGAAAGTTTAGTCTCAAATTCTTGAAGATATCAGGCCGTTGGATAAACATATCCTTAACCATTCATGGCCTAATCCAATAAACCTGCAATTTGTTGACCACCAAGGAAAACACATTGCTTGTGAAAGGACAATCCATGAGAATGTGTTGGGTAGACTCCCAAGCTTGCTCACATAGGTAACACCTATTAGGAACAATGAATCCCCTACGCATCATATTATTCGTAGTAAGGAGCTTGTTATGGGAAGTTAGCTAGTAGAAGTGAGCGACCTTAAGGTTGAATTCCCTAGTCCTACTCTCAATGAACTGGGCTGCATATTTGATAGAAAAATTACCCTCAACCATACCTTTTCAGCAGTGCTGATCTTTGATCTAGAATTGAGGGACAAAATTTACCCTCATGATTGCATGGCTCTCTGTCACTATGTTGATGATAGATTCATTCATGAGTTTGAACTACACTTTATTCCATAGTATTACACCCTAGTTAGAGGTGATGAAGTCTACTACGTGAGTCCCATACTTGTTATATATCAGGTGTTTAATTATAGCCAGCCTCTGATATTTTATGAGGGGGTCTTTTCTAGCCTAGGCATATTCTTAGAAGTTGATGCCTTTGCCATATCCCAGCTGCCACCAGGAACCTTGATGCAAGAGATTTAGGGTGAGGGTTATGGACTTCCAGAAGTGAGAACATTTGTGAGGAATTTCTGTCTAGAGGAAAGAATCTTGTTGGAGATATTTTCTCTTGACTATGTCCATCCATTCAAGATTAGCATTGGTGATAACCTTCCAAGCTTTCTTAGCTAGAAGGGCTAAATTGGAGATATTTATGCACCTCATTCCTAGGCCACCCTGGTACTTGGGGGAGCAGACCTTTTCCCAAGCCACCAAATGGAACTTCTTCTGATTTTCACTCCCTGACCACAGAAATTGCTTCTAAATTTTTTCAATGGTTTCACCCATTGTCGCTGGGATTTTGAAGATAGACAAGAAAAATGTGGGAATTCTCTACAGCACAGCCTTGACTAGGGTTCCTTTCCCGGTACTAGAAAGGAGAGCACCTTTCCACCTTGAAAGCTTTTTATAAATACTATTGGTGATATTCCTCCACATGTCTTTGAGGGGTCTTCCTTTAAACATGGGTAATCCCAAATAGGTGGTCGAGAAATCAACGATGGAAAAACCTAGAATGCGAGTGATCTTGCATTGTCTCTTGGGGGGTATTGATGAAGAACAACTTGCTTTTTACATAGTTAACTTTTTGCCCAGCTACCTCTTCATAGAGGTTAAGAATGGTTTTGATACCTTTGGCATTAGAAACTGCTACTTTGGTGGTCAATAGGGTATTATCCACAAATTTTTTGTGAGTAGAAGGCATGAGACCAGTGGCAACCTTGATACCTGATATTAAGTTGTTAGAGCATACCTTCTTGATAGATCTACCTAAACATTTTTCCAGAATGATGAAAAGAATGGGAGATAGTGGATCACCCTACCTGACACCCCTGAGGCTAGGGAAGTATCCAGTAGCAGACCCATTCACCATCATCAAAAACCAAGAGGATGAAATGCACTTATAAGATTTACCCAAGATTCATGGAAGCCAAACCTGAGAAGGATTTGGGTGAGAAATTCCTTATTGACTCTATCAAAGGTTTTGTTCATGTCTAGCTTGAGGAAGAGGGTAGCATATTTAGATATGTGGGCGGAGTGAATCAACTCATGGATGGTAATTACTCTATCAAGGATATTAAGGTCTTTGATAGTGCTACCCTGATAGGGGTTGATGATAGAGGAGAGAATGCTAGTCAACCAGTTAGCCAAGGTCTTAGAAAAGATTTTATAGGTGAAATTACATAGGCTAATGGGACAGTAGTCTGAGAGGCAATGGGGATTCTTAGATTTAGGAATCAAATCCAAGAAAGTGGAATTGACATCTCTGGGGATGGTTTTGGTGGCCTGCATTTCTCTGATAGAATTGCACATATCAAAGCCAACAACATCCCATTAGGTTTGGAAAAATCTCAACGGGAACCCGTCTGGCCCAAGGGCTTTATCTAGGTTCATGGAGAAGATATCTTGGTAGATTTATTTATAGGACAGAGGACTGAGGAGGAAAAGGTTGGTTTCCTGGGATATGATGGAGGGAATTTTTTCTATAAGGGCCTCCATGGCATTCTGGGACTGGTTCGAGGAGGAGGCAAGGAGGTTTCTGAAGTGACACATTAATTCTTCCCTGATATGAAGGATGTCTGAGGTGACAAACCCATCTTTCTTGGCCAAATTTTTAATCCTGCTTGAACCCCTGTGCCTTAAAGTGGATATATGGAATAACTCCGTATTAGAGCCCCCCTCCTTGAGCCAAAGTTGTTGGGATTTTTGTCACCAAAAATTTCCCTCCTTACTGAGGATGTTGTGATAGTCAACCAACAGTTGTTGTTCTTCAAGACAGAGTTGGTCATTGCCTGAACCTTTTTGGAAGTTGTCTTCAATCTGACTGATTCTAGACTTGACCTTATTCTTTTCTTCAAAAATATTCCCAAAATTTGTCTTGTTCCAGATCCTTAGATTACTTTTGATAAATTTGAGTTTCTACATGAACTGATTGGTGGTTGATCCTAGGAATTTCATCTTCCACCAAATTGCAATCTGATCATGGAGTTCGAGATGTTTTGTCCACATGGACTCAAATATGAAGGGGATTTTGAACTGGGATTTGGTGTTTGTTTCCATCAACAGAGGGTTATGATCAGACCCAATCTTGGGGAGACCTATCAAGTTAGCGTCCCTAAAAATGGGGAGGTCTTATTGGAACAAAAACACATGGTCAATTTTCTCTTGAATAAAACTACTTCCTTTCCTCCTGTTGCTCCAAGTGAAAAGAGAGCCTTGAGGCTGAACGTCCATGAGGGCATTAGAGTCTATGAAATTATTGAGATCATTTGTGTCCTTGTGGGAAACCATGGTTACTCCAATTTTATCAGAAACATACAAGGGAGAGTTGAAAAACCCTGCTAAAACCCAGGGAATTACATAAAAGGCTTACCGCATACATGTGAGTAAGTTCCATAGAGCCACTCTATCCTTAGGGAAATTTGGGGCATAGACGTTAGTCATTACCCAAGAAAATTGGGAGCTAAGATCCTAAAAAAGAATATTACTCAATCTTTCCTACCCTAAAATGAAGTTGCCTTGCACTATAATGGGGTTTCATATGCATAACAGGCCTCCAGATGTACCGTACACTAGGGAATGAATACACTCATAGTTTTTCTAGATATTTTTTGCCACCCTATGTGACCATTGATTGTTGAGTTTAGTTTCTTGGATGAAAAAAATAGTTGGGTTATGTTATCTTCTCATGGTTGAAGCCACTCTCTGCTTGGATGCCCCATATAGTCCTCTTGCATTGCAAGAGAGGACTCCCATTTAGAACTTTTGGGGATTTTTTTCCCCTTTTTCCTTGTTACATAGGGGGTTTGGTTCTCCGGGATTTTTTCTTGGTGCTCATTCTGGTCTCCTGGAAAAGGGTTTTTTAAGTTTGGTTAGCTATGTATTCTATAGTGTCCTTGGTTCTTCTATCTGATTATTTTGGTCTACCTTTTTTCCTTTCCTTGCCAACATCCATCTAAGATTTTCTAAAGTTGCGAGTTTGTTTGGGACTCCATTTATCGAGGGAAGGTTGATCCAAGTATTCATTGTCATAGTCCACAAGATCATAAAAATTGGGCGAGGCTAGAGATCTGGACTCTAGGGGAGAAGAACCTTGAGGGGTGGGTACCTGGGTAGGGAATTTTAGGGGTGAGCTATAGAGGGAGTGGGGGAGGGGGGAGATAGGTGGTTGGATCAGCTGGAAGATAGCCTTGTGGGTCTGGGAAGACCTAGGTCTAGGGTAATGGGTATGATTAGGATTAGGGTCTAGGTTTGAATCAACAAGGATTTCACCCTCCTCAAAATCTTTAGAAATGCTAAAATATTTAAGCGCATCAAATTTATTAGCAACATTAATAGAATGACTTTCCTTTGGAGGAGGAGAGTTCACCCACAAAGTGGCTTGATGTCCAGTGCTCAAAACACACTTTTTTGGGTCTCATCTGTAAATCTGCTTTGAGCGGTACTTGACCTAGATGTCCACGCTCTTAGTTTGGGTCTTGGTACGTTGGGGTTGCAAATGTCCTTGGGTCTAGCATTTAAGGCAAAATGCCAGTTTGTTTTCATAGATCAATGGTTGCCTCCATTTGAAGTCTCCATAGATGAGGTTCAGGTGCTCTAAAATATGAATTTCCAAGTTTACATTGACATAGATTCATGCCTGAGTTAATAACGTTCTTTCTCGGGTGGTTGGGTTGATGGCCATGAGATCCTCAATGGCTTTAGCTAACCCTGGAAAAGCATCTTCATAGAAGAAATGGGCTAGTATATTCAGGTGATTCACCCAGATTGGAGTGAAATTGATATTCTAGGAATTTGGGTCAAAATTTGGGTACCATTTAAAAAAAAAAACTTATTTTGCCGATCATGAAAAATGTATTCTGCGTCCTCTGTTGTATTGAGCTAGATCATGAAAAATCCTTGGATTATGGTCGATAGTTCCATATTTCCTCTAATTTTCCATTTGGTTGTTGCCCATCTGTGAATCGAATCCATATCTGGCCGACCTCCTATGAACTTCCCTACCAGGGTGTAAGAATTGCGTGATTCAAAATCTTCCATGAGGCTTTTGGGGCAAATGACATCATAGCTTTGAGTGATGAACTCGAATACAGGGTTAGGTTTCAATTTTTGCTTGTTTTGGAGTAGTTGTGAAAATGACATTTTCCCCCATGGCCTCTGCTTGAAGTTGAAACCCTGGTTCCATTGGTGCTCCCAAGATTATTGGTGATGTCATACAAAATTCCCAAATCCTCGATCAAAAAAATAAGGCCCGTTCCTGAAGGAGGACCGCTCGCCTCTGTGCCATGCATAGACTTAGACCCATCTACATCCTCGCCCCATGTCGTCATGGTTGTGCCCTTCGACACTCATTCGAATCGCATGAGATATATGCCTCTACTGGCCCTCATATTTTCACTATCATCGCAGCAAACCTTGCCTGGATGAAAATATTCCTATGATGAATATATTTGATTGAAATAAAAATAAAAAAATTCTTTGATAAAAAGGTAAGTTGGATATTGTTTAATTAACTTGATAATAATGTAATGAGAGCATGTAATATTTTTTTCAATAGGAGTGGATCCCAATAGAGTACATATATCTTATTAAAATTAAAATCATATTATTTAATCTAATTTAATTCCATACATCATTACTTTTAATTTTTATTAATTGTGGTTATAAGTACTAATGACAAATAAAAGACTTTGTTTTGACTATGGGTATAGTATTATCACTACAAAGAAGGAACCATGACAATAGAAGATGTACTTCTTCATTGTAATGTAAACCACACTTTGACATTGGTGTACTCTATATGATATATTAATGGTCCATATTATATTACTATTAAACTTTGGTAAAAAATTTACTCCCATGTAACTATTTTGAAAGAACTATTCATGATGGTGTAATGTTTGTGTAGTGAAAAAAAATTATATATTTTTCAATGATTGAAAAGTTAGCATATCACATATGGTATAGCATCTCAATTATCAATTTTTACTTGCTTACCCAAGTGAAAATTGAGTTGAATATAACCCTAGGTGCATTGAGCATCAAACTTGTATATAAAAAAAACTATGATATGAAACTAGTCATTATTATATGGAAAATATTGATTATCAAATACTACTTGATAATGGTGGTTGTTGGGACAAGCCATGAAATTAGCATTTTTTTAATGATGACTCGATATGCTTAAAAAATTACTTCAATATTCTTGATGGTGCATATAGTGTATTGAAATTTATTGTATATTTAACAATGATAGATATATATTTAATACCTATATTCAAGGTTAGAAATGCTTTAGTGTGGATTCTAAATAAAATTGTATATAAGTGGAGTAACATTGGAAAAATAGTAAGTTCTGGAGAAGACAGGAAATCAGGGTATGTAGGTAAGGATGGAGGAAGCAAGGCTTGCACCAACGGGAAACCTCCTATAGGTAAGGATGGTAAAACTATAGTTGCTACGGATGACAGTGAGGACAAGGATGAAGGGTCAAAAGACAAAGGAGTTGCAGACGCTGTCCCACCAAATACAGCCAAAAAGTGGGATAAACAATCAAGTTTCTGGGGGAATGATCCACCCGAGGAGGGGGCCCTTGCTCAGGGTCCCACAGGCACTAACCCCAAAGCCTTATCCTACGCCAATATCTTGAATGGACGGGGCACTCTGAAGCCTACTAGCACCACCATCATCCCTGACGGTCAAAATATAAACATCCCAGATAACATTGCAGAAGGCTACATAGATATGGAAAAATTTGTGCTGATTGGGAAGTTCGTTGGGGGAAGGCTCGATATTGAAACCATTCGTAGGTGGGCGGTAACTAAATGGAAAACCCTGGGAGATATGGAACTTGTCGTCCTATCCAGAGGTTTCTTCGCCATCAGACTTAGTAACGATGAGGATGTTAAGCGCATTCTCACTGGGGGTCCATGGTTTTTAGGTCACAAAAGCCTATTCCTCAAGAAATGGGACTTAGACTTCAATCCAAAAACTCAGGATATAAACACTGCACCTATCTGGGTTCGCATACCCAACCTCCCATTCCACTGCTGGCGTGATGACATCTTCCTTTCTATTACAAATGTTATAGGAGAGCTTCTGGCTATTGATATTGTCACTAGAGCATACAAGAGGATGAATGTGGCTAGAATCTATGTTAATGCTAACCTAGCATATGAACTTCCTACTTTCATCAACCTAAATCATAAGAACTTCTTCAAAAAGTAGCCTCTGGAGTATGAAAACAAACCACCCTTCTGTGTGGAATGCCATACCCAAGGTCACTTGAGGTCTCAATGCCCTATCCTAAAAGAGAAAGAACATCGACAAGCTCCTAAAGCTTTCCCAGTTGAGGTAGACCTCCTCAGAGGAAGGACCCAAAATCACCAGAAGAAAGGGTGACAACAATATCAAGCAAAGAGGAATCCTCAACAACAACAAATAGGTGGTCCTGGAATTCACCAAGAGCCTCCTTCTCTCAAAGGCAAGGAAGTGACGAGTTCTGTAAGTTCCCCCTTCACCACTTCTAATAGATTCAATATCTTAAATTAGTCTGAACTTTTGTTAGAAGAAAAGGAAATAGAAAAGGTTACTTCCCCCGATCCTCACTCTAAAAATCTTCTTAATGGAGGTATTAGCATTCATAGTCCTAAGTCCACCATGATCACTCAACAAGAGGCTAACCCTCCACCATTACAACCCCAAGCAGGATCCAAATCCCAGTCAGAAACCCTCCTGGAACCAAATATTGATCTCAGTTTTCTCAACACTCCATCCAAGTCAGGACCATCTCATAGCCCCTTGGATGAAATTGTAGCTACTTCCAATATGCTGGAAGAAACTTCTTCGCCTAGCCTAAATTGCACCACTAGGCCTCTTAGTCTTGTGTTGGAGCAGATAATTCCCTACAAACCTAGCCCAAAGCATACCAAAAGTTCCAAAAAATCTCCCGTTGACTTTGGAAGTGAGAAAAAAAGAGGGAGACCCTCCAAAGAAGATATCAAAAACTCCCAAATAGAGGATGATATTGCAAACGGTATCCAAAAGACCCTTTTCCCAAACATTACCTCTCAACTTAAGGAAGAGAGTAAAAGCATCAAACCCCCTCACCCTAGTGGGAGAGGAGGCCGAAATTCCACCAAAACACCTAAATGAAGATCCTCTCCTGGAATGTGAGAGGCCTCAATGGGGCACCTAAACAAAGACTTGCTAAGTCTATGAGGAAATATATCAGACCTTCCATATTTATCATGTAGGAAACAAAAATAAATACTAATAACTCTACCACTATAGCTAAGGCAATTTGGAAAGATGCAGAAGCCATCTTCAGCGATGCTAGGGGATCCTCTGGAGGTCTCTTGTGCATGTGGGACAAACAACAACTCGAAGGACGACTCCTTCACTCTAGTGAAAGACTCCTAAGCATCCTCTTCCATGACATCAACAATGACCTATCCTGGATCCTTACCAATATTTATGCTCCCAATACCATTGCAGGAAGAGCTCAGCTTTGGGATAACATAACCAGTATGAAAGACTCATTTCAAGACTTACCTTGGATTGTGGCAGGTGATTTTAATACCCCCCTCTATCTTTTAGATAAAAAGGGAGGATCTGAAACCCCTACCAAAAGCATGGAGGACTTCATCGAATTCGTCAATACTAATAATCTAATGGATGTAAGTCTCAAAAAGGCCAAGTATACCTGGAGCAATAGAAGAGTTGGGGTCCATCACATCCAGGTCAAACTAGATAGAGTCTTCCTCTCCTAGGAAGCAATACAGGTTTTTGGTGATGCTACTCTTCATCCACTTCCTAAAGTGGGATCAGATCACAATCCCCTTATTCTGAGCATTGATAGATCCAAACAATTCAGAAAGCCCTTCAGATTTGAAAATATGTGGCTTCACCACCCAGACCTAAGACAACGTGTGTCACATTGTTGGCAACAAGTCTTCCAAGGGTGCCCTTCCTTCAGATTAGCTCAGAAGCTAAAAAACCTCAAAGAAGACCTAAATATTTGGAACAAGGAAGTTTTTGGTAATCTCTTCGCCAACAAGAATTCTTTGAAGGAGAGACTGGATCAGATCGAGGCCAAAGTCCAAAATGGGGAGCTAGATGCCCAAACCAGAATCGAGGAAAAGCAGGTCCTTGCTGATTACCACAATGTCCTCGCTTGTGAGGAAAATTTTTGGTGGCAAAAATCAAGAGCCCTATGGCTCAAAGAAGGAGACTCTAACACCAAATTATTCCATGTAGCCACTCTCCATAACAGAAGCAACAACAAAATCAAGGAATTAACCAAAGAAGATGGCAATATCACCACAGACATTGAGGAAATCAGGAATGTAGCCAACTCTTATTTTTCTAATCTGCTTGAGGATGATCATTCTTGCTCAGCCTTAGCTCAGGAGGCTTTACTTCATCACATTCCTCCAAACTCCATCTCTGATTCAGCCAATTCTTCCCTCATCAAACCCTTTCAGGATGAAGAAATCAAATCAGCCATGTTCTCCATGAGTCCTGACAAAGCTCCGGGCCCTGATGGTTTCCCCCCTCGTTTCTTCCAAACCTTCTGGGACATTGTTGGCTCTGATGTTTGTTCCACAGTCAAAGAGTTCCAATCTACCAAAAGGATACAGCATGGGTTCAATTCTACTTTCATAGCTCTCATCCCCAAAAACCCAGCGGCCAAGTCCCTAGCTGACTATAGACCCATTAGCCTCTGCAATGTTGTCTACAAAATTCTCACCAAGATCTTGGCTACCAGAATGAAATCTATTCTACCATCCATTATTGACCCCTATCAAGGAAGTTCCATTCAGGGTAGGTCTATCCTCGATGGAGTCATATCCATTCATGAAGCCCTCCACTCAGCCTCTAAGACCAAAAATCCTACCTGTGTCCTCAAACTTGACATGAACAAAGCTTACGACAGAGTGAACTGGAATTTCCTCCTAGCCATCCTTCATAAATTTGGCTTTCACCCTCATTGGATTGATCTCATCGATAGTTGTATCTCCTCTTCTTGGTTTTCTGTACTCATAAATGGATCCCCTACAGGTTTTTTTCAAAGTAGCAGAGGGCTCAGGCAGGGAGATCCCATATCTCCAATGCTATTCATTATCCTGGCAGAAACATTAGGTAGAACCATCCAGGCCGCTTGTAGAAATGGCTTGCTATCTGGCATCAAGGCCTCATCTCAGACCACTACAGTCTCACACCAGTAGTTTGTGGATGACACAATTTTGTGCACAAAAGCATCAGTTCTTGAGGCTAAAGTCATTAAGTACATCCTCCAAGTCTATGAAGAAGCGGCTGGCCAGAAAGTCAATTACAACAAAAGCAAACTATATTTCCTACACACTCCCTTGCATAGACAGATCAAAATTGCAAGAATCCTTGATTGTGCCATAGCTGACCTCCCTGCTGCCTACCTTGGCCTTCCTCTATTCTATGGCCAACCTATTGTGTCAATGTGGCAGAATGTCATTGATCACATTCAGAAAAGACTTGCAGGGTGGAAGGGAAATCTCCTATCCCAGGATGGCAAGCACACCCTTACTATGGCTATCCTCCAAAGCATTCATGTTTACTTCCTTTCAATTTTTAGGGCCCCAGCCATGGTTACCTCAAGAATAGAGCAAATTCAAAAAAATTTCTATGGACCGGAGCTAAAAACAAACAAATATTTCATCTTGTGGCCTGGGATAAAGTGTGCAGACCTAAACTCAAGGGAGGAACAGGCCTCAGAAGAATTCATAATCTCAACACTGCCCTCATAGCTAAGCAAGCCTGGAGGCTGATCTCTGGAGACAACGTTGCATGGATCTTAATTACCAAGAGGAAGTACCTTCAGAATGGTGATTTTTTCAATGAAGACATCCCCAATAGAGGATCAACATTCTAGAATTCCATCAAGAGTACTAGGCCCCTAATTATGAAAGGTCTGAGGTGGAGACTAGCAGATGGTGCCAACATCAATTTCTGGAATGATAACTGGATAAGGCAAGAACACCTCCTTAATGATCCTGTTCTGTCCAAACTTAAGCCTTTTACTGATGCAAGGATAGGACATAAGGTTTCAGACTTCATAATTTCGAGCAAATCTCCTACTTGGAATCCGATCATTTGTCCTGCCTTTCCCCTTGAATCCAACTTGCTAAACTCCCTTATTTTGTCCACCATCATTCCCTCCTCCAAGCCCTCTGATCAACTCATTTGGGAGCTTACCAAAAGTGGAGAATTCTCAGTCAAAATAGCCTACCTCCTCCTCATTGGTGACGAGGAAAGTTTGTTACCTTTCAAGCAAGTTTGGATCAAGCACCTCATCCCTAAGGTCTCCTTCTTTTCTTGGCTTGCCATCCAACAGAAGATCCTCACCATTGA
The DNA here is from genome assembly GCA_028583015.1 of Wollemia nobilis. NCBI lineage: Eukaryota > Viridiplantae > Streptophyta > Pinopsida > Araucariales > Araucariaceae > Wollemia > Wollemia nobilis. The sequence goes on along the minus strand of JAQPPZ010000619.1, from coordinate 1,329 downwards.
TAACCTCATTAAAAAAGGAATGCCTATTCCTAACAGATGCTTCCTCTACCAAAATGCTCTGGAATCCACCAACCACCTCTTTCTCCATTGTCCATTCTCCTCTTCCATCCTCAATTCCATTTTCCACTCTTTCCACATTCAATGGGCTATACCCTGCTCCATAGGAGACCTTTTCAATCATTGGCCTAGCCCTTTCCATGATCCTCGCCTCAAGTTCTTCTGGAAAATATCCCTCCACCATTTCCTCTGGCAAGTCTGGCTTGAAAGAAATAACAGAGTTTTTTCCCTTAAGCCTAAGGCCCCTAAGCTTATATCCTCCAAAATCCTGGCCTTCACCTTGGAAAATGCCTTCCTCATTCCCCCTTCTTCCAAACCTGCTTCCAAAGTTGAGTTGGATCTAGGCAAAGAATTAGGATTGTCCTTAGAGGATGTTCGTCCACCATCCTCAATCCGGTTGGAGTCATTCTGGATTCCTCCCCCTCAAGGATGGACCAAACTCAATTTTTATGGAGCTGCTAAAGGAAATCCAGGTAAGGCTGGAGCAGGAGGTATTCTAAGAAATCATCAAGGTAATATTGTCCTTGCCTTTGTTGAGGGACTTGGAGAGCAGACCAGTCATGTAGCTGAAGCAAAAAGTATGTGGAGGGGCTTACAATTGATCAAATATCTTACTACCAATTTGATAGTCGAAGGAGATTCTCTCAACATCATCAATTATCTCAAGAACACCAACTCCAAACCCTCTTGGAGAGTCAGATATTACATTGAGGAAGCAAGGAACCTTGTCCTTAACATGCAGGAAGTCACCTTTCAGCACACTTTTAGGGAATCCAACAAGGTTGCCGATAAGCTCGCCAATACAGGGGTCAACATGACTAATATCCAAATCTGGCACAATGAATTACCTGAGGAAATTCAGACCATTGTTAACCAAGAAAACCATCAAAGAAATCTTCCCCATCAGGGAGGAAGGTCCTAAGCCACCGTCTTCCTCATGAGTAGCACATTCCCTCATTCGTGTCAGCCTCACCCGCTCCATGTCATCATGACCAATCCTTATCTCAATAAGGATCACCTTTCCAAAAAGTGGGATTCCCATACTGACATGTCTTCTCGGCACCATCACCACCACCACCAACTCAGCTTCCACCTTCCTCATTGTGGCCATCGCTTCAAACTCCATGAGTATGCCATCATTATCACCCACCACCCCCTCTCCATCCACCAAATCTCTGCCACCTCTCACTGCCCGTGCTCGCTCCATTGGGAGAATCCTGTTGGCATGATTTCTAACAATTTTTTCAATCATTGGCACATTTTGTTAAACTT